>CM034237.1:0-370850 GCA_019916065.1 Vitellaria paradoxa
TTTAATGAGCTGTGAGAAAAAATAAGATTGTGAATAGCGGCACATTTTTTTTTTAAATTGAAACCAACATTGCGTGGAATACAAAATATACACTGCTGCTAATGTGACTTATAATATTGTAAGAACTGTGATAACACACGCATCATGCTGGGGAACTACGAATGAATTGCGTACACATGGAAGGTAGTTGCATTGTTATGATATCATGAAATCATTATGGAAAAGATAAAAGCAATAACCTAGCACATAATATATATTTTTATATTAGCAAATAAAACAATGTATCAAAGTCCTATGAATCTTGAATTCACTACTGGTGTACGAAAAAGCTAAAAACACTTTTGGCCTCATTGTGGGCACGAAGTTCCTCACATCAATTAGCTATTGTCAGAGTTGATTAACTAAAGACATAAATCACTTACTAATTAAGTGCATGTTTGGCAACCATAGCTACCTACTCAGTTCCTAACTGCTCAGCCTTTTGTATTTTTTAAAATAATATATTTATCCTCTTACATTGTAGACTTCATTTAAACCATAAAAGAAAAAAAATGTCAAATTAACAAAAAAATCTAAAAAAGAGTTTTTTCCCCTTCCAAAAGAATACAAAAAAGCTAGGTTTTTTTTTTTTTTGCTTCCTAAACTCAGCCTAAGTTAAAATAATACGTACCTTGATGTTTTAGTTCTCTTTTCAACTTGTGAGAAACTGGTGCCTAATCTTCTTCAGTGCAACTAGAACATCCTTTATATTCATCCTCTCTTGTGGTGAATGCAGAACATTTCAATGCTAATTTCATAATGGATGTTGCACATTGTAACTTTGCAGAATAGTGTACTTGTTCATCTGGCCTTAGCAAGTTTGCATCCATAATTTCAAGAATTGCATTATTAGGCAGTGAATTTTCTACCCATTGCTTCATACTTGAATCTCCAATATTAAACATTGCATCAGTGGGCCTTTCTTTGTAAATGTTTCCATTAACATGATTCCATAACTATAAACATCACACCTTGTAGAAACTAATCCTTCAAATCCATATTCTGCATCTCAAAATAAAATTGCATCAGATATAGGAAATAACATTTTGATGAGAAAAAAGATACTATAATTTACTTAAAGCTAGATTGAATTGAAAATTAGTGCTAATTAAATTAGGAAAAACTATACCTGGGGCAATATAGCCTAATGTGGCAAGTGTCCTGGTTTGTGTAATACTTTCTTCGTCACCTAACAACTTTGCAATGCCAAAATCACTCACATGCCCAACCATATCTTCATCTAACAACACATTACTGGGCTTCATATCACAGTGAACCACCGGTATTGAGCAACCATGGTGAAGATATTCCAAGGCACATGCCACGTCCATCATTATGTCTAACCTTTGCAACATATCTAAAAAATAGTTCTGAGAATACAACCACTTCTCGAGACTTCCATTGGGCATGTACTCTAGAAGTAAGGCTTTGAATTCAGGTGTGGAACAATTGCTGATGACTTTGGTTAGATTTCGATGACGAATATTGCGCAATATTTCACACTCCATATCGAAACTCTTGAATGCGCCATCTAGTTGCAAATTAAAAACTTTTACAGCCAAGATCATTCCATCTGAAAATCTTCCTTTATAGACCGAACTGAAACTCCCAATGCCAAGGAGGTTATTTTCACTAAACATTTCGGTCGCTTGTAAAATTTCACGGTGTGCGACCCTTCTATAATTTACTGGTGTCAATAAATCAATTTCTGCTGGAATTTTTCTTTTTCTTCGGCATCTTATGAATGAAATTATAAATGTACAGCAAGGAATATGAATCCGATTGGCAATAAAATAAATACAATAAGTAGTATTTTTTTCATACTCCTCAATTTATGGTTATGGCATAGTGGGACATGAAACTGAGGAGCTCCGCACAAAGCTTTATTTGACATAAAAGACCAATATGTGAAGTTTGCAAAAGGTCCTCTATTTGGAATTTCTCCTATCAACATATTGAAAGATACATTAAAATACTCCAATTGTAGGAGTCCTTCTAACGACAAAGGAATCACACCTGAGAGTTCATTATGGGATAGATCTAAAAATTGCAAGTTTGTTATGCTTCCAACCAAGGGAGAATATCTCCACATAGTCTATTATGGTCTAAATAAAGACCAATTAAATTTTGTAGACCTCCAATAGCACTTGGTATCTCACCAGATAATTGATTCATGGACAAATTCAATTCGATTGCAACCTTTATCTTCCCAACTTCTGGTGATATGTATCCACTAAAAGAATTTGATGACAAGTCAATCTCCAATATATCTGTAAGACTCCACAAGCTTGTAGGTATGGTAGAAATTAAATGGTTGGAATTTAGTTTGAGATATCTTAGAGAAGTGGTCATATTATCCCCTAAGCATGCTGGTATGGACCCAGAAAGCTTATTTTCTTGCAAATATAATGCACCCAAGTTCTTTAAATGACATAGATCAACTAGAATTGATCCTTGTAAATTATTATTGCCAAGGTCTAATTGTTGAAGTTTCATCAACTTTTTGAATGTGGTCGGAATGAATCCGGTCAAGTTATTGCCAGAAAGATTCAAGTATATCAAATTGGTTAAATTACCAATTTCACTAGGAATGTTTCCCCTGATTCCACATTCACTTGCTCCCATATTCCATAGAAGCAGAGAGATTTCCAATTGAATTTGGTAGGATGCCATTTAAAGGATTACCTGAAATCTCTAATGCTATTAAATGTTTGCAATTTGTCAAGGAAGTGATGAAATCCAATTGTAGAGACAAAGAAGATTCATCCATAAAATTATTTCCCGACAAGTAGAGATATTGTAAGAGTTTTAAGTTACTTAGGGAGTTAGGAATTGAACCACTAAACCTGTTAAAATTGAGGACTAGGAATGAGTTTAGAAGCATTTGAAATAGTGTTGGGGATCATCCCTTGGAGCATATTCATTCCAAGAGCAAGTTCTCTGAGATTGGGTAAGCGAAGACCCATATCCATTGGAAGATTGCCTGATAACTGATTTTCTGCGAGCGAAATTTCTTCAATCCTTGACATATTAATTATTGTTGTTGGAATAGAACCCCTTAGGTTGTTCACATTCATTTCTAGGATTATCATATTTGAAGTACACCAATTTCTTCGGGTATTATACCTGCCAAAAACATTGAAACCCAGAAAATTGCGACATAAGTTCGTAAGTAATGAGTGTGGCATAAGTTTGTAAGTAATAACTCTAAATTTGCATACAAATTAATAATTGAATTAGTTTTATTCTTTATTTTTTCAATTCTTATAGAAAGTTCAGTATTGTAATTAAAAAAACAATGAATAAATCAACAATTATAAATAAATACAAAAAATAAAAAATAATTTTTGGATATATTTGTTAAAGATATGTACATTTTTTTTTTTCATTTTAAATAAAATATTCATATACATTTAAATCAAGTTGAAGTGATCGGAGAATGAGCCGGTTTGGCTATAGGGTTGGCTTCCAAAAATTGGAAAGCAAACTCTACTTATTATGGAATTCGATGCTAGCCCAGGACTTTTAAGACATACATACAAGATTGATTTTCGACCATGTGCTCGTGAAAAAGTAGTGTGAATAACGTTTGCTACAAAAATAAGCCTTCCTAATTCTTTGAGACATAAATCTACCATTAATTAAAAAATATTGTTTCTAGTAGCAATGTTTGATATATTTATAATCGTGCTATAAATTTTCAAGGCGATTTCGAGTACTTTGAACGTCTTCATATTAAATTTGATGATACGTATACTTTTCTCAACATCAATCAAAATTGTAAAGTAATAAGCCTATCTCCCATATAATTTTCATATTAATTATGAAATATGAATACATTAGATTTTTTTTTCTAATATTATAAGTATAACATTACAAGTCATTCATTGTAATACCAAAAATTAATTCAATTATTTTTAAATTCTTTATGACTTTTCTGACATGATATTAAAACCTTTCTACTCTTGCTGCTAGCCACTCGCAACCCAACCCATTCAATCTGGCAACTTACCTCTGCGGTTTTCAATTCTCCGCCCTCACCACACCGCCCTCGCTAACCGCTCCATTGCCTTCGCTGACTGCTGAGCTTTTCCACCAAACCTTGTTGCTGTCCCAATTCTTTTCGAGACAGCCCAATCAGGCACCGAATTCACAGCAGCAACTCTGTTTTCCCGATAAATCTATTCAGCTTCCACCAGCATTACCACCGCATCATTCCAACCTCGTCGTCGTTCATCACCGCACCATTCCAACCTCGTCGCCGGTCCTGAACGAGCAGTTTCCAGAGCCACCGCTTCCCAGCCGTAATCAACCACTCCCTGCCGGGTCTACCTTCCGCGATTCACCACCATCATCAACCAAATCACTCTACCCACCCTCTATCCTTCCCAGTCATAGTCGTCCCTCGTCCCGAAACCACAGCGACCTTCGTCTCTCTAGTCTCTTCTAACAATGCAACAAGGAGAGTACTCGTATTACCCGTATACTCCAAATCCCGGTTCAAATCCTAGCCCTAATCCAATCAATCATCACCTCAATCATTGGTAGGCCTCTGCACCACCGTTCTCCACCAATTACTCTCATTCTGATTACTCAGCTTATCCTCCTTCGTACTCTCCACATTCTCACCTTCCAGCATCATCGCCGTTCACTATAGCTTCAGTCACCGGCCCCTCTCGCATTTTCGGCGCCACCAAGCCCTATTCCGACGTCGCGGGTTTGATTGCCCTTTCAGCCCAGCCTCCTTGGCCGCGACTTTGTGCTGCCATGGCTTTGATTGCAGGCACCAAGGACCAACCGCCGCCTCCTGATGATGTTTCCTACGCTGGTGCCGTCACTCAGACCAACGGCCTTCCTTCTGTAGTGATTTCTGAACATGAAATGCCTTCTCCCTCATGCCCCGTCGCCGCCCAATTTGGCTCACTGCCTGCCGGTGTATCTTCAACCCTCCCCGCCAAACCCTTATTCCAGCACTTTCCTTTTCCCAAAGGCCTCCGATAGCTTAAAAAAAATACAAACCAGCCGAATCCCTCTTTCCTAAATTATCCTTTTCCAATTTACTATATTCCCTAAATATCTCAAATTCCAAATAACCTTCTCCTAACTCACTATCGCTTATTTAATTCGATGCAATCATTATTTACTTTTTGTAACCCTAATTTTATTTTCTTAATTTCCGATAATTAATTCCATGCAACTTGTACCCTTATTTAATTACCTGCAACTTTTTCTTAAACCTTCCACCTGTTAACATTATTTCCTTAACTTAGTACTTCTCTCTTTCAAAATTTTTAATCTATAATAATAATAATAATAATAATAATAAAACCTCAATCTCTTTTAAAGACACATTGTGCTTAAGTCTCTCTTCTAGAAACTCCATTCTGCCTTAGTCCTTGTGTTGAAAATCTCATTGCACCTCAAACTCTCTGTTGGAGACTTTATTGTGCCTCAATCTCTATTTTGGAGACCCATTGCCACTTCAGTCTCTCTATTGGAGTTCCCACTCTCTTTGTTAAAGAACTCATTGTGCTTGAATAACACTTCGGTCCTCCAACGTGCTTCCTCGTACCTATGCCTTTTTAACGCGCTTTCTTGCACCTTCAGTTATTCGATGTGCTTCCTTTCACCTCGAATGCTTCCACACGCCTCCCACATTTCAAAGTGCTTCCACGTGCCACTGCGACGTGCACTTACTTTCGTGCCGCTACTCCTTATCAATATTCATCTTTAGTCAGTTCGTTTGCTTCTTAGTCTCCAAACTTAAGTTGGTTATTATCTTACTTTCTTGAATTTGAAGGGGGAATGATAGGAATATTGCAACATATCATCCATATAATTTTCTTATAGGTTAGGAAATATTTGTTAACCTATTTTCCATATAGTTTCTATATTAGTTCAGAAATATTTTACTAATTTGTATTGTTTTTTTTTTTTTTTTTTTTTTTATCTTGTATAGGTTTATAGGTTTCCCTTGAGACTATAAGTAGGAGTTGTCATTCATTGTAACACACCAAATTAAATCAATTCTTCCTTAAAGCCTTTCTGGCTTCTCTAACACAAATCATTGAAGATGAGAAAATTCAAATTGTTCTTTGAACAAATATTTAGAGAACACAAGGCAAGCTAATATTTTCTCATAGAATAGAATTTTAACCAGGAAATTAAATGATTAATTAAGTATTTACAAATTCAGTTGAAAAGGATATACTAAATATAAAAATTTATTGGAGTTGGGCTAGCTAAATTGGTGATACATCACTCTTACCATGACAAAAAGTAAGGTTTGAGTACCAAACCCCAATTCCAAATAAATGTAAGAAAACAAAGTTATTAAATATGCGGTACTCCAATTCTAAATAAATGTAAGAAAACAAAGTTATTAAATATGCTAAGTATAGAAAATGGAATGTGTAGTACTATTATTTCTAATTTTTCTTAAAGTTCCTTCCATAAATGAGGAATAAATTGTCTTGATTTTAACTTTAGTAGATGGCTTTATATGTAACACATTTTAATATGGTTCCAACAACAACAAATTTAACTTTTAGATTTTACATTTGTGATGAATAAAACAATGAAATCAATCTTGCATTTAGCGGCGAGTATCAGTTGGTACGGTTTAAAAATGATAACTTTTTTAATCAAACCGATTATTTTCAAAAATCAGAAATGATATCCAAATCGACAAAAAAATATACACTAACTGAATATTAACCAAACTGAATTATATCGATTCGGTTATGGTCAGTTCGATTATATACTCTTATGAATTTAAATGTATTTTTTATAATTTAATTATGGAAATAAAATAACAATTTTTTATAAGTGCTATTTGAGACTTAGAATATGTCTTTGATATTATAATGATTTGTTAATTTCTATAACATTTGATATTTCAAAAGACAAAACATTGATATGGGTGAATATTTAGGTTTACTATATTATTATAATATATATATAAGTAAATTTAATTTGGTTAATTTGATTTATTTGGTTTTAAAATTTTAAAATCATATTCAAATCTAATAACTATCATTTTTATAGAAAATAACCAAACTGGCCGTTGCTAAATAAATAACCCAACCAAATTATTTAAATTTGATCAATATGGTTCGAAAATCAAAATTTAACCAAATTGTATACACCCCTACACATTTTCAGACATTGAGCTAAGATGCTATAGAATATAAATTTGACGCAATTTTTGTGTAAAAAAATACAGAACTAAACGTGTATTGAAGTAGCTAAAGAGCATATAAAAGAAGAATAGGAACCATGCGAAGTGGAGTTAGCTAGCAAATAAAATGATTTTAGTGTGCAAATTTTAAATGGTGAACTTATTAATAAAATTTAAGAGGTTTAAATTGGATAAAGGCTGCATCTTGGTAATATGCCGATGAAGTTTAATTAGCATAAATAAGGTCAATAATAATACTAATATGGCAGTTGACATTTAACATAATTTAGTATCTGAAAACTGACTGTAAAACTTGGGTTGTAGTTGTAAACCTATTATAATGAATAATAGATGAAATAGAATAGAATATGGCGAGTTTGAGATCACTACATTAAATTTTAAATAAAAAATAAATAAATGATTATAAAATAAATGATAACGGAAATGATATTGAAATATTGTGAACTTAATGAGGGTATGGTTTACTAAAAGGTTCGTGAGTTTAGGACCTTATAACAAAATATATTATGATTGTATTGATTTTCTTTATTATTGAATTTTTTGATGTTTAATTTTAAGAAAAGGTACTAGAAATACAGAGCATTGTGATACATAAGGGTTGAGAGTCTTAAAACTTGCACAAGGATGATTACACACATTCAATAAGTTAGTAACCTATAAAGTATAACAGGTATCAGATTAGTTTGGTTTGCCTGAAGTGAATCCCAGGTGGCAAACATGAGATTCACGGTGTTCACCCATATTGGACAGGGTCGATATATAGCAGGCCCAAAAGGGGCACAGATTGGTAGTCTATGACCACAAACCTACCCAACAAAATATCCACCAGCCGTGTTTTGATTTTGTTTATATATTTTTCATTTATATCATTCATAATGATAATATTGATATGATAAATGTTTAAGGATTAAAGGAAATTTGTTGGGGTATGAGGTAATGAATTCATAGACGATGTGTAATGACCCGAATTTTTAATTTAATTTAGTTATTATATATATTTATTCAGTGAATTTATTTCGTTATTTAAATTTAATAATTTATAATTTTGGGTATTTAATTTTAAGTTGTACTTAAAAAGATTAATTTTTGGGGTATATTTGAAAAGATTTTTATTTTAATTTTTTTTAAAAAAAAGTGTAATTTTCCTAACCCTATGGGGTTTAGGAAATAATTAATTTGGTTAGGTTAAAATCCTGCTTCTATAAATATATAAATTTGTATTTTATTTTGATTAAATAAAACCCTAGATAGAGAGAGAACCAGAGAGGAGGAGAAAAACTGGCTGTGAAGAGAAGAAAAGAATCTGCTGCTGGGTTAAGAGGTAAGGGGGGCCCATTTAAGCATGTACTTTATACATATAATATATATTTATATGAATTGATTGGTGGTTTCTCAGAGTGACGTGATGTAGTCTTAAGTGTATATATATATATATATATATATATATTCTATTACCCGTAATTCCTACCAGGTGCTTGACAAAAAAAAAAAAAATTTATTTAATCTCTTGGATGAGACGTATTGAACATATGATTCATCATTGGATGCTTAGGCAAACTTTTGCTGGGTGTCTACTTCTTATTTTTATTTATTTATTTTTTATTTGTTTGTTAAATCAATGACTTGAGTGAACGCCAGCTAGCTTTCCATTCTTTAATTCTTTTTGTTTATTAAATTATTAGTTTGATTGATTTAGATGCACATGATTGATTGAATCATTAAAAAGGATCTGAATGCATAAATTAGATATATATATATATATATACAATTTGAATGTGGCTTCCAGATTGATTTAGATGTGAATTTATCTTTTTATTTTATTCATCTATATATATATATATATAGTTATAGGTATATTAGATAAATAGATTAACCACTGGTTCCAGATTCTTGAACTAAATCCCATCAAGGTGATTTTATACATATATTTATATGTATATATGAATATATTAGCCCATGTGATTATGTAATTTGATGTAAAAACAGAAAATAATAAAATAAAATATTTTTTTATTTTCTTTACTTTAAAGGTGCTGGACGTGAGTGATATTTGAAGCATGATGTGCTTGATATGGAATTGAGGCATTGAATTGATACACGTGTACAAGTGTAATGTGGCGGTTACCCGCAATAAATTTTGCTTAAATTGTTTAAAGTGTGTTATTTAGTATACTGGTAAATTAATAAATAGTAAGGTTTAAATTTTGGAATGAAGGAAAATTTATTTAATATGGTTTTAAAGAGAAGAATTAGTTTTTTTTTTTTTTTGTGTTTTATTTAGATTGAGGGGTACTGAATATATTGGGTATACGTACCCAATGGTTGAGAGTCCCAAAACCCGCGCGGGGGTGGTAATCGAGTCCAGTAGGCTAGTAACCTACGAACGATGCAGATGCCTAAGGGTGGCATATTATATTCCTAAAGTTTCGGCTTAGGAAGTAGACACCGAAGGATGGTGTATATTGGTTGGGTCCTGTTTCTATGGGACAACCAAGCAGACATCAATGAATGATGTATATTGGTTGGGTCTTGTTTCTACGAGACAACCAAGCAGCAGTACCTCAAAATTAAATTATTTTTCTTTGATGTGTTGTGTGGTGTAGAAATACAAATAAATTGTAACGAAGAGAAATAAATAAATAAATTAAATTCTTGTTTGAAATTGCTACTTGTGCGTGTTTGTTTTACTTAGTAGCATGCTAGGGCATACTGCATTTATTATTATTATTAGGGTCCCGAGCACACGTGGTATTAGTGCTAAACCCCTTACAGCTTGCGATGCAGGTAATGATTTTGAGTCACGCGCAGGACCTACTTACCATGGAAATTAGAAATTTATTTATTTGTTTTTATTTAATTTCATTAGAATTTTCTTTAGAGAATGGTTTTTAGTGAATTGTAATAAGCGTCTGTTTGTGAGGTTATTATGAATTATTTTATCTAACATTGAGAGAATATTTGGACTTAGCCTTTGGAACTTATTGTCTGGTCGACTTGACTAAGGCATTTATTTAAATTTAAAAGTTTAGTTTTATTTATTTTATATTCATTGCTCTATAGTGTGGGTTTATGGCTCTGATGTAGGACAGAGAAAGTTATTTAATGTTGCATTATGTTTTTCTTTGTTCACATGCTCGGGTTGGGAAATCCGGGGCGTGACACGATGTCCGGCAAACGTTATTAAAATGTAAATACACTTTGCTGTTGATGAGATGTTTCACAAATTATAGTTTAACTGAGAAAGATAAAGCAGTTTAAGGATATTTAATAATAATATCATATGATGAAGTTGAGATAGTGAATGATGAAGTACTTGGGAAATAGAAGGGCAAAATGGATAAGATTGTTTACTGATGATAATCTAGTTGGGGTATATGATGAGATTAATGAAATGATTCCTATACGTGTTTGGGCGTATGTTCTTAATAACTTAAATTGGGTTATTTATTGAGTATAGTATGAGTTAGTTAAATTAAAGGAAATTTAAGCTAAAACCTAAATCCGCATAGATGAAAGTATCGTTATGGATCATAAGGAAAATGGACTTAAACTATGTAAAGGATAGTAAATGAGATTAAAGGATAAATAATTCAACTAATTTTGAGGTTAGAATATTGTGTCTAGCTAGTTTTACCATAATGGGGTGTTAAGTTTATGAAAAATAATTAAGAGAAAATATGTTTTTAGGTTTGTAATTAGACTAAGTGTTGATAACATTTAAGAGGTTTACGTAACATAATTTGGATAATTGTGGCTGATGGATAAACTGTTTAGAGTGGTTATTAGATGATCAATAATAATATAAGTATGTGACAAGAAATGAGAGTTAATGATGACAATAATGGCAATGCATTGAGCATAAAAATCATCATAGGGTGTTGGTATAATTGGATTATTTGTTATGACTAGTATGCATAATTATGATATATAATAGAATGATAGGATATGATGCATACTTGTATGTTAAAGTAAGCATATGTAATATAGTATTCACTCCCCTATAGACTGTGTTACAGGTTCAAAGGTAATATAGCCTGATGGACTAATTGGTTGGAAAATGTAGAGTCTCAGCTCATTATTTATTTATTATATTTATAATATTTTTATTTTAATTCATATAATTCATTTGTGAGATTTATCATATAATTTTTATGTAAAACACATAATCACGACGTGCAATCACAAAAGAAAAGTGATTGTATCGTATTGGAAGTACAAGGTAAATTGTGCTTTGTGATGACATGGTGGGGTAGCTGGCTTAGCCTAAGCCCTAGTTGGGGCTTTGTAGTGTTTCAAATTCAATTTTACACTATTTTATTTTATTTGTCATTTCATTGTAAATGACTTTGAATGAGAAGTTATATATTGTCATAATGTGTGTCCATTCTAGCTTACAAAATTTGAGTCATGACATGATGTGTATGATTTTATGTGATTAGCGCATGTTCCTAGATTATGTGAATTTAGGGTATGGCAACAAGTGTCGAAAGAAAGATTCTTATATAAAAAGATGCATCATATTTGTAATTTATATAAACTTGGTATGACACAGTTAAAAATCAAGCGAGTTCAAGCCACGTAAATAATATACCATTTAGATTTATTTATTAATTACAAAATCTTGCCACCAAAAGAAATGATTTCATGCATTCATTCATTCTCAAGAATAAGCAATATTAATTAGTGGAGGAATTGTAAGTTGTTATACATGCACATGTTAAAAGTACTCACAAAATTGAATTAAAAATTTATCGTTTATTTGTTTAGGAGTTCTAAAAGTAAAATTGATAATATAATACCTGAAAAGTTATTTTCATTAAGAGATAAATCTATGAGTGAACTGCAGTTGCCAAGTTCTCTTGGAATTCGTCCCGTCAATTTATTGCGAGTTAAATCGAGAAATTGAAGCTGTTGAAGTTTCGAGCACATATCTCCTGGCAAAGCACCTGCTAAATTATTTTAGTATTTAAAGCATAAAGACTCAACAATATTTTACTATTTTTCATCAAAAATATTAATATGAATTCATTTTTATAATCGAAATATTTTTCACCCTTGAATTATAAAAAAAAATCATAATTATTTCATATAGAACGTGTCAATGATAAAGATTAAGATTAATTAGACTAACGTTGAGGGATTGAGTAAGGGAGGGCCCATCAATTTAAATAAAAACAAAAAAAGCAATAATGTAAAGCCCCCGGTATTCATTTTTTTTTTCCTTATTACTATTGTTATTAATTATATTAGAAATAAAAATAAGGTAAATGGTAATTTTTACTTTTACTGTAGGGGTATCTTATTTTTTTTTAAATAAATATATGAGTTAAAATAAACCTTGCGTTGACCTTTTCTTAGAGATCCGTGCGACTGTTTGTCGGACCCAACCCAACCATTATTGAGAATTTGAGAGAGAATATTTGAGAGAGAGAGAGAGAGAGCTGAGGCCAATCTGGGAGAGGAATAGCAAAAATTAAGAATAGTAATCTTGATTTTTTTTTCCTCTTTTCTTTTTCTTCCTCTCCGTTGCGAAAGCAGGGATGATATCCTTACATTCAGTAGCAAAAACCCAACTTTTAATTAGCTATAGTTTTCTAACATTTCTTAAATGATTAAAATTATTCTCCTGTATTTTTAAATTTTTTTAAATTATAAAGGATAAATATGTCAAATAAACAAAAATTTAAATATTTAATACTAAATAGTTAACTTTTTTTCCTTTTCAAATACAAAAAATAATAATTAGAATAATAAAAATAATAATAATAAACCACCCCCAAAAAAACTATACCAAGCACATAAAAAAAATTTACCACACGCTATACCATCAACTTTTATAATTTTCTTTAATTTTTCTTCTAATTTTTACAATTTTTTGTTAAATACATAATTTTAACAAAAGTATCACATATCAACTAGAAAAATAATTATATAAAAAATTTAATTTTTGAATTTACCAAACCCACTCATAATAGTCCTTGCATGTAAGAGAGAGTGTTCATTCTTTAAATGAAATATAGGTAAATCATATATAGACCCCTTAAACTTTTAAATAATTATATATGGACTTCTTCAATATTTGAGATTTACAATTACCCTATTATTTTGAAATATTACTAACTCCCATTCCCCTTCCGTTAGTATTTCACTAAGATTTCAATTAAAATGATGACGTCAGTTAAAATGTTTTTCCAATATACTAAAGGTCTGTTTGGCGCGATGAAATTTGCTGAAAAATTCTGAAAATCTTTGAAAACATCTAAAAGTTATTCACTTTTTATCTCACTGCACGAATTACAAACTCACAAATTATTTTAAATTATCTTATTTTATCGCATTTTTTGTCACTCCAAATGCCCTCTAAGTTTACCCTTTAGCATATGTGAATGGACTAAAATAACCTTCACTCATTTTGAATGTTTTTTTGCTAAAATAAAATCTAAAATAATCTTTGCTCAATACTTGAAGAACAAGATCAAAATAAACTCGGGTAGATTACAATTTTTAGGTTGCTAATGCTACTTTGTGTAGAAATTATTTTTCCTGCCATTCGATCTCCGAATGGTGAAAGCCTTCATCAATGAAGGAGCAACCTTCAAGACCTAATTCCTATCATCCCAGACCCAATTCCTATCAAACACACCACAGTCATCATCGCCCTCTTCAAGAAATCCTGGCCGTCAATTCTCGCCCAATGACTCATTAAAATCACATCACGTCATCAAACGGGGTAGCTTGCGAGAGCGAAACCCCCTGGTCACATCTCGGTAATCCAAGTAAAAGATGAAGATCATGATGAAACAAACAGTAAAAAAAAAAAGAACCCTAGAATGCTAGTTGAGGGTCAGGAGGGGTTAAGCACTTGATTTTCTTAAAGAACCCAAAGTAGGTCATTGTGTTTAGCCTTCTTGATGGGTGCTCACTCAAACTCACTCAGCTTTGGAGGTCAACGATTTATTTGAATAGGTCTTAAAGAGAGGCAATTTGGAAGAGAAGAAGATGAGCAACAGGAAAATAGGCTTAGAACTACAAATGGGTCATGATTTGGAGGCCACAGTAAAACCCCTTCAACATAAATAGAAGGAGGAAGACAAAAAAAGTAGAGAGAGAATGGACAGTTAGACGAAAAGAAAGTGGGAATAGACAGAACGGATGTGCCGAAGAGAGACATAGATTCATTGCAGAACTAGATTTGCGCAAAATGTGTTTTTAGTTTCTTCTTTGGATGGGTTTGGTTTTTACTTATCAACCAATTACCCTATATTGCATAACTAGATTTTATATTTTAGATATAAATAACCTTCACTTAAAAAAAAATCATGAAAGAACACAATGAAAAATAGAATTTTTCACAAAACCCAGAATCTAAGGAAAAAAAACTGCAAAACTCACAAAAATCAATTAGTTTTTCTTTTGGTTTCTCAGAAGGGAAACGGAAGGGGAAGGATAGGAAAAGGGTATTGGGTCATTGGAGAAGAGATTAATGGTACGGAAGAAAGTGAGCTGTATTTGAAGGAATCGAGGGAGCTGATATCACTCCCGATATCACCCCTAAACATTCCAGATTCGTTCACGTATTTTTAATATAAAATAAATTTGAACTATTAGATTTTAATCTAACGATTTCTAAGCTTGATGTTATAGGATTGATATTGTCTCTCCCTTTTCGTTTCGAGCGTAGGCCCTGGTGGTAGTTTTATGCTGGATGATCGAGAAAGAGAGATCAACGGTAACCCGTTTGTTCAAGAGAAAATTGGATGATTCGAGCATAGGGTTTGAGCATGTTAATATATATCTATATTATATAATTATATATCCATGTTAGATATAATTTATTTAGAATAGGTTACTTAGAGTTCTTATCCTATTAGATTTCTTATTTATCTTAATTATCCTCACTATTAAATAGGGTTGTTACTTCGTTGTATTTCACACATTTAATATATATATAATTTTTCTAACTTTTTCATTATTTTTTCTCTTAACATGGCATTAGAGCTCATGGTTTTTTATCCTGAGTAGATTAGGTGTCTAGTAGCCGCATCTTTAGCCGTCAGTGTTGCATTTTCTGGCGTCCCCATCACCTCTGCCGCCGCATCTCACTTCGCTTCCTCTAGTGCCTCTATCACCTCTCTCACTTTCTTGTTCCCAGGATTCCATAACTATCCATCTAATACCCAGATCATCATTATCCATCTAATATCTAGGTCATCCCTTCCCAATTTTCAGTCTCTCTGTTGAAGACCCCATTGTCTCTCTATTGGAAACTTCTAACGCACTTCCATGCACCCCTAATACTTTTACAGGTTCATGACCTTTGGGCGTGTAACCTACGCTTCGCACAATGGTGGTTTTACAAGTTCGTGACCTTCGGGTGTATAACCAGAACTAGGTTTGTGACCTTTGGGTGTGTAATCAGAGTTAAATTCGTAACCTTGGAGCGCGTAATAAGAACTAAGTTCATGTAACTAGAACTAGATTCATGACCTTCGGGCATGTAACCAGAACTAAGTTTGTGACCTTTGGGCATATAACAAGAGCTAAGTTTGTGGCTTTTAGGCGTGTCACCTACGTTTCACGCACAAAGGTGTGTTGACTGTTTTTTAGTTCTTTGTCGTCAAACTCAAGTTGGTCTACTATCCTATCTTAAGTTTGAAGGGAGATGTTAGTATATATCTATATTATATTATTATATTTATATTAGACATATAGTTTATTTAGAATAGGTTACCTAGAGTTCTTGTCTTATTAGATTTCTTATTTCTCTTGTTCTCACCCTATAAATAAGGTTGTTACTTCGTTATATTTCACACATTTAATATATATGTAATTTTCTCAAATTTTTCATTCATTCTTTTCTCTTAACAGAGCAAATCCCAGAAGTTCCCTCCTACTCCCATTCTTATTTGACGCCACTTGCCAGAGAACGAAGAGTACTCTTCTAACAGACTCAAAGGAGGCAGTATTGGTCTGATCACTCTTCCACAATAGCTTTTGCTATGTGAGTGAGTTTACTTTGTTAGTGACAGAAAATTAAAGCACATAAGAACACAAGAAATTAATATGGTTCGACAAATTCCTACATCCACAGGAGGGAGAAATTTCACTGCTGAATATTACAAAGAACACACACTCAATTCAACTCTCTGTACTTCTCTCTCTCTCTCTCTCTCTCTGCCATTCTACACTTGATTGCACTCACTTCTTGCTTGCCCTTTCTCTTATGATTTAAACTCTATTTATACCCAAAGTTTGGAGCAAAAAGACAAAGGAAGTGGAAAGGATTAGCCACCGACTTTGACCTTCCACCTTCCCATCATTTGAGCTTCTCCTTCTCAATTCTTTTACCAGGTTCTCCAAGCTTCTATAAGCAAAACTCTTTGGCTTCCTTTGTGGTGTGTAGATTTCCAACATGCTTTAGTTTTTTTTTTTTTTTTTTTGAATGAATATATATTAATATTTTTATATATTTAAAATCCGTTACCATTTGGCACTATCATTCTTTTCTTGGGGCGGATTACCAAGCTTCTCTTAGGCTTGCCAGACCACCGCCGATTGTAGGTAGTTTTGGGATAGACGGGAGTGAAATGGGGGCGACGAGGTGGTGACAAGAGTGAGACATAGGAAACGAAGAAAAAAAAAGATGAGAATTTAGTGTTACCAGTGAGACCCAGGAAACAGATGAAGAGGGGATGAAAGATAAAGGAATATGCCATTTTATATATCAGAGGTATAATTGTTTTTACAATAAAATTTTAACAGAATAAGCAACAAAATTAATGGAAGGACGTCGGGATTAGCAACATTTCAAAATAATGGGGTAATTGTAAATTTTAAATGTTGAGGGTGTATATATAATTATCCAAAATTTAGAGTGTCTATGTGTAATTTATCCACAAATAATAGTTATGTGGGGAAGTTAGGATTTAGATAGAGCCAATCACCTTTTGACGTTTTGGATCAAAACAGAGATTCTGGTCTTCCATCCCTTACTCACTAATTTTATGTGTATATATAGATTTATACTGGGATGCTAACAAAAATCGAATAATCCGAAAACAAAAATAATTCGATGGGGTCTATATCAAAATTAGTTTAATTTTAAATTAAAAAAATTAATAACTCAATATTTTCAGTTCAGCTCTCGAATTATTAGACAAAAAAATCGAACTCGAACCCGAATCGAAACTAGCCCAACCTAAATTATTCCGAAGCTAAACTGAAAAATATAATATATAATATACATTAATATCCTAGTTTATTTTGATTTTCGACCATAGAGCTAAATGTGATTTTGGGTCTTGCCTATGAACTAAGTGGCATATTTAGTAAATACTTAATTAGTTTTTTTTTTTTTTTTTTGTAACTGAAAGTGTTTGGGCTAATTTGCACGCATATCGGTTAATCGCTGGGGGTCTTGAAATTAATAACTGGATAAACCATTCAATGGGCCTAAGGAACTCGAACTAGTTACCAACGGGAAGTAAATCTAAGATCTTACCAGTTGAGCTAACTCCCAGAGTTCACTTAAATTAGTGTTAACTGAGCATTGAGAAATGAATAATATATTGCAATTAATGGTGTTGGAATGATCTCCTTCAAATTTATACTATGCAATAATATATCAATTTGAGATCCTTTTTATATCAAATAACTTGCCTTTTGATATATATAGGCTTATTAGAAAATACTGAATTTTTATACTCGAACACTTATTTTATATAAATGTGTTGAAATAATAATTTTCTATTGTATTTGATTAGCTAGTTATAATAGATGGTTACTTACTGAGTTTTATAACTTACTATTTATTTTATATTTTTCATACCCAGGTGAATAAATGCAATCAAGGCATGAAATTTCTAAAGTTAATGAAATTATTTGTGGGTAAATTACAAAAGCCACCCTTACATTCTCTGTATCACTTTACTCTCTCACATTTTTAATTGTAATATTTAAATTCTTGACATTTGGTCGAATAAGAATTCAATCATTCTATTAACCTACCATTATACACAATTATTTACTAAGCGTAAAAATGAAATTTCAAGAGTAAAACACTAAATCCCCTACAATTTATTGTTGATACCACTTTATTCTCTCACATTTCAATTGTAACAGTTAAATCTCCGCACTATTGATGTATATTGCTTCAATTTTAACAATTAAATCCTTATAATTTTGGTGTATCTTTGAAATATATTTTATTAAATTATTTTTAATAAATAATATAATTAAATTAATATTTTATTTAATTTAATCAATATGAAATATATTTTATTAAATTCAATTTATTTTTTAAAAAATTAATAAAATTAAATATTTTATTAAAACAAAATTAATTATTGTAAACAAAATTGCGTTTCCAACCGCACTTTCAATTTTCATTTTTAGGAAAAAATGATAATATAAAACAAAAAGTGTAAAATATAAAGAGTTAAACACAAATAATAAAAAAAAGATAGCATTACGAAACAGCCCTAGAATCGCTATTTTATGAATTTTCTATTTCTGTAATTTTTTCTAAGTAAACATATATACGTACATATAATTTTGTATATATATTCAATTCAAGAGGACACATTTATCTGTACGACTCTTTTGATTCTATTTTGTTAATCATAACAAGTACTAATGAAACCATCGAATCACCCTTGAATAAAATATTTAATTTTAATAATTTTTAAAAAATTAATTAAATTAGTAAAGTATATTTTCATATTAATTAAACTAAAATTATTTATTAAAAATAATTTATTTCAATATAAAGAAAATATATTAAATACAATTTAACTATATTATTTATTAAAAATAATTTAATAAAATATATTTCAAATACACACCAAAAGCGTAAGGATTTGACTGTTACAATTGAAACGTGAGGAACTAAATTAGTAACACTGAAGGTAACTGTAGAAGTAGTTTTTGTGCTTTATTTAGTAAAATTATCTTTTTACCCTTAATCTAATAGTTGTGTTACGGCCTACTAACGAAAGAACCGAATTGTTACTCACCGAAAGTATTAGGATTTGATTGTTACAATTAAAATGTAAGAGAATAAAGTGACATCGAAAATAAATTGCAGAAGTAATTTTTATATTTTACCCTTATTTTATTTGCTTGGATCTATAGATTTATGGTGTGTCAAGAACTCGGTTAGCTCTATCCTGACGTAGCCGATCATACTGTTCGACCACTTCTTTATGGCTAGACTATTTGAGTGAACTCCTAATGAGACTTCTACGATAAAAAGGATGTTAATTAGAGAAGGTTTGGTGATTTGTTTTTGGTAAGGTATACACGAAGGGAGGGATTTCTCTAGTAAGTGTTTTTCTAAGCAATCTCCACTTACCTGACCTCTTTACATTCCAAATATTTATAACTTCCTTCGCACGTGTTAGCCATGCTCGATAATCATGAGTAATGATATGACAATACCTTGAACTATGCTACATAATCGGCGTAGATATGACTGGGGCCGTAATTGGCAGTGGGTTTAGACATGCCTTTCTGACCCTTCATAAATGCGACGAGAAAGGTAGCCGCTCTCCCAACCACCACACTGTCTTCTTTTGGATGCATGCCACGTGCCTTGGTCAGATGCGCGCCACGTGTCTTGGTATTACTCTCCAACTGCCTCCAGCTCTTTTTCGTGTGATGCATGTGGCACACGTGGAAGAGCTAAGGATAACGTTGAGAGTGCTTACATGTACTCAGAAAGTGTCCGTTTGGTCGACACTTTCACATGCCTGTTCCGATCTTTGTGGTGGATTTATTATTATCTATGCACACTGATAGTGTAATGGTTGGGGCGATGCCAATGGGCCATAAATAGCCCAGCCCAAGCGTCATTAACGTAGGCGCACAGCGTGTAGGGCACACTAAAGATTTCTATCGCCATAAATATTGCGTGCTGTCTTTTCATCTTCCGTCCTTTTACCTCTTCTCACCATAAAAGATACGCTCTTCGCATCCGTGTAAGTTTTCACGTCGCAAGAGTCTTACGCTTGTGCATATCTATTTTTCTCAACAAATCCCCATCTTCCTGCTTTATCTGAGTTCAAATCGCGTCCGACTTGCTCCTTTGCTTCCGAAACCAACTTAGGTGAGTGTCCACTCTTGTTCTTAGTTCTCTTTCGTTTGATTTTTCTTAGAATGGGTAAGTTTTTGAATGCCCTTAGAAAACCAGGGGTATGGAGGCATTCAAAGCGAGGCACCAGATCCTTGACTCTGTTCAACTAGCCATGCCCTCGGTCGATGATTTCAGCATTGCTGAAAATAAGGGGTCTGAGTGGACGTGATGGCCCTTAGTGGCCATCGAAGAGTACGGGGTGACTCTTTCACTCCAGCCTCTTAGCAGACATTTTCTTTCTTTGGTCAGACTCTGCCTTGGGCAATTAGCCCCAAATGGGTACAGGATCCTTGTGGGCGTGATAGAACTCAATAGGATCCTAAGGGTTGATCTCGGGCCTCCTGAAATCCTACATTGATATGCTGTCACTCCATGAAAGAATGGACGGTATTATCTAAAGTACCAAGTAGAAAATAACCTCATGCACACCCTCCGAGACTTGAACAAGAATTTGCTGAACAACCATATCCTAGTCGGAGGGGAATGGCAATGGCTACCCAGAGAAGACCGTCATGACAGTGCGCAAATGGTTCCGGGGGACATAGGTAGTTGTTAACTTTACCCACTTATTTCTCTTAGTTTTTTTGGTTTGATCGGATACTGACTGTTTTTCTCTCATGCCGTGCAGATAAATACTTCAACAGGAGATTGGCCAACCCACAAAGCATAAACTTCGGGCATATCGCCGAGGTTTTTGCCTATAAGAGTGAAAGAGCATTCAGAGGACTAGCTCGGACTACCTCAGTTTTGCTTGGCTACAAGCCCACATACTGGAGTTACATAACACTCCCACCAAATGTGGATGAAGACCGAATCAATGAGCTAATTAATTTGGACAATTTTCTGACCAGCGTGTTGTAGACAGTAACGGTTGCCTTCGCCCCCCCATCGAGTTCAAACAATATGCCTCCAATGGATCTCCTTGCGACAATGAAGAAAAGTTCAAAGGACAGGGGCAAAATGGAAGGTTGGAAGCGCAAAGCGACCTCTCTGCCGCCTCCGCCTCCACCTTTAGCTACCCGCGGAGAAGTGACTGCGAGGCCCCATTCAACCACAACATCAGACGTTCTGAGCAGCAGCCAGCCCATCCTACTTGATGACGTGGTCACATTGGGTAAGGGGCAAAGACTATGTCGTCAGCCCTATGATTGACAGTAGGCCGATCACTACTGCTGATTCAGCGATCTCCAACCAGGGGGTCGCATTATCGATTGCCCAAACTGCCACTCTCCCAAGTGATCAGAAGCAATCATAGACTTGCCTAATAAGGTTTGGTTTTCCTAGTCAGTGCAGTACTCCCTGCTAGTAAGTTTCTCATTTTCTCTTCTTAGTTTTTTTTTTTTTTTTTTTTTTTTTAACTTATTCCTTTCTATCTCTATAGGCCACGGAATTCTTCCAGGATGCCAACCGACGCTTTACTCGGATTTCTAAGAGGCTCCAGAACGCTAAGGCTGCAGCCGATACCCAATGTGTCTGAGCTGAAAAAGCAGAAGACAACGTGAGGTCGATCTGTCTTTAGAACGAGGAGCTTTTGGAGAAGAACAGGTGCCTCGAAGACAATCTTGCCGCCACGCAAAAGGGTTTTGAGGCTGTTAATAAAATGCTGATGAAGGTCGAGAACCAGTTGCAAGAGAAGTGAAAGGCCACCTATTCGGAGGAGTATGATGCCACTGGCGATGACTACCAAAAGCAGGTGTTCATCATGACAAACACATACTACCGGAATGGCTGGGTGGACGCCCTCAATAAAGCCAGCCTTCTTTCTGACTCCGAGCTCTGTACTTTTTTCGAGTGGTCAAAAGATGAGCCAGAGTTCTTTCATCTGGACAATGATAATGACAAAGAGACTCAATCGAATGTAATTGGGGAAGATGGCGCTGGTTAAGCTTCCGAGGTCAGAGATGATCGGGAGGGAGCGAGTAAGGGTATGGACGACAGTGGCGACTAGAACCCCTTGGAAGGCAATGGCTCGAGGTCCATGGGAGAGACAGGTCAAGACGATAGCTCCCAGAGAATGACTTGAGCTTTTTTTTTTTTTTAAACTTCGAGGGTTGTTTCCTTTTATGTAATGGATAACATATGTTTTTCTTGATGTCTGAATGATCTGATATGCTTGTCTGATCTTGTTTATTTGTGAATGAGTAATCAATGAACTTATCTATTCTTACAAAATCTGATCTTTCATACTTTAGAGACATGCGAGTGACTAACAATCAGGAACGAATTTATCAGATCCTATAAAATCTAACTGATCCAATCACTCATACTTGAGATATGCAAGTGACTAATTATCAAGAACGAACTTATCTGATCTTGTGAAATCTAACTGATCCGATCCCATATGTGAGATATGCAAGTAACTAATGATCAATAACTAAAATCTATCCGAGCTCTCATACTTTAGAGTTATGTGTATGACTATTAATCAAGAACGAACTTATCTGATTTTATAAAATCTAACTGATTCGATTTCTGATACTTAAGTGACTCAACTAAAATCTATCCGATCTCTCATACTTTAATAACTTATCTGATCTTATTTACAATCAAAATGTAACATGTTTTATGCAAGTTACTGATGATTAAGAGCTGATACAAACTTATCTGTAACATATTTCATGCGAGTTACGAACTTATCTGATCTTATGAACAATCAATCATCAAAACCTAACACCAAGTGTTTCTATGATTAACCTGAGCTGGCCGGGTGGCCGAGTCGTGGCCTTGTGCTAGGCGTTTCTGTGATCGACTTGAGCTGGTAGGGTGGCTGAGCCGTGGCCTTGTGCCAGGCGTTTCTATGACCAACCCGAGCTGGTCAGGTGGCCGAGACTTGCGTCAGGCATTTGCCTTAGTAGGTACGGAGATGTAAATTTGCAACTAGGTCTTTGTTTTGTCATTCAAAACATCATTTGTACATTAAATCAGTGATAATAAATCCTTAGGTTGGCAATATTCCATGGCCTCATCACCTTCTTCCCCTCCATGTCTTCGAGTCAATATGCTCTGTTGCCCACTGCTTCGAGGACCTTGTAAGGGCCTTTCCATTTTGGGCCAAGCTTTTCATCAGCTGGGTTTCTTGTTGCCAATGTCACCCTTTTGAGTACGAGATCGCCCACGCTGAATGACCTTGTTTGTACGTTCTTGCTTCGTGATTTCTTCAGCTATTGCTGATAAACGGCCATCCGGATCTAAGCGAGTTCCATTTTTTCCTCAATTAGGTCAAGTTTCTCTCAAGAGCCACATCATT
This sequence comes from Vitellaria paradoxa, assembly GCA_019916065.1. NCBI lineage: Eukaryota > Viridiplantae > Streptophyta > Magnoliopsida > Ericales > Sapotaceae > Vitellaria > Vitellaria paradoxa. Next base: position 23,620 of record CM034237.1, read on the forward strand.
TGTTTGTTATGAGAAGGACTAGGTCTAGATTATGGGTATGCCAATTTCTAATAGTATGACTGCTTCTGTTTTGTAAGTCAATGAGAATGGAGTTTCTCCAGTTGATTCATGCAGAGTGGTTCGGTAGGCCTATACAGCTAGTAATTCTTCTATCCATCGCCCTTTGGTGTGTTCCAAACGCTTTTTGATATTGTTCAGCACGATCTATTGGAAGCCTCTGCCTAGCCATTACTTTAAAGGTATGCTAGTGTAAAGTAATGGTTGCAGATCTCCAGGTCTGAACAAAAGTCCCTAAATGCATTGCTATCAAATTGAGTTCCATTATTGAGACCCAACTCCAAGGGACCCCACACCTGGTGATGATGTTTCTCCACACGAACTTCCCCGTGTCGGTGTCTTTTATGGTGCTAAGTGGCTCGACCTCAATCCACTTGGTGAAGTAATCCTTTGCTGCTAACAACCACCGCTGTCTTTCGGGGGCCATCAGTAATGGTCCGACTATATCCAGCCCCCATTGGATGAAAAGCCAGGGGCTAGTCAAGAGAGTTAAATCCTGGGCGAGCTGATGGGAACTAGGGTGAACCTTTGACACTTATCGCACCTGGTGGAGTAGTAAATAGCATCCTTTTTCATATAGGGCCACCAATATCCTTGCGCCATAGCTCGAGTGGCGATTGAACGCCCCTCGATATGGACACTACAACTTCTTTCGTGTAGTTCCCTCAACATGTCTGGTACTTGATCAAGGTGGACGCAAAGAAGATATGGCCTATTGAATGAGTTTTTGTACAACTATTGTTCTGGAGAGAGCCAGAACCTCGATGTTTTGCTTCTGATCTTGGTGGCCTCCTTGTTGTCTTGTGAGATCATGTTATTCTTTTAAGTACTACATGATTAGGTCCATCCAACTCGGTGTTTGGTGGATTGTTCATACATCACCCCCTGGTTCTTTTATGCTAAGCTAGAAGATCTTCTCTATCGAGAAACTTTTTGCCTCACCTTGTCGTTCAGCCGTACGCAAGGTTGCCAGCGCATTTGCTTGACCATTATCTTTCCTTTAGACCAATTAGAAATCTACTATATCGAACTTTTCAACCAATGCTTGTGCTTGCTGATGGTACCTTCTCATGTTATTTGCCTTGACCTCATATTCCTCTTTCAATTGGCTAATGATTAACTGTGAATCTGATGACAAGTTGGTCTTCCGGGCTTATTGACACAGAGCCAGTTTAAGCTCGCTTATCACGGCCTCGTATTCAATTTCATTGTTTGTTGCCTAAAATTTTAATTCAATAACATATTCAAAAGTGATCTCTTCGGGCGAGATCAGTACTATTCTAGCTCCAAAACCTTCTTTCATTGTAGTACCGTCTACTTGAATCGTCCAGGTCCATTCGCCAATGGTTTTTGCCAAATTGCACCGGGCGGTGTCAAAGGGGAAAACAACTCTGCCATGAAATCTACCAGGGCTTGTCCTTTGATAGCAGTACAAGGCATGAAACTAATGTTGTATGATCTAAGTTCGACTACCCACTTCACCATTCTGCCAAAAAGGTCTGCTTTTCGGAGTACGAATTTTATTGGGTGCTTGATGATTACTACGATTGGATGAGTTAAAAAATAGTATGTCAACTTCCTTGCAATGATAATGAGTGACAGGACTTGCTTTTCGATGGGCAAGTATCTTTGCTCTACTCCAACCAATGTTTTGCTAACATAATAGACGGGTCTCTGTATCTTATTTTTCTTCTTTATCAGGACAGCGCTAATCGAGTACTCGGAAACTGCCAAGTATAACTACAACATTTCCCCCGGATAAGAGATGGACAAGAGTGGAAGCAACGCCAGGTACCTTTTTAACTCTTCGAACGCCTAGTCGCACTCCTCGTTCCTTCAACAGCCTGAAGAATGGTTTGCATCAGTCGGAAGAGCGACTAATAAATTTGTTTAGTGCTGCTGCCATGCCGGTCAGTTTCTATACTTCTTTTATTGTGGTCGATCAGTGTAGTTTCTGAATGGCAGCAACTTGATTTGGATTGGCCTCTACACATTTTTCTTGGTCACCAGGTGTCCCAAAAATTTCCCGAGTTGACCCCAAAAGCACATTTGGCCACGTTAAGACGCAAACTGTACTGTTTGAGGATGTCGAAGACCTCCTTCAGGTTAGACAAATGGTTGGACTTCACCTTACTTTTAATGACCATGTCATCGATGTATACGTCCATTATTCTGTCGATTCGACCAACGAACATCTTCGTGACCATCATTTGGTAAGTAACTCCGGTATTCTTTAGACTGAACGGCACGACCTTGTAGCAATAAACCTCTTAAAGTGTGATGAATGCTATTTTCTCCTGATCTGGTCCAAACATAGGGGTCTGATGATAACCCCGATAAGCATTGAGAAAACTCATTCTCTCATGTCCGGCGGTTGCATCGACCAGTTGGTCGATCTTTGGGGGAGGGAAAGGATCCTTAGGGTAGTCATTATTGAGGTCAGTGAAATCGACGCAAACTCACCATTTCCCATCCTTCTTCCTTACCACTACCGTATTGGAAAGCCACTCAGGATAAGTGACCTCCCAAATTGCATCGGCTTTGAGTAAATTCCGAACCTCCACAATCACAGTCTCGGTATACAAGAGGGATGATCGTCTCCCTTTTTGGATGATTGGCTTGATGGTTAGGCGAACATTTAGCTTGTGGCACATCACTATAAGGTCAATTCCCAGCATCTCGTACGAGGTCTATGCAAAGACTTCCAAGTTTTGTTTCAAGAAGTCCACAAGCTCTTCTTTCTCATGGTCGGGCAGATTTTGTTTGATCAAGAAAAAATTTTTTGGGTCCATATCTTTGGTGAGGACGGACTCTAATTCCTCGACTGCCTTTTCATTCGGCCTTTTTCCAACGTTCTCTAAGGTTGGAGTGGCGTCTGGGCCTGCTAGTGACTTGACTTCATTTAGGATGCTCTTTGATCTAATGGCCATCGAACATCATTTTTTTTAGATAATTTGATCTCCTCTGATGGAGAACACCCCTCGAGACATTGGGAATTTAATTATCTGATGGTAAGTGAAGGGGATGGCCTTCATCTTGTGCAACCATGGATGTCCCATTATAGCGTTGTAAGAGGAGAGAACGTCTACCACCAAGAACTCTATTTGCAACACTATCGGGCCAGCTAGGATGGGTACTGTGACTCTCCCAAGGGGCTAGACGGGTGCCAAACTGAACCCAATCAACAAACAGTGAGCGGGAGTAAGGTCGGATTCAGTTAGCCCCATCTCTTTAAAAAGCCTGTAATACATGACTTCCGTTGAGCTACCCTAGTCGATCAAAATGCGTCGCACTTTGCATTCGCCAATGTCCAAGGTAACAACTAGGGCGTCGTTGTGTGGTTGTTGGACACCCTCTAGGTCACTGCTTGTAAAAGTGACCTCCTGCTCTAGTTCTGCCCTTCCTCTTTTGTGCCCTTTTGAGCCACAGCCCCCCACGTTCAATACCTGCCTGAGGTAGGCTGCCATTATGTAGTCTGTTTGGGATCTAATTTCCTTTTCCCGAGATTCAAACCCGAGATACACCATATTGATGACCCGTTGAGCAGGTCGATCGTCGTGTGATCGATCTTTCCTTGGGGGCCGATTAGCCTGTTCTTTCGCCCTTTTTGGTCATCGATGAATTCACGTAAGTGGCCCACGCATACAACCTCCTCTAAATGGTGCTTTAGCCCTCGGCATTCGCCTGTACGGTGGCTTTTATCACGGTGGTATGCATAATGCAGTAACTGGTCCCTTTCGGATGGATTTCCACCTATCTTGTGAGGCCAGACGAAATAAGGTTCATCCTTAATTTTGGTAAGTAGCTTGAAGATCAAAATTTTGAAAATGGTCTAAACAGCACCACATACATCTTTTCTGTTCTACTCCCTGGTTGGTCTTCTGTCTCCCTCACGCACCTTTACTTTTTCTTTTTCTTTCCTCTAAGGTTCTTTTTCTGCACTTCTGGCCTTGTCGTCGATTTTGGAATACTTCTCGATGCGGTTCATCAGATCAGCGAGGTCATTAGCAGGACATTTAGTTAGTGATTGCTAGAGTTTATCTTCACACAACAACCCAACCTAAATAAAGCCACAGCAATCTGCTCAGAGCAATCCTCTACTTCGTTATAAGCTTCAAAATAACGTCGGGCATAACTCCTCAAACTCTCGTTGTTCCGCCTCTTCATTATCATCAGTGTGTCCACCGAGCGGGGCTGTTTGTTGTTGGCAATGAAACGAGCCACAAAGGCTTCTGCTAGTTGGGCCCAAGTTCCAATTGATCCCAGTTGTAGCCTGTCGAGCCATCGAAGACTTTGCACATGAGTACATCGTTGAAACTCCAAAATGACATGACCTGCTTATAATGCTATATGTGCCCTACTGGATCAGTTTTACCGTCATAAAAGATGAATCTCAGGGGTTAACCTCCGAGGTGGCTCCATTCACTCAATGTCAATGGTGAACGGTGAGGAAGCAATACGATCAAGGGCCCTCATGGCCAAGTGGTGGGTAGATCAATCCATCCTCCGATCATCGTGGCTGTCCAGCCACTTAAGTACCCATTTTTTTATGCCATCATAATCTTTTATGGGTAGCTTACCCTCTAGGGGGTGCCTCCGCTTGGAACGAACTCCACTGTTGTGTGAATCTGAGCTGGACTGCCCTTCTACCTGGGGTGAGTAGGGGTGACTTATCGATGGGGACTGCCTTTTCCTTCTTAGTGGTGCTAGACTTGCCCTCCTGAAGAAGTGCTGGGAGGGCTCATGGGGGCCTTGATAAGAACGGTGTCTTTCATTTTGGGCTTGCTCAACGTATAAGCCCATCTGGTTGCGTAAGATCTCCAACTCGTGCTCCCTCGATTGTATTTCTACCTAGAACTGGGCCAGAGTGAGCCCATTTTGCCTTGTGATGGTATGGTCGGTGACCCGGTGATCTCCGTGGTTATGGGGTTGCTCAAGCTCTTTACTGCGCTTGCGATTAATGAAGGTGTGCTCCTCACCATCCAGTCCTCTAGATGTTTCCGATCTTGCTCTCAAAAGGCCTTAGCCAGGTCAGTCTCCTTCAACGGTCTCCTTCAACGCATCGACCATCTTAGCTACAAATTGATTGTAAGCTTCGTGGGAATGTAACTTCGTTTCCACAGATGGTGCCAATTAGAGTGTCAAGAACTCGGTTAGCTCTATCCTGACGTGGCTGGTCATACTGTTCGGCCACTTCTTTATGGCCAAACTATTTAAGTGAACTCCTAATCAGACTTCTACAATAAAGGGGATGTTAATTAGATAAGGTTTGGTGACTTGTTTCTGGTAAAGTATGCACGAAGGGAGGGATTTCTCTAGCAAGTGTTTTTCTAAGCAATCTCCGCTTACCTCACCTCTTTACGTTCCAAATATTTATAACTTCCTTCGTACATGTTAGCCATGCTCAGTAATCATAAGTGATGGTATGACAATAGCTTGAACTGTACTGCATAATCGGCATAGATATGACTGGGGTCGTAATCGGTAGTGGGTTTAGACATGCCTTTCTGACCTTTCATAAATGCGACGAGAAAGGTAGCTCTCCTAACCAACACACTGTCTTCTTTTGGATGCACGTCATGTGCCTCGGTCAAATGTGCGCCACGTGTCTTGGTATTGCTCTCCAATTTGTTTTCCATTTTGCTCAGTATAGTTTTAATGATTATTTAGGCTCCGTTTAATAGCGTTTTTGTTTTTAGTTTTTCTGTTTATATTTTCAAAATTTTGTAAACTAGTAATAGAAACTTATTTGTTAAATCTGTTTATTTTTTAATTTCCAAAAAAAAAAATGAAAACTTAATAGAAAAACGTAAATAGAAAAAATGTATTTTCACTCTATTTTTTTTCTGTTACACATTTTGTCAATTTTAATACTTTGTTTATTTTTATTATATCATATTAAAATAAATTATTTTATTCAAATATTTTATAAAACTAAAGTTATTTTTAATAAATGATATAATTAAATTAGTTATCTAATTTAATTAATATGAAACATATATTATTAAAGTATTTTTAATAAATCATAAAATAAAATTAAATATTTTAATTTAAATGCTAATTTAACTTAATTAATATAAAATATATTTAATTAAATTATTTTAAATAAATAGTAAAACTAAATTAATTAATTAATTTAATAATTAATTTAATTTAATAAATTTAACTGATCATAAATATATTTTATTTAGTTATTTTTAGTAAATAATAAAATAAAATTGATTAATTTAACTTAAATTCAATAATTAATTTAATATATTTTATTAAATTATTTTTAATAAAAATCATAATTAAATTATTATGAAATATATTTCATTCAATTGTTTTTAATAAATAATTAATTAAATTATAATTAATATATTATATATTTACTAAATTAAATTATATGAGAATTATATTTTATTCAATTATTTTTAATAAATAATATAATTAAATTATTATTTAATATGTTTATATTTATTAAATAAAATTAATATGAAATATATTTTATTTAATTAAATTAAGTTTTTAAAAACTAATAAAATTAAATATTTTATGAAAATAAAAAATTAATAATTATAAACAAAATTACATTTCCAAACGTAGTTTCAATTTTTATTTTAAAAAAACAACAACAAAAAAATAAAAAACAGAAAATATAAAAATATAAATAAAAATAGAAAATGATAATATTACCAAACGGTCCCTTAGTATTAACTTTTATCGCTTTTGGGAAATTGTGTACTCCAAAGAAGATATGATTGTTAGAATTTCAAAGGGTTTAATAATTCAGGTTGAGGTTTCTTATACTAATAGTTTAGAATCTAAATTGGTCTTTTAGTGAATGTTTGATTTTGTTTAGCCTTACTAGCTTATAGGATTTAGTTTTGCAAACATGCAACGTTCTTACGTATATTTTATTGATATGGAGCAAGATAAATAAAGTGCACTGTAATAATTAATATGCTTCCTCAATTAGCAATAGCAATAAAAAATCATGCAATAGCAATCCAATCAACCCTAAATGCACAAGTTTGCTCCCATTAGAAGTTCACCCGTTCGTTAACTCCAAGTTCCCAAGAGTAAAACTTCGAGCTCTAGAACATAAAACGAAAACTCATCTATTATATAATCTTGGTAATTGTGAAAATTCCTATCTCCTCAGGACTACTGAAGGTTCACCCGATCGTTTAACTCTAGAGATAAAAGTTCAAGCTCTAGAACATGGTACCAAAACTCATCCGATCCATTATATAATCTTGATAATTGAGAAAATTCTTAAGTGATTGTTACATAATTGAATCCATGATCTTATTGTACAAACATCTTTATTCATATCTACACAACTAACTAAGTTTAAGCAAATGGTTACCGTACTAAAAATTCGCAAGTTGCTAATTCAATGATAATAGGTCCAAGCAAATAACCAAATTAATCAACTATCAAGGAGACAAGATTGACTACTAGGAAACCTTTACTAAAATTGTAAGATAAAATCCTGGGTCAAATCTCGAAGACCACTGAAAAACCTTTCACTATAAAATTGGTTACAAACATTTTGCTGGGCTTTTCGATGCACCATGACCAGGTAAAAAATACTCACTATCTCTTTAGTGAGAGCACAAGTCTCATACTCCTTCAAGTCCAAATAACGTTAAGAATTCCTTCAAAACATTACATAAAAAACTTCTCAAAGAAATTGCTAAGAATATCAAAGACGCTCAAACATTATCACGATATTCTTAAAATATGTTTTTCTAGATTGCATCCTACTAGCAATTCTAAGCATTATCATACCTATAAAGACTAAAAGAAGTTTTAATCTAATTGCAATTTTTATCGTGAGAATTCTCTAAGCTTAAATCTTGAATTCTGATACGAAAATTTTTTCATGCTCGAAGCCTCACATAGGAATCGACCAGGATGCAACTTGCCTTTAGGCTCCTCGAGGGCTCGACTAAGCTGCAAGCTGGACCACCTTTGACTAGGCTACAACCAAGATACGTCATATACTGGACCAAGAACAATGAATCGCTTTATGCTTCGGAAATGTCCTTTTTTTATTCGAACTAAATTATCCTTAATCATCATGAATTTCAATTCAATTCTAGACTTCTTAACACATCTAGAACTTGAGTTAGAATTCAAAAACACTTAGAATTCAAATTAACTAATGCAAATCTTTTATCCATGTTTTGTTTAGAATATGTCACTCAAGATTTTACAAATAAACAGAGTCCACAATCTACAAATGCTGGTTTTCAACATGAGAGAAGTCTATTTGAAGTATGATAAATGAATATGATATTCTTCTTTCTTCAATTGATACTCTAGGAGAAGGTCTTTCTATAAATAGTATAATAAGAATTCAATCTAAAATAAAATTGAATAAGATTCTTTTATGGTTTCCTAGTTTATTGAATAATAAGATTTCTTATTTTTATTATTTCCATCTTCCATGAAGCATATAAATCCATCCTCTTATTTTTTTCCTTCTTCCGTGAAGCATATGAAACCATACTCTTATTGTTTTATTGAATAAATTCTTTATCATTTAATGTTTCCATCTTCCACGAAACAGATGAATCCATCCACTTTTTTATTTTTTTTATTTTTAAGTCTAAAACTAAGACAAATGCTTTAGTCAATATCTAAGGTATAAAAAGAATTAAATTAGAAAACTTTTAAACTACAAAAGAAACTTTTAAAGCTATTTCAAACTTAGACGAACAAAGACTGAATTCTCCTAAATATTTTTCAATATATAAATTAATTTAAATTCTGTTACGTCTGCGACACAATAAGAAAAAAAAATTCAAATACTAAGTTACCTCAATCTTAGACAAATAATGACTAAGTTCTCATAAATAAAACTTTTAAATAAATAAATTAATCTAAGTTTTGTTAGGATTATAACACAATAAAAAAATTAAATATAATTCAAATCCTATTAAGTTCTATAATCATAAATTCAACTGTTTAAATTATTGAAATCTTATTTAGTCAAAAAAAATTGCGAATACATGAATTCAATATTAACAAACAACTTGTTTATATTTTATTATATAAAAAATAAAAAGAATATAAGTTCTCTTGTTAATTTTACAAAAGATATCAACCATCAAATCATTAATTTGAGTGGGCTTCACAACGACTTTACACGTACAAATTGTCTAGATACATTGGCTGCAATTAGGCAACTAATGCTAGCATTCCTTTATTTTTACCCAACATAATATTGGCGCCGAATTCATTTTTTTTCGTTGGCCGCATCAACTGGTTAAAAAAAAAAAAAAAGGCATTCGATATTGGCTTGCTCTAAATTTTTTTTACAAAAATAAAGAATAATGTTATTCAATAAAAATATTATATTATAATTTTTTATTAAAATGATGTGATTTCTGTTAAAATAAAATAAGAAGAAAAGAATTATGTATTAATATTGATGATCAATATTGTACAACGAAATCCTATATTTATAGGGTGAATAAGAAATCTAAACTTAATAGGATTATAACTAATTTAGGATATGTATCAATTTAGAATATGTATTAATTTAGGATACATATAGGAATATTCTAGAAATATTTTAACACCCCCGGCAAACTCAAGGAGATAGAGGAGAGACCAACTTGAGTTTGGAAACCAATTCATGAAACTGTCTAGGAGGGAGAGCTTTGGAAAATAAATCAACAGTCTAAGCAGTGGAGTTCATATGGAAGTTTGTTGAAGGAGGAGCAGAGAAGTGCGTTGAAAGGTTGAAGGCTCTTGAAAACGCGTTGAAAGAGGCACAGAGAAGCGCATTGAAATGTTAAAGACGTATGGAAACACGTTGAAGGAGGCACAAATAAGGGTGTTGAAATGTTGAAGGGGCATGGAAGCATGTTAAAGGAGGCGCGTGGAAGTACGTTGAAAAGTTAAAGGCACCTGGAACGTGTGTTGAAAGGTTGAAGTTATAATTGAGCACAATTAGGTCTCCAACATAGAGACTGAGAGGATTGAAAATTTTAGGAAAGAAAAGTAAGGTGGTAGAGTAAGGAAAATTTAGAAAAGGAAAATTCCAGGCTTCAAGAGAAATTGGGGTATTTAGAGGATATGGTAAATTGGAAAAGGGTAATTTAGGAAAGAGTGATTTGGGAAATAAAGGCCTTTATTGCTGGTTTTGAGAGAGAGAGATGAAAATTTGGAAAAGAAAAGTATGTAAATTAAGACAATAAGGATAATAAATTAAGAAAATGAAAATAAGGGATACAGAGAATAAAGGAAGGGTTATAGGGAAATTCTATAAAGGAAATTATTTAAGAGTTGCAAAGAATTAGATAAGGGTTTGATTTTAGAAATTGGTGTTTTGGGTTTGCATAAAAGTATAAAAATAAAGAAGAAAAAGGACTAACAGGGGGTTTAAACCTTTACTTTGGTTGGCGTGCAAGTACGCAGAGTTTTCTAAGTTAGTTAAGGAGAGCCAAAGAATAAGGAATTTTTGGAGGAGCAGCGTGCAAGGTTGAGTTGAGGTAGTAACAGCACTAGTGGAAGTTGAACTCCATCGAGAAGACAGAGTAGGTAAGGCTTGAGGAAAAACGGTGATCTGGATAAGGCAATAGCAATCTGAAAAGAGGCGGGGTCACCAATGTTGGTCGGTGTGAGTCGTTGGACTGGAATAGCAAGATTGGTAGTGAATTGTGGAAGGAAGAGTAAGGGTTAATAGAAAGAGAAGGAGCTATGACAGCGATTGCTACCATCGTATTGAGGAAAGAATTAAACTATCCAGAGTTGAAAACCTTGAGCTCTGATACTATGTTAGAATAAAATAAGAAGAAAAGAATTATGCATTAATATTGATAATCAATGTTGTACAACGAAACCCTATATTTATAGAATGAATAAGAAATCTAAACTTAATAGGATTATAACTAATTTAGGACATCTAATTTAGGATATGTATCAATTTAGGATATGTATTAATTTAGTATCTGCTATTTGTTTTACCTAAAAAGTAAAAGATAAAGAGTATTGTTATTCAAAAAAATATATATTGAAGAGAATTTGAAAAAAAAAAAAGATAAATGAAAGAAAAAATCTAGTTATTCTGTAAATAACTTGAAATCATATCATATGGAAGTTGAACTATATTCAAACTCTAATTTCCAAGAAAAAAAAATGATTAGAGAGGATTAGAGAGTATCATATGGAAGTTGAATCATAATCAAGCTCTAATTAATAAGACATAAAATTTGATTTCGGGCCATTAACAATATATGTACTATTAATAAGATATGAGATTTGATTCTTAAATTAGGTCATTAATAAAATATAAGATTTTTTAGTTGGGCCACTTGTAGTCTAACATAGTTAACTGAATAATCTTTTAAGAGAGTTTATGAATGGATTTCATACTTTTGCTTGATTTTTTAAGTCTATAATCTATGATTTTATTTTTGAGGCTGGGGAAGAAATATTAAATTTATTGGAATACTTGGTTCCCCGCTATTAAATACTTGTTCCGTACCTGGAAGTGTTATTCGAAACTTTGAAACAAATTTGGGTTGTATACGGGAAATTAGTGGTAGGATGTACTCAAATTTGATTGGTAAATCTTATGAAAGTTTGAAATGTGTTTAAAACTTATTAACTTGTTAAGCTTCTAAGGTAACTTCAAATAGATTTGAACTAAATTGAGATTGAATCTCAGATAATTTTTTAAGAATTTAAATTTATTAAGTTGTGAGTTATATATCAAGTTTAAGTTGTGAATTTATTTAAAGCTCAAAACATCGATGATTAGAAATTATGTTTCAATTGTTTTGATTTCATGAATATATACAAATCGAACTTATTTCGTTTAACTTCCAAGAATGAGCAAATCTATGCTAAGCATTTTATTCTTACCAACTATTTTGTATAATATATAGTCACGATGCACAGCACTTAAATAAAAATAATATTCTTGCATTTTTACCAATCTAAAAAATAAATAAAAATTACTAATTAAATGAAGAGGAGAGAATCGTACCTTCGAGACTGTTATATCCAAGATACAACTCCTGAAGCATGGTTAAGTTCCCAATTTCTTTAGGAATAATCCCAGTGAATTTATTATAAGACAATGACAAAACCTGAAGTTGTTTGCATTCACCTATAGTTGATGGAATTTGGCCATACAGTTCGTTGAAAGAAAGAAAGAGACCTTCAAGTTTTGGAAGTCGAAGACACATATCGTCCGGGAGATTTCCAAATAGTGTATTAGATGTGAAAGAAATAGACTGAAGTGATGAGACATTGAAAATTGTAGATGGTATAGAACCTGAGAACTGGTTACCTCCCATCACTAGTATATTCAGTCTTCGAAGATTACTAATCCTCTCTGGGATATCTCCCGTTAGAAGATTGAATCTCAAGTCAAGGTACTCCAACCCAGAAATGTTACAGAGGGAAAGTGGGAAAGAGCCAGAGAAGGTGTTGTTTCCAAGGATCAAATATTGAAGTTTAGGTAACATTCCGAACCACGATGGAACATCGCCACTGAAGTTGTTTACTGCAAAACTGAGATTCTTCAAGCGATGCAATTGAGACAACTCGCTTGGAAGATGACCATGGAAGGAGTTGTAGCTGAGGTCGAGACGGATCAGAAATGAGAGGTTTCCCAAGTGCGGAGCCACAGTGCCTCTAAGACCCATGTTTGTGAGATTCAAGGCTGTCACTCGGTCCCTGTGACGGCGAGAACCACAAGAGACCCCAACCCAATTGCAAACAGAGGTGGTTGTGGTCCAATTATCTTTCAATACGTGGAAAGGGTCATTGGTAATATGTGCTTTGAATGCCAAAAGAGATGCAGATTGATCATCGGTGGTGGTGAAGTTGGTAGGACTCAAAGCCAAGCAGCAAGCTAATGAGAAACAATGCATGCACAACACCATAAAGATGCAGCTAGTTTTATCCATGGCGCCTGGATAAAGATGTGGGAATGATGGGATGGAAGTGAAGCGAGTCACCAACAAGTTACAAAGGATAAATAACGATGGGATGCTACTGTAGTAAGCAGAGGTGGACGTAGAAAAAATAGTGGGTGGGGCAGAGCAAAACTTAAAAATTTTGGTAAGATTTGATAAGATGTATCTAAAAAGCTCTGAAATTGAATAAATGATAAATAATTAAAAAAACATATGCCAAAAAAGATAAGCACTATTAAAAAAATCTAAAATTAGATAAATAATAAATAGAATGAATGATTAAAAAAAAGTTGAGATTAGATAAAAAATAAATGATAAAAAAGTTTATCTAAAAAAATGATAAGACCTACCTAAACAAAAGATATAAAAGCCTCTTTTAAAAAATGATAAGGTCTACCTAAACAAAAGATATAAAATTGGATAAACAATAAAAATTAAAAATTAAAAAAAAGCACTCACGTTGGGTAAACGAAAAAAATCAAAAGTTTTTTAAAATTTTGATAATAAATGTCTGTTGAAATCTTAAAGGTGAGAGACATTTGGATATGGATGAAGGTAAATAAGAATAAATTATGGTAATGAGATTAAAATATATATAACTAATTTAAAAAATAAAATAAAATGAGTAGAAGTAATTGTCCCTACTCTACTATAGTTATCTCTCTTTGTAGTGAGTCACCAACAATTTGAAGTTGATTGGGTAACATTTATGTTTTTTTTTATTTTTCATTTTTTTTTACGTTTAATTAGTTTTATTTTTTATTTTTATTTTCAATTATAGTTTTTTTGAAATACAAATTGAAAACATATATAGTAATAAAGTTTTGTTTACAATCATTAATTTTTATTTTAATAAAATATTTAATTTCATTAATTTTTTAATAAAATTAACTGAATTTAAAATATATTTAACATTAATTTAATTAATTAATTTAATATTATAAATTTTTATTTTCATATTGATTAATTTTAATAAGTCATATTAATAAATAACATAATTTAATAGTAATTTTAATTTAATAAAATAATTTATTTTAATATTATGCAACAAAAAGGGACAAAGCGCTAAAATTGGCAAAATGTTTATTAAAAAAAAGAATGAATACACGATTTTTCTGTTTATATTTCTTTGTTTATGTTTTTGGAATATCAAAAAATCTATTAAGATCTTCTGCTGACGTATTCAACCAAGTGTAAGGGCACTTCTGACGTGGTCAAACGAAGGTCTAATAGTACTAGTACCATGGGCTTCTTGACTCGTGACTCGAATCCTGAAACAAAACTACTGGCTGGATTGTGTTCGACTAACCGCCACTCTAACGATTAAGTTAGAATATGTGTGGGGGAAGGAAAAGTTTAGGAACAATTTTAGTAGAGTTTTTGTATGGTAAAATACGATACTTCCCTCCTTTTCTTGTCCCTTATTTATTTATGGGATATTTGGCATGTGTGATCTTTACCTAGACATCATGAGTAACAATACGACTATGATCAAAACTATACTGCATAGTTGGTATAGTTGCGGCTGCACCCATAATTGGTAGTGGGTGCAGGCATATATTTTATGCCCACCCATTAATGCAACACAAAAGATAGCCAGCTTCTCAACCATTTAGAAAAGCTTCCTTCATTTCCGGGATAAAATTGCCCCATCAATCTTTGCTTTTCAAAAAGTCAAGTTTTTTTTTTTGTAATTTGCTTTTCAAAAAATTAGTCTTTACTTTTCAGAAACTCAGTTAAATAATTATGACGAATCATATACGTTCAAGGGTTTTTCTTTTCTTTTTTTTTTTTAATGAAATATTTAAGTGTTTTATGGCCCTTTAAATATATTTAAGTGTTTTAATCAAACTTTTTTTCCATATATATACAACAATCTTATTTCTAATCTTGCTTTCCCTGAGGCATGCATTCCTAATATTTTATAAAATTAATCTTTGTTTTTCATAAAGTCAGACTTTACTTTTCAAAAAGTATATCAATTTCATTTATTGTGTTTATTTTTAAAAGAGTTTCGAATCACATGAAGAATGTAAATTAAAAGCCTATTTGGTGCTCTATAAAATTCTAAAAATCTTAACAAATCTCTATAAAATTTAAATTTTTTACTTATTACGAGAGTGTAACTTTTACAAATTTATACTAACTTTAATAATTTCAAATACCCCAAGTTTGATTCTCTTTTTATAAATCTCTTCACTAATTAAAAAAAAAAGTTCAATTATCCATTTTTGTAGTGTTTTTCTTAAAAAAAAAAAATTGATAACATTAAATTTATAAGAATAATATCAATATGCATATTTTATATAAGCTCCGTTTGAATTTTTGAAAATCACTAAAAAACACCAAAATTTTTTAAAAATTATTCATTTTTATCTCATCGTACAAATTACGACTCTCAACTTTATCAAATTTTATCATTTTTTTGTCACTCCCGACTCTCTTATAATTAGTAAAACTAAAATTAATGTATTATTAATCTTTGACATTAATTGTACCAGAATAAGAGTGCCTCTTCCTGGGGTGGACCCAGTGATTTCCTTCAATGAAGTTTTAAATTTGATTCGCAATAATTGCCTTATTAAAAGAGGTTTTAAACTAGTGGCCAAAGGCACTAGTTTGAGTGAGACATTTTACGCGTTTAATGACGAGGTCAATGCCAAAGGTCCTCCGCGCGTTGTTTTTTTATGCCCTTCTTTTTCTTTTCCCTTTTCTTTTATTTTTCTCCACCAAAGTCTTGTGGGAACATAACACCGTCAATCATTTCTAATCAACTTGCATAACACGATCTAGAAATAGAGTTCATCTTAGTTTCATTAATTTTATTAATTATCTCAACCCCAAAAGTAAAAAGTACCAATCTTAAATATTAAAACAACTACTTAAGTTGGATTTCCAATGGTAGTGGTCCTCATCTTCAAAATAATGTAAACAAATTAAATTAAGAAATATCATTATTTTTTGCTTCTAATTTTGTTTTTAAAAAAATTCGTCATTAAAATTGAGCCCGATTGAAGAAAAATATATTTAAAAATAATTAAATAGTAAAATTTTTAGCAACATTAATTATTTTGAATTTTTTAAATATCAAGTTTCTTTTAATTTTATTTCTTCATATTTTGGATTTTTAAATATTAGTTTTATTTTTTCATTTGACACATCATTAATCGTAGAGTTAAAATATAATTAAATGAGAAAAAATATATAATGAAATAACTAAAGTAATTTGAAAAAATATAATTAAAATGAGAAAAAAAATATATAATGAAATAACTAAAGTAATTTGAAACCTATACAGTAAAAAGGATAGATTTTTATGAAGAATAGTTTAAATGATTGAAGATGGATGAGTTTAAATGAAAAAAACCAACTAATATAAGAGTCAATTAAAAATAACAAAATTTCAGACAAAAACATTTATACAACAAACATTTTTGAATAAAAATAATTAAAAGATGTTTTACTTACAAACATTTTAGTTCAAATAAACTCGATTGTTGTAAAACGAGTTTACTCCTATTTTAACAAAAAAGCTAAAAGAATCCCAACTTCACTATATATTGATATGAAATTGTCTAGTGAAAAAAAAAAAAAAAAAAAAAACTCTATATAGTACCAAAATAGATATTTAATTGACATCGTGTTATCCATAAAATAATGCAATAACACATTTGTGCATATTAAAATTTAAATAATATTACAACTCATTTTGTTTTAAAAGAGTAATTTAAATTAAATATTTTAATAATTAAAATTTAAAGCACATAAATGCCTTATTAATTTCTTACTTCACTTTACGTTAATAATACAATACCACTGTTGAGTCAAATATTTATCACACATTTGACGGGTTTTCTTAATGAAATATTCAAGTGTTCCCTTTAAACATTAGTCTAACTTCTTTGCATGCCCGAGTATGTTATGTCTAGTCTTGCTTTCCCTAAAGCATGCATTCCAAATACTTTCAGTCTTCGTCAATCTTGTTTTTCGTAAAGTTACTTTACTTTTCAAAAAGCATATCAATTTCATCTATTGTTTTTACTTTTAAAAGTTTCGATTCATATGAAGATTGTGAATTGAGTTTGATTTTTTTTATAAATCTCCTCACTAATTAAAGAAAGGTCAACATATCTTATTAAGTGCTTCTTACTAAGCTAGAACCTTTAAATATATATATATATATATATATATTAATTCTCAACGATCGCCTTAAAAGAAATTTTATATTTGATTCTCAATACAATTGCCTTCAGAAAAAAAAAATCGATTTTTTCACGGTAGGCAAATGATGAATTCTAGCTAGTTATTAAACTCATTCAACATATATATATATATATATTTTTGGTTATTGATAAATTATATTTTACACTTTTATCCACTAAATTTTACTTTGTCCCTTTATTTTAATTGTAACAATAAAAATAGAATAGTATTACAGATCCGTCACTTCGCAAGAAGTGTGTTGAAAATCCACAAGGCCATGAGTTTGGAAGCCAATTTCGTCTAAGATTTCGAGTTATATATATCTTAGGATATTATAAATGGTAAGAAGTTCAGATAGGGTTTTCTAAGGTTAGCATTGAGAAAAAAAAAGTTAAAAATAAGGTGATAGAGTACTTAAAAGGTTTTTTTTTTTTTTTAGATTTTCTCATTTATTTATTGTATTCTTATTACTTTATTTTTTATAATAAAATTAGATCTTACCGTACCCATAAACGTATAAAAACAAATTTTTGAACCACATATATATTGTGTTCTTTCATTATGAGTTTTTTTTTTTTTTTTGTGTGTGTGTGTATGTGTGTGTGTTCGTTTGTTTTGCATTATTCATCTATTCCACACAACAATTTTTATAAAATTATTAATTTTAATAATTTTAATTTTTTTTTTACTTTTCACATTTTAAAGAGTAAAATAAGTAGAATTTTTTAATTTTGATGACATCATTATTATTTTTATTTTGTTAACACTGCTTAATTAATTAACAGAAGGAATGTAAAATTTAAATGTCCCAGTATTTAACTTAATTTTCAGAAAAGATGATTGTAATTACAAAAATTTTACTTTTCTAATTTTGTTATGCTTTTTAATTCAGCTTTCTTACTTTGATTTGGACGGTAGTTCAAGTGACTGGTCTTGCACGGGACTTCGAGTCAAACTGGAATTGTCATCATCTTGACTGTGCTTTTGATTTTCGACTGATTAATTTATAGAAAAAATAAATAAATAAACATACAAATAAATAGACCGAGAACTCGCGACAGTGCTAATGTAGATACCGTTTAAAAATTTAAATTTTAATAGTTTTTAGTATTTTGTTGGGTTAAAAATTATTAGTTATAATTTTTTGTATATTCGGTGAACTAAAAAATAGTTCTTTTGTAACTTTTTGGATGTTGGATGAAGTTTTTAATAATTTAAAAAAAGTTTTAATAATTATTAATAATTTCGAATAATTTTGAATTAACTAGTTACTATAACTAAGCAACAAATAATAAAAATTAATAATTTATCAAATACTAAAAAAAATTAATAACTTTTTATTAAAAATTATACCTCCGAATGGTCTCATGGGGTGTTTAGTGCGATGAATATCACTGAAAAATTCTAAAAATTTCTAAAATTTTCTAACACATTTTTATTCTTCGTATTTCATGAAATTTTTATAAATTTATATATATCTATATATCTCAATAATTTTTTACAAATCTAATAATATTCCATAAACTTTAATAACTTTTTTTACAAATTTAAAAAATTTTTTCACGAATATCAATAAATTTCGATATAAAATTGTTTTGACGGATTCAAAAAAAATCATTTGAAGGATTTTTTTCAAAAAATTAATGTAAAAATTA
This sequence comes from Vitellaria paradoxa, assembly GCA_019916065.1. Classification (NCBI taxonomy): domain Eukaryota; kingdom Viridiplantae; phylum Streptophyta; class Magnoliopsida; order Ericales; family Sapotaceae; genus Vitellaria; species Vitellaria paradoxa. The sequence continues at coordinate 42,461 of CM034237.1, forward strand.
AAAAAACTTTTACTATTATTTTTTTAAATGTAATTTATTAATTATGTACTAAATATTAAAAAATTACACAAATTATATTTTTCATTGTTATTAATTGTTGGCTACATTTTTCATTATTTTTTACCATAGTCACGTGCTGCTCCACAGTCTACCGGCAAGGTCACGTTTGGACACAGTGCAAATAAACAGATAGTCGTGAGGCCAAAAAATGGACGGCCCGGGTTAGGATCGTCCTGAGTTTAGAATCGAGATACGCATAATTTGTTAAAAATTAATTTTCAAACTATACTAATCAAATTCAAGAAATTTAATTCAGTTATTTATCTACGAATAGCATATTCAATTATTTTTTATAAAATAATAGTTATTAATTTTGTCTATAATTTTAAAATTAAATAAACTAAAATAACCGAATTAAATTTATTTAATATTTTATATATATATATATATATATATATGATTAATTTATTTAAATATCATTTTCTATCAATAATTTATCTTTTGAAATCTCAAAGTTTATAGAAAATCAACAAATCTTTATAATACCAAATACACATTGACGCAGTTGTGGAGTTAAGAGTTTTTATTTTGTTTTTGTTTTTATTTTTTAATTCGAGTTATTCCTTTTTAGTTTTATTATACATTTTATTTTCTTAATTATAGTCTAATAGAAACATATGTTGACTTTTACGATTTAAAATTCAAAATTTTAATATTTTGTTGACATTATGCGTTTTTGCCAGGTAAAAAATTTATGCAGATCATCTTTCAAATTTATTTTTTATTTTTATAAATATGTTAACTAATTAACTATTAAATGTTACTATTATTCGTTTGTGAGTTGTGTCTTATTCCACTTGAACTTATCAAGACTGTAAGTTTTATTTTCACATTTTAAGTCTCAATAACAATTGTATAAAAATTATTATTTTATCTCTATAATTAAATTGAATATACAATATTTAATAAACTAACATTTATCGATTAACATGGTTTCCTCCTCTTTTTTTTTTTTTTTGATAACTTGTAACTCACACTATTTTATTGTAATTCTCAACCGACCATGTAAAGACTCGAAATTTTTAGTTTTTAATTTATAATATTTTAAACTTATAATATTTTGGACCGCGATTATATTTTATGTATATGATCTTGTGTTAATCAATTAATTAATTAATTTTTTTTTGGTTATATGCATTAAGTGTGCTTACATTAATTTTTTGTTTATTTATATTTGTGTGTGTAAACAGTGGCATGTATGTATGTATGTATATTGTGCTGTGTCTTCCCATGGATGAAAGAGGTGGCTGAAAAATAATTTTAATGGGGGAGGTTAAGAGTTGGCAGGTTGTGTGGGAGTTAGAAAAAGAATTAAGAAGGGTTTGTAACTATATCTACATAATTGCATTGTTTTCATTGTTTTTTCATTGTTTTCTTTCCTATCTTCTTCCTTTCTATGTGAAAAATATATACATATATAATAAAATAAAGGGAGTAGTGCCTACCATTTATCTGTTGGAAGAAAAGGCGAACGTGATCGTAGAGAAAATTTGGAGCGAATTTGACGGAAACTACTCGTAGGGCCAACTTGAGTTGGTATTTTATTTGAGGTTTTATATATTTTATCGACGTATATAATTCGAGGTAGGTGGGATTGTGTTTATTTGATATAATTTTTTTTATCAGTCATGTATATATATATGTGTGTGCAAGATATGAAAAGTTTGATTTATGAATTGATTTCTTGATTATGTAAAATTCTGAAACTTTCACACTGAAATAGGTACACTGTTTTTCCATAAAAATCATACTTAGAGATCGATTTAATTTATAAAAATTTTATATGTTAAATTAGACATGTAGACGAGTTACCTGTAAAATTTCATGATTTTTAGAATTTAAATGAATTTATTAAAAATAGTCAAACTTGACTGATTGGTTGGGATTTCTGTACCTGGATCAGTACACTGTTTTTATATGAAATTCATACTTAGAGGTTGAATTATTTTTTGATATTGTTTTATATGGGAGTACATATCCAAAATAGCATCCAGTAAAATCTCATATTTTTTTGAGTTAAAATGGATTTTACAAAAATCGTGTGAAAGATGACTGTTTGTTTTAAATTGCTGTGCTGACAGGAGTTTGATTTTTGATATAAAATGATACCTAGAGATTAAATTAATTTCTAAAAATTTTATATATGAAAATAGACATGTTAGAGATTCTGCAGTAAATTTTGTATAAATTTTTGAGTAATATTTTATTTTATAAAAATATTGAAACTTGGCTATTTGGTTTACATTGTTATACTGATAGCCGTCAGATATTTGGTATAAAAGGTATAAATAAAAGTTGATATAATTTCTGAAATTTTTATATGTTAAACTAGATATATTAATGAGCTTTCTGTGAAAATTTCAAAGTTTTGGATAAAAAATGAATTTTATAAAAAATCGTGAAAGTGAGCTGTTCTGTATGGTTCTAACAGAAATACCCATTTAGTATTTTTAAAATTTGTATTAGATGGCTTTATGAATAAATTTTAAATCTTGTTTTTATGAAACTAGACTTAATTATAAGTATTTTAGGCTTTTGAATTAGTGTAAAATATTTCGTTTTCTATGTTTAATGAATTATCAAACTTTATGTCTTGAATCTTTCATTGTCATGACATGCTTGATATAAAATTTTATTTACAAGCTAGCTGTATATATATATTCCTGAATATGGTTGCATGATATTTATTTGATAAATCTTGTATGAGAATATTTTTATGAAAGGGCAACATGAAACTTAGGCCCGAAACACATTCACACTTCATAAAACTTATAAAGTAAAGGGAGCTGTTAATAAAAGGAATTACTTGAGATTTGATTTTTGTATTATTGGGGTCATTAAGGGTACTAGAAAGAGTGGGTTCTTTAAGAGTACTAGAAAGAGTGGGTTCTAGAGCCCAAAGGTTGAAAGCCTCAAAACCTACGCAGGGTGGTTAGCATAACCAGTATGCTAAAAACCTACGAAATGTATATACGGCTTATTCTAGCGTATATTTAGTACGGGACTGCGGACACGGGTTGCCTACCAAGGCAAATGAGTACATTTGGGACTGCGGGACCAATGTACCCCACGACTGAGATCTGGGGATGTGAGAGTACATCTAGGACTGCGAGGACTAGTTGTACCCCCGGCCTAGGCTTGGGGATTATGTTTGGTTTAGTTTGAGGCCACAGACTAAACTTGTAGAGTACCTGACCCATAGTATGCTATTGATGTGTGGTGATATGAATGAAGTGATATGATTATTTTTAGCAAGAGACTGCGGGGATCATGACTAAGTGACTTTATAATTTGAATGAAATGATTAATATGGCTATTTTGAAAATCTTAAGATTTTTAACTTCTTTCTTATTAATTAGTGTTTAAAGCATGCACGATTAAGAAATTGTATTTTATAAACACTGTCTGAGCACACGTGGAATTTAGTGCTCACCACCTACTACAGTTGGTAATGTAGGGGTTTGATGCTCGTGATGGACCAGTGGGTTAGCTAGCCATCTTGGGTTGTGATAGCTGGATGATTTGTTTTATTTTGCATTCCAAAATTTACATTATAATGTAATGGAGTTTTGACCTTGGGCCCATATTTGTGGCATGGTTTTGTAGCCCATTTTGAGGGCATTCTTAAGTTATTTGAGTATTCAAGAAATTGAATAATATTTACTTTAATTAGCTTCTGCTATGATATGGTACATTTTCATAGTTTGATATTTATTTTTGGGTTTTGTTCCCACGTGCCCGGTTGAGGATTTCGGGGCGTAATAAACCATGTAGTTGATGGGTAAATCGAGAGATGTATATTGTTTCTCACGCATATCTTGTTTAATTCAGAAATCGAATCTATATGATTTCTACGGAGAATCGAACCCTATATTGTTTATGTAGGTAATATATTCACGATCCAATGGGCGATTGACATGGATTCCTTTTAAGATTTGAAATCAATGATTTAATATTATTTTTTAAGAAGAATTATTCAAATACAATTTATTCATTTGAATATAAATTAACTATGAATTAACTATTTTTACATAATACATTATGATAAAATTAAAATCTCACATCAAATGAGAGAGAAGTTTGAAAAGGAGTGGATGAAGAATTTAGTCCACTCACAATAGAAGTAATAAGGTTCTCATCATCTACCTGGCTTGCCAATTGCAGCAACCTGATCAATGAGAGTCAGTTGGAATAATCCAAATATTCAGTGCAAGTGCGATTTTCTCGGTGTGAAGTCTTTGTAATTTGTTGTTAACAGCTCCGTTTGGAACTTTGAACAAACTCTGAAATTATTGGAAAGTATTAAATTTTCTACAAAAATTATTTATTTTTATCTAATTGTACACATTATGAATACATAATTTTTTTTCAAATTTATTACTTTTTTGTTACTTCAAATGCATCTTAACTCTTGAACAAGATTGCTAAGCAAACTGTTTGAAAGAGACATCCAGCTTATTGTGCAGTTATAATTAATAGGGCTTTCGGCCTTTAAAAAAAAATTAAGACAATTTTGAACATTAGTAAATGTTAAGAGAGTTCATAAGTTTAGGTAGGTCATGAGCTATCATGTACTAGGTTGCTTCTTTGGTAGAAATATGAAATAAATAATTGTTTTATCTTTGCATCCCCCACAAAATGATCACCATAATCACTTAATAAAAAATTTATAAAGAAAGTTTTTAAAAATTATGAATGTATTATCTTACTGTAAACATTAAAAGCAAAAGCGTGACTTTTGAAGTGAATTCAATGTAAAATATAAATTTATACTATATTATAATTTGTCATGTATTTTATTATTTCAACGAAAAAATATTATCAATTTATATGAGAGGTGATGAGTAAGAGTGACCATAGTTACTTATTGCTATTGTTTTGTATAAATATAATTATTTCCTTATAAGAAATAAGTGAGGTCTTCTATTTGTAACTATGCGCATAGTTTGGGGGAAAAAAAAAAAGGTTAGATTTTTTTTAAATAATTATTAAAAAGCTTGCCTTTTTGTGTTTAAGACTAATTGATTTTTAACTTTTTGTTAATTTGACATTTTTACCTTTTATGACTTAAACAAAGTTTAAGATTTAAAAAGATAAATTTAATCATTTTAAAAATATATATATATATTAAAAAGCACAAACAGAAACTGGGAAACTAATTAGACTTTTTAAACAGAGCCTAAAATTATATGGGACTTTTTATATATCTCTAAAGTGTTAGTTATTTATTTATTTTATTTATTTTTGTAAGAAGCAAACGTATTTTTTGTTCTCTTATTCGCACAATTATAGCCAAAATATGGGAAAAAAGTGTTTAGTGAGACCAGATAAAAATTACCTTTCAAAAAAAAAGTGACCAGAGAAAAACAAAAGAAAAAAGAAAAAAATGCATCATAACATTCATAACCAAAACGCAAGTGTTTGGACATTGGATCGGATGATTTGTTGATCGGGTCGGGGCATGCAGGGCCTGATATTCTCCCCCATACGTGAAAGCAGAACAACTTGGTTCTAGATTCTCACTCTGTCTCTCTACAGTGCAATGGTTTTAGTTATAATAAAATAAAATGACTTAATAATAAATTATTATTTTAGTTATAATAAATTTAATTTTATTAAAATGAATATGTTAATATATCAATATTTTTACATAATAATTTTAGTCTGATAAAATAAATCATATTAATCATAACTTATTATTTTAATTTTAATAAACTAAATAATTATAATAATATATTATTTAGTAAAAATAATTTTAATTTAACAAAATAATTTATTTTAATATGATGTAATAAAAATAAAAAAAGTATTAAAATAGTAAAATATTTATAAAAGAAAAAAGAGAGTGAAAACATAATTTTTCTATTTATTTTTGTTTTTTAAAAATAAAAAAACAGTTACCCTAAACACATTTTTTTTTGCTAGTTTCTAAAAATTTATAAATATAGAAAAAAATTGGTAAATATAAACATTATCAAACATTTTGTTTATAAAAGACAAATTGTAACACGCTCTTAAGCATTTGGTTAAATATAAATAAATACCAAACTACTAAAATATTATAAATATTAATAGCACTAAACTCTAATCGTTATTTAAAAAAAAAAAAACCGGATTTGATCTGAATACTTACCATATATTTTTTATTGTTTCATAAATATGCAAAAAGTTAAAAAATGGTTTAATTATTTCTTATAGTTTAATGATGATTATAATGTTAAATTCTTTTTTATTGTTTCATAATTAAATATGCAAGGAGTTCAAAAATAATTTTACAATTTAGTGTTGTTAAAATTTTTGATCTTGGGTCTCGTTTGGATGGCCGAAATTCACAAAAAGTTACAATCTCTTACAAATTTTTGCTTATTTTTTTTTTTTCGAGTGTTCATTTTAAAATTTTAAATTTTACAAATTTTATCAAATTTTATTAATTTTATGATAACTTTATTGATTAAGACAGTTGAAAAGTGTCATTCATCGTTCTAACGGAAATATCGTTAGAACTAATCATTCAATCTCCTTCCAACAAATTATAATATCAAGTTTAATTTGACCTTTCAAAAGAAAAGAAAAAAAAAGTAATTAATACATTACATTTTTTCTAATTTTTAGCCTTCCAAATAGCCCCTTAAACGAGTTATATAAAATGAGTTGATAGTTGATTTTATTCTCAATTACATTTCTAAGATAACAAATATTACTATTATATTCACATGTGTATGTTTTTATGTATTTGGTTATTGAAAAGAAATAAGTATATATAATTTAATTATTCTTTTATAAATCTCAATTTTTGTATAAAAATAAATAATAAATTAATATTATATTATTAACAAAGAATGTAAATTATATTATGTACCCATATATTTTATATTAAAATTTACATTTTCTTTTTTTTTCGATTGCACCGATTAACACCCCTAACTTTATTGGTCAACTAGTCAAGTTTCAGTTAATGCGACTGCATTGAGTTTTAATATTTAAAAGGTAGTGCCACCCCTTTAATATTAGGTTCGGAGACATTGAGTTTTAATTTAATAATTCACACATTTATATACATTTATACTAGCAGTAACACATGCGATGCCCGGACGATGTAAATTTTTTCAATTATTAACATTAAAAAATAAAACTATCTTCAAAACAATCAAAATAAACATTTATATTAAGAAATGGTAATAGTCATAAATTTACATGTCAAAATAGATAGATATAAAAAAATTAAATATAGCCATCTAATTTTTCAAATAGTAATCTAAAAGTACAATTGCAAAAAAATAACATATATCTCCATTCTTTTAGCCTCATCTAACTCCTGAATGTTAAGTAAAACCACCTATTAAACAAAAAATATTTAAAACTATCTCTTAAGATTTATATTATTTTTTTAAAAAAATTATTAAAAGTAAATAAGAAATTGTATAACATTACCTATTAAAAATGAAACCTTATACTTCCAACCCACCATATTTCAATCTACAAAACAACATTTATAAAACTATAAAGATTTTATATTTATTAATAAGACCCAAATCGGAAAACATGTATAAATAAGAGAGAAAAAGAAATTGGAGAAGAAACTCAAAAGTTTATTTAGCGATGGCAGGAATACTATGAAGAGAGAGAAATTTTAAAAAGAAAATGACTTTTGAGTTTTATATTTTTATTTTTATTTTTTTTCTAACTTTCCTTTAATGAATCTTTGATTATAATTCATTTTAGATAATGGGCGGAGTATTATTCAGAGAGAGAAAAACTTTTTTAATGAAATGAAGAGGAGAGAAATTTTGAAAAGAAAATGACTCTTGAGTTTCATATTTTTATTTTTGTTTTGTGTGTTTTTTTTTAACTCTTTTTAATGAATTTTTTATTATAATTCATCTTAAGGCGGAGTGCTATGTAGAGAGAGAAAAAAACTCTTTTAATGAAATATTTATTATTATTCATTATAGTGAAGAGAGGGGAAATTTGTTTTAAAAATAAAATCAAAATTCTATTAAAAAAAAAGAAGAAGAAAAAAGGGAATGAAGAGAATTTGTTTTAAAAATAAAATCAAAATTCTGTTTAAAAAAAACAGAAGAAAAAAGGGATTGAAGAGTAAAAATTTATGCCACACAAAATGAAGGTGAAGGAGGAGAGAGAAAAATACACAGTTTTAATATTATAGTATAATACACAGTTTTAAAAAGAAAATGATTCTTAAATTTTATATTTTTATTTTTGCTTTTTTGTTTCTAATTCTCGTTTAATAAATCTTTAATTATAATTCATTTTAGGTAATGGGCAGGGTATTATACAGAAAGAAAAAGACTTTTTTAATTAAATGAAAAGAGAGAGGAATTTTGAAAAGAAAATGACTCTTGAGTTTTATATTTTTATTTTTGTTTTTTGTGTTTTTTTTTTAACTCTCCTTTAATGAATCTTTTATTATAATTCATTTTAGGGTAGAGTATTATGTAGAAAGAGAAAAACTCTTTTAATGAAATATTTATTATTATTCATTAAAGGTGGAGGAGAGATGAATTTGTTTTAAAAATAAAATAAAATACTGTAAAAAAAGAAAAAGAAAATGAAGAATAAAGAGTTATGCTATATAGGATGGGTGAAGGAAGAGAGGAGAAAGAAATACACAGTTTTAATATTATAGTATAATATATTAATTTCCAATTGATACAAAACGAAGAAGAAAAAGGGTAAAAGAACAAGACCTCCCAACAGTCCAGCCATTCCTGTTCGAATCCATTGATTTGATACGAAACGAAAAAAGAGAGAGAGAGAGAGAGAGAGAACAAGACCTCCCAACGGCACCGCCATTGCCATTGCGGTTCCAACACGGCGAGCAGATTAGTGTTCCGCTCTTTCTACGACATGCCATGTATTTTTTTTTTTAAGAGGGGGGGGACCATGAGGCTGTCCGGACCTCTGCCGTCTATTTGGGCGTTCGAAGAGGAAAAAAATATATAATTATATATAATATTATTTATGGTTTGATATTTATATATTTTTAAATGTAAAATTTTTTTAATGATCAAAATTATTTTTTTTATTTTTGTTGTTTTTTTAATCACATTACACAAAAATATAGTCTTTTACTCTCCTCGTATTTTTTAGTACTTTTTATATATAAAATTTTTTAAATTAATATTTAAAAATGTGATAATATTTGTAATAAATAATAAAATTTTATATAGTTATTAAATAATGTACAGATATCTATTAGACAAAATTAACTAAATTTTTTTATTTTAAAAAAATAATATTTAAACTTTAATTTTCTTTAAAAATTTATTAAAAATAAACATTTAAATTAAAATTTTAATTCTAGTGTGCTTAATTCTTAAATTTTAAATACATATACTTTTAAATTTTTTTGTGTAATTTATATAATAACAAAGTTTAAAATTTTGAATTTGAGATATTTTCAATCATGAGATTTACTCAATGGTCAGGATTATTTTTATTTTTTTCACTTTAGTTGTCTTTATTGTTACTTCATATAAAAATATTTTTCTCACTCTTCCTATATTTTTGAATACTTTTTATGTAAAAGTTTTAAATTAATATTTCAAAAAATGTGATAAAATTTTACACATTTATTAAATACTCTATGAATACCTCAATCTCTCTTGATTAATTATTTTATTTTTACAATTTTTAATGTAGATTTACTTTATAAATTTAAATTTAAGCCATTTGTATATATCAAATTATATTTTGTACTTTTAGGCACAGACAATTATAGTGTGTATATATATAAATCATCTCGATCATTGAATGAAAGAAAAATAATTTTTAATCTTTAAATTTTAGTTTGTTAAAAAAATATTTTAAAAATCGATATGTATTATTGTATAGATTAATTTTCAGTAATTACCTTGAAATTTTAAATTTGATTCTTAGGAGATGTTTCATTAATAAAAATTGAGCCAAAAACATAATAAAATATAAAAATTTACCGTAAAGTAATAGGTAACAAATTTGATTGAAAAATATATAAATTAATAAAAATTATTAAATTTTATGTATTTTTACCAAACAAACACTCGCAATCGTTGCCTTAAAAGGCTCATTTGAGTGAGATATTTTACGCGTTTAGTGATGACATCTATGCCAAAGGTGCTACCCGCGTTGTTTTTTTCCCTGCTTTTTCTTGTTCCTGTTTGTTCTTCTTTTCCTTTTTTTTTTTTTTTTTTTTTTTGTCCTTCGCTTCACCAAAATCTCGTGGGAACATGACGTCAGTCATTTCTAATCAACTGGTACGGCAAGGTCTATATTAATAAGCTTGAAATAGTTAATTTAAAAAAATAGATTTATATTAATTTCATTAATTTTAATAATTATCTCAATCCAAAAGTAAGAATTATCAATCTTAAATATTAAAAAAAAAAAACATTTAAGCTGGATATCTAACGGTAGTTATCTGGTCATCTTCAAAATAACTTTTAAATATTACAAAAGTTAATGAAATAAACTTATAAAAAATTAAAAATTAAATTGAGAAATATACATATGTTTTACTTACTAATTTTGTTTTTAGAAAAGTTTTCCATTAAAATTGTGTCCGATTGAAGAAAAATATATTCAAAAATAATTAAATAGTGAAATTTTTAACAACATTAATTATTTTAAATTTTTAAATATCAAGTCACTTTTAATTTTATTGTTCATATTTTGAATTTTTAAATGTCAATTTTATTTTTTTATTTGACACATCATTAATCATAGAATTAAAAATAAAATTAAAATGAAAAAATTATATAATGAAATAACTAAAATAATTTAAAACCTTTTTAGGCAATCTTTGTTTTTCGTAATGTTAGTCTTCGCTTTTCAAAAAATAAATAAATTTCATTGTGTTTACTTTTGAAGGAATCTCGATTCATGTTAGGGCTCTGTTGGAGTGACAATTATCTCATTTTATCTCACTTTTTGTCACTTTAAACACACCTTAAGAATGCAAAATCAAATTTGATTTTTTTTTTCTAAAACACTCTGTTTGAAATCATTTCTTTTTTGGAATTGATTTGATTTTAAAATAAAAAATTAATTTGATTTGATTTGATTTTATAACTAAAATTTTGTATTTAAGGCACATTTTGAATTTACGAATTGAATTGATTTGATTCAAAACAAATAATAAATTTAATTATGTTAATAGGAAATATAAAATGTGGTATAATGATATATGAGGATAAATTTGTCCACTTATTTAGATGACTTAAAAAGTTATGAATTTGTTCAAATTTTATTAGAAATCATCATTTCTTTTTTAGAATTGATTTGATTTTAAAATAAAAAAATTGATTGGGTTTGATTTGGTAAATAAAATTTTGTGTTTTAAACACATTTGAGTTTGAGAATTGAGTTGATTTGATTTAGAAAAATATTAAATTTAACCATGTTAATAGGTAATATAAAATATAGTATACGATATGAGGATAAATTTATCCAATTATTTGGATGACTTAAAAAAATAATGAATTTCATCAAATTTTATTATCTTGAATTAAATTTAAATAATATAGAAATTTAAAATTTAAGTTATGAAGTAAATCAAATATGTCAACTTATAAAATTTTATTTAATTCTTGTAAAATTAATGGAATTCTGAATCAAATCTTATTAGATCTACTATTTCAAATGGAGTGTAAATCTTTTCATTCCAAAATGGAGTGTAAATCTTTTCACTAATTTAAAAAAAAAAAGTTCAATTATCCATTTTGAAATGTTTTCCTTAAAAAAAAAGATAAGATTTTATGAGAAGAAGACAATATATATATTATATAGTTAGTGAAACTAAAACTAACGTATCGCAAATTCTTGACATTAATTGTATCAGAATGGAAGTATCGAGCTAGTTCCCTTCAAAATATATATATATACTTTTTATTCTTAATGATCGCCTTAAATGAAAATTTAAATTTCATTTTCAATAATTGCCTTTAAAAAAATGATCACTATGTCACTTTTTTTTTTTATTAAATTCATTCAACTTATTTGAAAGAACATGCTAAACTACTTTTTTTTTATTGATAAATTACATATACACTCTTATATATTAAATTTTATTTTGGTCTCTTTATTTTTATTGTAACAATAAAAATATAATAACAGTACATATTCGTCACTTCACGGGAAGCGCGCTTAAAATTACCGGAAGATCGCTCTAATTCGCAATAAAATATTAGGAAGCATATTTTGTAATTTCGGTTGCTTGAAAGCGCATATATATTGCTAGGAGCTCATGGGAAGGTTCCTCCTGCGAATTTGGAAACCAATTTGCTAGGATTTCAAGATATATATATATATATATATTTAGGACATATTTTAAATGATAAGAAGTTAGATGGGTTTTCTAATGTTAGTTGAGAAAAAATCTAAAAACAAGATGATAGAGTTATTAAAAAGTTTTTTTTAATTTTTTTTCATCTATTGTATCCTTCTTACTTCAATTTTTCAATTTTTAGAGTGAAAATTAGGTCTTTTCGTACTTGTGAATGTAATAAATTTCCAAACTATGCATATATTGTGTTCTTTTATTATGATTTTTTTTTTTTCATTTGTTTCTCATTATTCATTGTATGTGTTGCATGATCTGCTATTATACTCAACAATTCTATAAAATTATTACTTTCATAATTCAAATAAATATTTTTTTCTACTTTTCACATGTTATATAATATAAGTACAATTTTTCTAATTTTGATGACATCATTATTTTTTTCTTTTGGTTAACACTGCTTAATTAATTACAAAAATTTTACTTTTTTCTTATGCTTTTAATTCACGAGTCAAACTGGAATTGTCATATCTTGACTGTGCTTTTGATTTTCGACTGATTAATTTATAGAATTAAAAAAAAAAAAAACAGAAAAACAAATAGACCAAGACCTCGCAACACGGCCAATGTAGTCGCATTTCCAGCACCACACGACGACCAGAGAAGTCTTCTATTTTACCATACCTGTCTACCGACAAGGTCACATTTGGGCACAGTGCACGTGAAACAGATAGTCGCGGGGCCGAAAATGGACGGGCCGGGTTAGGTTCGTCCTGGGCTTAGAATTGGAGTATATACAATTTCATCAAAATTTGGTTTTTGAATTATACTGATCAAAGTTAAGAAATTTAGCTTGGTTATTTATCTACCAATAGTAAAATTGATTATTTTTTATAAAAATAATAATTATTGATTTTAACTATAATTTTAAAATTTTAAAACTAAATAAATCAAAATAACAGAATTAAATTTACTTAATAGATATAATTAACCGAGATATTTTCTTCTATTAATGATTTTGTCTTTTGAAATCTCCAAAATTATAGCAAATTAACAAATCATTATAATATTAAATACGCATTTAGTTTTTGAAGTTGTGGAGCTAGACCTTTTGTTTTGTTTTTATTTTTATTTATTTTAATTCAAGTTTTTCCCTTTTAGTGTTATTATGCATTTTATTTTCTTAGTTGGCTTTTGCGATTTAAAATTTAGAATTTTAATGTTTTGGTCACATTATGAATTTTAGTAGTTGAAAAATTTATGTAGGCCATCTTTCAATTTTGTTTTCTATTTTTGTGAAATTGTATGCTAACTAATTAATAATTAAATATTACTATTAATCATTTGTGGGTTGTGTCTTATTCCATTTGATTTTATAAGTACTTTAAATTTTACTTTTACATTTTAAAGTTTCAAGTAATACTTATATAAAAATTATTATTTTATCTCTATAATTAAGTTGAATGTACAATATTTTAATAAACTAACCAATAACCTACTATTGAAAATACTAAGAGGTTTTCAGATAAGCATTTTCTCTGACAGGTTAATTATATTAATTACCTGAATTTATGACATTTGTCGATTAACGTGGTTTCCTTTGAGATTTGAAATCAATGATTTAATAGAGAAGGGGTAGTCTGATTATTTAATTATGTTTTAATTTTTTTTGTTTAGTTACGTATGGAATTTAAAGAAAGACAATATATTGGATTATTTGGATTAATTTTCTGAGATGGGCAATTAGCGATCACTATCTACTTCTGGGGTCCTGCAGCTGCTAATCATGGGTGTGTACTGGGTGAAATCCGCCCCGTGGCCCTAACAGACAAATAACCACGAGAAAGTAAATTAACCTAGGCAAACCGGCTCAGCCGGAAAGGTCGTTAAAGATCGCCTCCACATTAAGAGGAAAGACCGCCCCCGAATGAGTCGAACTCGAGACCTTACGTGACTCGAACCCTACGGCCTCGACCCTTGACCAACCTGACTACCCCTTTCGGGCCACGATCACTATCTACTTCTTTTGCAATCGTGTTGCTTTAGTCATTCTAGAGATCAAAGCACACATTTGAGTTATTATTATGATCTTAAATTTTATTCCTTTTTAAAGATAAATTACAATCTTGACCTTTAATATTACTACGAGGTAATAATTAGTGCGCACGGCGCTCCTTAATTAAAATTAAATATTCATACATTTAAAAGTGAAATATATTAATATTTTTTTAAAAATTCAAAATAAATTTATTTTTCACTATATTATTCCTAAGAAGCAAAATCTTTATTTTTCTTAATACAATTTTTCAGATAAATTATTAAGTGCAATTTAATAATTTATTAAAATGTGAAGTGATTCAAAAATTTGACGGGTGTTTGAAGGAAGATTTTGATTTATAAAAAATTTCAATTATTAAAAATAAAATTTTATCTCGGCCTTTGGACTTTTATTTGTGATAAGAATTTTTTGAATTATGTTTTGTTTTATTATTAATAATAATATTATTTTAGAGAAAAACCACTAAAAGTTATTGAGGTTTTGATTGCGAGTATAAACAAATTCGGATTTGATGCCACTTCAAGTTCTCCATGGACTTCGGGTGTAATTGGCAGGTGGTGACAACAGCGGACCTGCGGCTGCGGTGCGTTTTGTTGAAGACTTGATGGGCCGCTGGGGTCAATTTTGGTGATTTTTCTACAGAAATTGGCAGTTTAATCAATTCTTAATGATTGTTTCAACACTTATTACCAAATTTCATATCATAAATAGTGGGGTTCAGTTAAAATTTATGTAAGTCTTAGTGGCAAGTTACAACATTCTCATTACTCCCATCATCAATTTGGATTAACTAAGTAAATTGAAACATATTGGTGGACTAATAAGACTTTTTTCTAAATTTTCAGTAAAGTAGAAATTTTCATTAATCAAGGTTATTGAGGTTTATTTCGTCGTCAAACTAGTTTGAACACTTTGAAACACTCTGATTCATTAAAAGAAAAATTCATTGAAATTATTATGAAAGATCCATTCATTAAAACTTAAAAAAACAAAAGTAAAAATTAACTCATTCATGAAAAAAAATTAGCAAAAATTAGTAAAAAATAACAGTTGCCAACATTACCATGCACTAACCAGAATGAATTTACATCTTTTATTTTTTTTTTAAAAAGAAAAATTAAGAAAAGCAATTTTCAAACCTTGGCCCCTCAGTTTATGATCTTGTCTGCCCGCCTCTTGTGATGACTACACGTATATTATATTACGTCATGTAAAGCTGTGTGTGTTTGTGGATATTGTTGCATTTGCTACTATGATGTATTTAAAATGATAAAAAGTGAGATAAAGTAAAATAAATTATGAGTTTATAATTCGTACAGTGAGATAAAATATAAATAATTTTTAAATATTTTTAAAAATTTTTAAAAATTTATAACAAACCAAACGAAACTTATAATTATTACACATATTTTTTTAAATATTTAATTAATTAATATTATAATCATCTAATAAATTATACTTATTATTGATATTTAAATTCTACGTTGATTAAAATGTTTATAATTCAATACTTATTATTTAATATCTAAATTTTAAATATTACATTTATCTTAATTAAATTTTATTTATCATCTAATATTATAATTATTACTTAAATATGTATAACTGACTATCATCATCAGCTAGTATTAAGATAAGTTATTGAACTAGAGTTGTAGGACAAAGTTATTTAAGGTGATGATGAGTTAATCTGAAGACAATTAAAATTGTATTATTTATTACTTAATATTATAATTTTATCTAAACTTTAATTTTATGAATATCACTTAATATTATAAATTGTATCTGACTTAAACTTCTATTTTATGATATAATTCCTACTTTTACCTTTTTTTTATATAAATTTTAATAAATTTCTATTATTCAAAGGATTAAAAAAAATCATATCTTATAAGATTTTAGAGTTATATCTAACTCAAAAATTATCTTTTATCTTTTTAATTATTTTTAGACGAGTAAAATATAAATTACTAAATTTTATAGAGAAAATAAGAATAGAACAGTATCGCCAAAAAATAGGAATAGAATATTGGAAATATATAATTATTTAATAAAAAAATGTATTATAATTATATATTCCAATGAATTGTATGTGCATCAATAGTTATTTTATTATTTTTTAAAATATTTATCTAATAAAAGTATTACAATATCATCCTCTTACAATTTGTGTGATTTGCAATTATCAAATAAAATAAAGATTATAACGTCATTACATACCTTTGGAGTTATATATAATTTTATGTTTTCATATTTTCTATTTTAATAATAATTAAATTTTATTCTATTATAGTATTATCATTATTTTATCTCATTCACTTTGATAATTGACATAAAAATAAAAATTAATAAATTTCATACGTGAAATGAAAAATATAAAATAATGTAATAAATTAATTTTTGCATTTTTGTTATTTTACGAATATAATTATTACTATAACTATTACCAACTCATTCATGAACAAAATTTTTACTCAAATTTAATTGATGATGATAATTTATGTATCATGTAATTGTTAATAAAATAACTTAATTATATTTTTTAGTAAAATAAAATTATTTTTTAACAGGGTTAATTATTTTTTCTACAATATAATTTAATAAAAATTATTTTTTAAGTAATTATTAACGTAAAATCTAATTAAATATTAAAATAAATACATAACATGAAAATTTGTGCAATGCATGGGCTTAATCACTGCTATTATATCTGATTACTAATATAATATTTTTTGTGGTATATTAAATTCAACTTTAGTAATTACCCAGCAAATCCAATATCCATCTATGTAGAGAAGAAATCACGTAGAGCAAATTTTTATTTGTATAAATGGTGTTAGTCAGAAACATTATTTTTGACTCATTTCAAAATTCAGATTAAAGTATGACCCATTCTCCTATGAGAAATTCTTATTTTTATCGAGTTTTTTTTTTTTTTTTTTTGGTACGCTTCTGCTTCAAGTGTGAAGAAAACAAAATGTATAACCTTAGGCCAAATCATAAGAAAAGTGATGTATATCGTTTTTGCGCAAGAATGATTTTTTTATGTGATCTGATATTTCGGTAGCTCAAAAATTAAAAATATATGTAATGAATGCTAAAATTGTAAGATTGTTACACCATGTTTTGTAATAAATTTTTTTCCTAACCTCATATGGCCTATGTTTTATGATACGGTTTATTTTTAATTATTATTTTTTATTTTATTGTTTTTAAATTAAAAAAATCAATAAAAATGTGATTTCAAAAAAATTTTACTTTTATTTTTAAATTTCAAAAAAATAATAATTAATGTAAAAGACATACATCATTATAAATTATGAAAGTAAAGTTACTTATTGGATATTTGTTTACGCATATTTGAAATTATTATAGCTAAAATGTATTAATGAAAAAAAATTATATCAAATTGAATAATTCCACTATTTTTAAGTCTTGCCATATGTCTTTAGTGTTACTAGTTTAAGTCACTTTAGATTACTAAAAGACTTACCCGTTAATTTTAGAATTATAAAAATTAGTTAAAATTGCACAACTTGATTTAGACATTCTAATTTATAATATATACACACACACATATAAAGCATATACAACTTATAATCTTGCTTAATAATTCTTTCATATATATGCTATGTGTCCTATGTTGAAATTACTAATTTTGTTGATAAGAAATAATTGTTAAGTATAACATTACAAGGTACATAAAATATGAGGTAGAATTTTGACTTCAATATGCCATTTGTCTCTTCAAGTATTTAGTTGCGCCCATCACTAATAAGGACATTTCTTCTTATCTATTGATACCTGAAATGATCGTCGGCTCTACGAAGTAGTAAGGTGAAGGTGGTCACACGTGGCAATTGACAAGATGCAATGACTAGGGTGAAATTTTGTCGAGGTATTTGAAAAAAAATTGACTCGATCTCGCTATAAATGAAGCGAATTTGAATCAAAATTAATTTATATGTTATTTAGAATTGAATTTAAATTTAAATTTAAAAAAACTTAACGAGAGCTCATAAATTTTTGTATAAGCAAAAAGATTTTTTGAACTCTTTTTTCTCGAGTTGTAATACTATTTATTAAAAGTGGTAGATTGCATTTTTTTAATAATTATCAAATTTTGAAAATAAAATAAATAATAATAACTCTAATATGCATGTGACTCAAAACGACATCACCATTCCACATTATATAGTACGTGATTCACAGGCTTGTAAATTTTTATTGTGGTTTTCATTTATGCATACTAATTTTTAATTTACTAATTTTGATATTTATTTATATGACATATGAAAATTTATGTTTTGTTAGAATTTGTGTGTCTATAATCTTATCATGAAAAATTTACGCCAATCTTGCATTAATATAAGTTGAAATTTTTTACTCTTACTATATGGTAATTTTTGAATTAAAAAAAGTTAATCGATAAATTTATATTTAGTCTAAGATGGCACAAGAATAATCATTTGAGTTTAGATTTAAAAAATATTCCAAATTTACTTAAAATACAATTAAGTTTTACAAAAAGATAATTATTTTTATATCCCTTACTTAAAGTGGAAAACTATTATACCTCTAAATTTCAAAATTCTACTTTTATACCTCTTACACTTATAAGAAAGTGAAATTGTAAAGAATATTAAATTTTAAGTGAAAAAACAAAAATAACTACTGAAAATGAAATAAAATTAGGGGCGTAAATATAGGTAATATAAATTATAAGTGGTGTATGTGTATTTTTTTAAATTATTAAAAACTAAATTGGAGTATACATTGGCCCATGGGCTAGTTCAACGGAGCCAGCCTTCGCTAATCCCATAAGCCAGTTCTGTACACCCATGCCTGACTTGGATTATTTCAATTGGGCAGTTCAGCTCAAATCCATGACAATCAAAAGCTAGGTCCAAGTGTGCCCTCGATGGGCCTCATGTACACAAGAAGTGGTGCACACACTACACACGTAGTCCGACTTTTTTAATTTTTTTTATTTTAAATAAATAAAAATAAAAACAAATTGACAAAAATATCCCAAATAATAAATATTGAGTAATTGAAAGTATTTAAATAGGTAGTAACCTTTTTTTTCTTTCTTTTTTTTTTTTTTTTTGGGTAACTGAGAATGTCCGGGCAAGTTTACGCGTGCCTCAACTAATTCCTAAACTTTGAAGTTAATGATTGAGTAAACCCTCTAGTGACCCTTACTAAGGAGACTCAAATTAATGACTACTGAAGAAGAAATGCAAGATTTTAATAGTTGAGTTAACTCTCAGGTTTATACAGATAATATCTTATTAAGGAGTATTCAAAGAAAAACATATATGTATATATATATATAATGAATAGTTAAAAAGCATTTAAGGAATACAAAACTATAATAAAGTGCTAAATTACTTAACTATGCAATAGTTATAATTTTATTTTTTTTTAATTTTTTTTACAATACTATTGAAGTTATAAATAATTATAAGAAATTGATAAGCACTATTTGGAGAAGAAAAAAGATTTCACTAATTTTAGAGTTTCATCATAAAGTTTTACCAAATACAATTATTATTATTTATTATAATATAAACTATCTACCATTAATATAAAGGAGATGACAGTACCAGAGTAAAACTTGATAGAGTTGGAGCATATTATTGTATGATTATCACTAAAAAGCATTAGAAAGTTGATTGCTACTATTACTATCAAGTACTTATTATGATTGAGAAATTCAAATATTGTTCCAACACCTTGAACAAAGAGTACACAAAAATAAGAAGCAAATACCAAAAATAGTCTTAACCCATAAATTCAATAAATCAATCATGAAGATAACATGTATATCAATGAATTTGGAAAAAAAAAGAAAGAAAAAGAAAAAGAATGACACATGGTTCCAGTGTTATCACTAACTCTAACTTTGCCCTTAAATAATTATATATATAGATATCTAATTAAGCAGTCAAAGAGCTTCCAATGTCGATAACAAAGCGATAGCGGATGTCCCCTTTGGCAAGTCGGTCCATGGCTATGTTCACATAATCCATTGGAATGACTTCAACAATAGCAGTGATGTTGTGCTTTCCTGCAAAATCCAGCATTTCTTGCGTTTCCTTCAATCCTCCTCCAATACTCCCTCCTACCATCTTCCTCCCTAATAAAAATTATTAATTTATTTTAAAATCAAGTTTCAATTCATGAACTTTCATCGTTCACACACATTTTCAACTTATATCTTAATGGAAGTCAGGAAATTCATGTTCTATTTAGTATTAAAGAAAGGAGCAAATTGGAATGTGCTTTTTTTTTTAGCTTACCAACAAGCAAAGGAAAAGATGCCAACTCAAGTGGTTTCTTCATATCTGGTGCACCTACAAGAATTAGCTTACCATCCCTCTTCAAAAGATCAATGAAAGGATTTATAGAATGATTGGATAATGAGGCCGTATCAATAATGCCATCCAATGTGCCCATAGCAGCCTAATAAAAATCACAAAATATACAAGTTACATAGTTAGTATATTGGATAAATTATATTTAAGTCCTACCCTTACACTTTACACTAAATTTTAATTTAGTTATTATACTTTTAATTGTAACAGTTAACCCCTTATATTTACTATCAAGTTTTAATTTGGTTATTCCCCTTATATTTACTATCAAGCTTTAATTTGATTATTTTGTTAATAATTACTAAGAAAATATGATGAAAAGTTACATGTATCAATTTTGCATAATTGGCAAGTGTAATTTTTCATTGATAAATTTGATAAAAACCAAAGTGAAATTTGATTATAATTGCAGAAATTAACTATTACAATTAAAAGTATAGAGATTAAATTGAGATTCAGTGTAAGGTATATGAGTGATAAGCGTAAGTTACTCTAATATATAAAAATATATAGCAAAATTTCATAAATAAGAGGAGGCATACTACGCACAGTCATATAGTCGCGAACGAATGTGTATAGAGTTCATTGTGAAGCCAACATGCATGGACAGCTAAAATTGAATAGTAGCACCACCTATGACTGTGTGTAGCATTTTCCTTTCAAACAATTAATCTCACAGTTCCTTACCTGCATTTGCTCTTGGTCATGACTAACCACGAAACAATTGGCACCAAGTTGCTCAATGGCTTCATGTTTCTTGTTGGGAGACGTACTAATTACAGTGACCTTCATCCCAAATGCCTTGGCAAACTTCACAGCCAAGTGCCCTAGTCCTCCAAGTCCAACCACACCCAGATGCTTCCCTGGCTCGTTGAGTCCATAGAATTTCATGGAACTATAGACTGTTATTCCAGCGCAGAGCAGTGGGGCCACACCTTCCGGCGAGAGAGTTTCGGGAAATTTCAAAGCAAATTTCTCATTAACCACAATTATATCTGAAAATCCACCATGGTTTTTGGTTTCTTTTCCTTCGTAGAGGGTGTAAGTGAAACTGACTTTTGGGCAGTAGACTTCCAAGTCATCCTTACAATTGTTGCAGATACCACAGGAGTCAGCCAGGAACCCCACCACTGCTTTATCTCCTGCCTTGAATTTATTTACTTTGCAGCCAACTTGAGTCACCACACCCACAATCTCATGCCTGCGTTTGATTGAGAGGGTTATTAATGGGATCATCTAAGTTCTAAAAATAGTGAAACTATATTTTAATTATAAAGAATTTTTGTGGGGGAGAAATTTGTTCCATAAAAGTAAATATTGTCCGCTTTTAAAGTATTTGTATATGCTGTCGATACTGTACCTTTATCTTTTTGCTAGTGTATATAAATTTTCTTGTAAATTCATTTCAAGCGAAATGTTTGTTAACATTCTTACTCCTGACTTCTTACATGATAAGAGTAAAAGTTAAGGGGTTTGTTTATTGAGGTCTAGTGACTCTTCCCATATAACTCGTATCCATGGGTGGGAATGAGATTTTAAGCAAAGTCTAACCTCACATGGCATAAACCCGAAAAGTTGGTCAAAGATATTACTAGAAAATGATTTTTTTTTTAATCATGAAATAACTAAGATTATATTCCTAAATCATTTGATTCATATCATGAAATAACTAATTTTTTTTTTTCAAATATAAAGAGTTCAAATGTTTAATGTTTGAGTTAGAGATTCAAGAAGTGTATTCTACAAAAATTTAAAACATACCCTGGAACAATAGGGTAGGAAGTCATTCCAGCTTCATTTTTGGTCGTGTGCAAATCCGAATGGCAGATCCCACAGTAGAGGATCCTAATTGTAACGTCATTTTCTCCGTTGACCCTAAAATAAAAGAAAAAATAAATTTAATTATTGCAATACTTCATATGTAGAAGAAGAAAATGATATGCTCCTCGTTTGGCAATGGTGATATTTATTTTGCCACAGGAAACAAGAAACAATAGTTGTTGTTGCTCAGACGGGAGAAAGGATTCTCTGTCCCAAACTCAAACTTCCAAAAACATTGACCGCAATTAAATTCATACTAATCAAGAAAAAGAAGGTGCAAATTAAAAGCGTACCTTCTAGTAAAATGGAAAGGGGAAAGTGTCCCCGAGGAGTCTCTAGCTGCCCATCCAATGGCCTTCTGAGTTTGCTCTTGCTCTTGAGATCCTGGCATCTTTGTAGATATATATATATATATCTATGTACTGAGATTGCTAGCTCTTGATGTGCTCTGTACTGCATGGCAACACAGAAATTATATATATATATATATATGTACTAAGATGGGCTTGGGAAGCTGTGATGTAAAAGGTTTTCGTTTTGTACTTCTCCATCTTCTTTGAAAGAGTCAATAACGGTGCAATAATCGTAATATAATTATATACCTCCTCTCCAAGAAATAGACTTCTTACCATTCTTCTACACCACCAAGTCGAAGTTAATACAGCAACCTCTTCATAAAGAATAAGACTATTTATTTAAATTTATTATCAGAGTAATGTAGTAGATTATCAATTAATCATTTTTTGAAATTTAAATTTATTAATAAATTTTATATTATAAAAATATTATTATCGTATTATTTTTTTCATTCTTTAATTATCATCTGCTTAAGGGTGATACAAAATTAATTTGCATGAGACAATAATATTGACTATTTTAGGGTTCCAGAGAGTAATTTTCAAAATTATATATTAGAAGAGTGATAAAAACAGATTTGAGAGGCCCAAACGTTCTTCTTTAACTGCAGAAACTTGAAGTTAAATCCTATTTATTAATTGAGGTGAATTTATTTTACCATCCAATTTAAAATTTTAATTTTTTACTTTCATTTAAGATAAATTAGTAATCACTAAAAAGATATAATACAAATAAATAGGATCTGGATGTTTTTAATCCCCATTAATAGCCTGCTGGCCTATTTGTTGTCTGCAACCTTTAGCTTACCTTCCATGAGGAGAGGGAGATAAAGGCATTGCTGGTTCGCCATAGAAAATCTGTTGTTACCAGATTCGCGAGCCTTTGTTGCTTCAGTTCCATTTCAACATAGATCGTTGTCTGAGCTTCTTTTTTTTTTTTTTTTTTTTTTTTCCTCTACAAGTTTGAATTGAGGATGTGATGGCTATTTTTTCTTTTCTTTCTTTTTTTTTTTTCCCACAAAGTTTGAATTGACTTTAGGGTGTGATAACTCAAAATCTCTTTCTCCCTCAGCTGAGTTTTGAAAACCCAAATAAAAAAAGAAAAGAGATTCACTTAAAAAAATTATCAATTTAAAAAAAATTGCAAGAAAAAAAAAAAGATGGAAGAAAGAAAGAAATTATCGATTTAACAAAATATAACAAGAAAAGAAAAATGTGGAAGAAAGAAAACAAAATCAAACTAAAATTTTGAATCAGAGCTTCTAGTCTCCAATAAGAATTTTGCTCAAGCCCAAAACACTTGTGTTGGATGTATGTGGCAAATAACTCAAATTTCACACAGGATTTTAATAGAGTTGCAGAAGCCATAACTTATGAAAATTTTTAAAAAATGAGTGAATTTTTGGAGAATTTAAATTTTTGAGAAAGATAAAGATTATTTTACTCTAATCTTGAGAGAGAGATTATTTGCTTAGGGATGTTTTTTAGATTTTGTATTTATTTTTCTTAGTGAAATTACTAATTTACCCTTAAAAAAGTAGGAAAATATTAAATTTTCGATGAAGTAATTAACCTGAATTGAATAAATCGGAATTTAATTTCAAGTTCCAACTTCAGACTTCATGATCCTATAAAAAACTTCTTAAACTTCAATGAATCCAGTAATGTGAACACGTGAAAATGCAACGTATTGCAATTTATATTGGTCATGAATCTTATTAATGTTGAATTTTGTTTGGGTACGGATCCTCTTAGAAACCAATTAGGCCAACTTTTTTTTTTCTAAGTTTTTTTTTTTTTTTTTTGTCTTGTTGATTTTTTATTAAATTATTTTTTAATAATTTTTAGACACATTATTCACATTCATAAAAACAAACTACAAAAAATAACTAAAATAAAAAAATTTACATAAGGATGGAAGAAGTTATTTTTTTTTAATACCCACAGGGAATTTTCGTATTTGAATTTTTTTTGGGTAACTTTTTCTATAAATGTAAATAACTTACCTAAAAATTATAAAAAAAAATATAAAAAATTCAGATATATATATATATATATATAAACCGACGACTTGGTTCTAACCTAAGCCAACGCTAGTATAAGGTGTTAACACCCTATAAAATGCCAATAAACAAAAGTAATAGTTAAAGGGTCGTTTGGTAACGTTTAAAAAGTTTTTTTTTTTTAAAATTATAAAGCTATATATGTATGTATATATTATTTTCACTCACAATGAATTTCTGTTTGATCTTTCCTGAACAAAGACTCTTCTAATGATGCCACAACTCTCTCACATGGCATCCTCTTCAAACCTTGGATCCATTTTGGCGGCTTAATTCCTTCGCTGAAAAATTGGGTCGTGCGGCTACCCCTTCTCCACGAAATGAGACACTTGACATTTACGTATCTCATTTGAGAGTTCTAATTTTTTTTTTTTTTTAACGTAATAGTTAAGAATTTAAGTTTTTAATTTATTGTATTACTTAAACTTTAGTGACTATTTTGTTCATTGACAATTGAACAACTAAGAGTGATAACATTATAGGAGTGTGATCACTAAAATTATTTTGAACGTTTTTAACTCAAAATAAAGAAATCTCAAAATAAAGAAAACAGAACATTTTCTGTTTACTTGTTTTATTTTCTTTGTTTTGGAATTATTAAAATATAAACATATAAAAATAGAAAATAAAAAACAGAAAAATAAACTAAATGACACCTTAATTATTTGGGCGGAGCCTGAAATTGAGCATGATGGTCCAAGCCTGGCCTAAAATTTTTAAATCATGTTTTTACTATATATTTTATGTATATGTATTTTCTTATAAAATTTAATTTTTATATCAAAAATATAAAAAGTACGTACTTGTTTTAGTATTAAAATACTTACTTTTATAATTTTTAAATTATGTTTTATTGAAAAATATTTTTTTTAAGAAGTAAAGTAGGTTTACTTACGTGGACCCAGTAATTAGACTTGGCTCGAATTATTTTAAAGCCCGACCCAATAAACAAAAAGTCCAACCCTATCTGTGAGCATAATTATATTCTAGTGCTGAAAAATAAAAATGTTAGACACAAAAATATTCAAATGAATTTTAAATTACATAATATCTCTCTGTTTAAATTTTTAAAATAAAAAACCGATAAAAATTAATTTTTAAATATAATTCATGTAATTAACACTTGGACGAACCGCACATGTCAATAGGAACTAAAATAATTAATAAAATTAGAGAAGGTACGTTCACATATAACAAAGACTAATGCATGAATACAAGTTAAAACCTGTATAGTATAAATATAAGTTATATTATACTCACTAAATAACGTTATATATATATATATATATATAATACAACAACAGTATAATTAAATAACAATGTCCCAACAATAAAGTACAAAAACAACCACAAATCAACCAATCCTCTTTAGCTATAAATGTAAATAAGCTGAATTATGAATAAGAATGCAAAATAGATAATCATCAGTCCATCAGTTAAACTTAGAATGCCCACTCTTGACTTCAAGTTTAGCGCCTACAATGCAGTAGATATAATTATGATAAAGCGGTATGCGTAGTAGAATAAAGCAAGTGCATATGTGCAGGTGTACATGTCAATTATACAATCACAATTCAATAAACATTAATAACTAATAGAATACAATTATTAACAAATTTTCAACAACGAACCATGGTAAAGAGAAATTTAATTTTTTTTCTTTTTAAAAGCCTCCATATCAAGGGTAAGGAGACTTTTTAAAAAAAATTAATTATTTATTTTTTCAAAGAGAAATTTTAATTTATTTATATAAATTTTGTTTTCTTAACTCAGAGTTTGATTTTAAAATTTATAAAAAGCCCCTATCAACCATGCCACAAAGAACATTTTTTTTTTTAAATGTGGAGAAGAATAGTACCAGAACGTTTAGAATAACATTTCTCTATAGATCACCACATTTGGGTTATCCTGAATTCTACAACATTTCTTCTATTTGGCTTGTGAATAACAACAAAAGTTCTTCCCAACTTTCACACAAATAGTTAGTAAATTTGTACTAAAAAGTCACTCCAACTAAACTCAACCTAAGTTAAAATAATGCGTACCTTGATGTTTTAATTCTCTTTTCAATTTGTGAGAAACTGGTGCTTAATCTTCTTCAGTGCAACTAGAACATCTTTTATGTTCATTCTCTCCTGTGGTAAATTTGCAGAACATTTCAATGCTAATTTCATGATGGACGTTGCACACTGTACCTTTGTAGAATAGTGTACTTGTTCATCTGGCCCTAGCAAGTTTGCATCCATAATTTCAAGAATTGCATTATTATGTAGTGAATTTTCTACCCATTGCTTCATACTTGAATCTCCAGTATTAAACATTGCATCAGTGGGCCTCCTCCTTGTAAATGTTTCCATTAACATAATTCCATAACTATAAACATCACAGCTCGTAGAAACTAATCCTTCAAATCCATATTCTGCATCTCAAAATAGAATTGTGTTAGATATAAGAAATAACATTTTGATGAGAAAAAAAGATAGTATAATTTAATTAAATTTAACTTGAATTGAAATTTGTACTAACTAAATTAGGAAAAACTATAACCTGGGGCAATGTAGCCCAATGTGGCAAGTGTCCTGGTTTGTGTAATACTTTCTTCATCACCTATCAACTTTGCAATGCCAAAATCACTCAAATGTCCAACCATATCTTCATCTAACAATACATTACTTGGCTTCATATCACAGTGAACCACCGATATTGAGCAACCATGGTGAAGATATTCCAAGGCACATACCACGTCTATCATTATGTTTAACCTTTGCAACATATCTAAAAAATAGTTCTGAGAATACAACCACTTCTCGAGGCTTCCATTGGGCATGTACTCCAGAAGTAAGGCTTTGAATTCAGGTGTGGAACAATTGCTAATGACTTTGGTTAGATTTCGATGACGAATATTGCGCAATATTTCACACTCCATATCAAAACTCTTGAATGCGCCATCCAATTGCAAATTGAACACTTTTACAGCCAAGATCATTCCATCTGAGAATCTTCCTTTATAGACCGAACTAAAGCTCCCAATGCCAAGGAGGTTGTTTTCACCAAACATTTCAGTCGCTTGTAAAATTTCACGGTATGCGACCCTTCTGTTACTTATTGGTGTCAACAAATTAATTTCAGTTGGAATTTTTCTTTTCTTCGGCGTCTTATGAATGAAATTATAAATGTCACAGCAAGGAATACAAATCCCATTGGCAACAAAATAAATACAATAAGCAATAATTTTTTCACCCTCCTCAATTTATGGTTAGGGCATAGTGGGACATGAAACCGAGGAGCTCCGCACAAAGCTTTATTGACATAAAAGACTGATATGTGAAGTTTGCAAAAGGTCCTCTATTTGGAATCTCTCCTATCAACATATTGAAAGATACATTAAAATGCTCCAATTGTGAGAGTCCTTCTAATGACAAGGGAATCACACCCGAGAGTTTATTATGGGACAGGTCTAAAAATTGTAAGTTTGTCATGCTTCCAACCAAGGGAGAAATATCTCCATGTAGGCTATTATGATCTAAATAAAGACCAATTAAATTCTGTAGACCTCCAATAGCACTTGGTATTTCACCAGATAATTGATTCATGGATAAATTCAATTCGATTGCAACCTTTATCTTCCCAACTTCTAGTGATATGTATCCAATTAAAGAATTTGATGACAAATCAATCTTCAAGATATCTGTAAGACTCCACAAGCTTATAGGTATGGTAGAAGTTAACTGGTTAGAATTTAGTTTGAGATATCTTAGAGAAGTGGTCATATTATCCCCTAAGCATGCTGGGATGGATCCAAAAAGCTTGTTTTCCTGCAAATATAAATCACCCAGGCTCTTTAAATGACACAGATCAACTGGAACTGATCCTTGCAGATTATTATTGCTAAGGTCTAATTGTTGAACTTTCATCAACTTTTTGAATGTGGTCGGAATGAATCCGATCAAGTTATTGCTGGAAAGACTCAAGTACACCAAATTGGTTAAATTACCAATTTCACTAGGAATGTTTCCCACTGATTCCACAATCACTTGCTTCCATGTTTTCCAGAGAAGCAGAGAGATTTCCAATTGAATTCGGTAGGAAGCCATTTAAAGGATTACTTGAAATAATATAAATCTTTTAAATGTCTGCAATTTGTCAAGGAAGTGATGAAATTCAACTGTAGAGACGAAGAAGATTCATCCATAAAATTGTTTCCCCACAAGCAGAGACGTTGTAAGAGCTTTAAATTACCAAGGGAGTTGGGAATTGAACCACTAAACCTGTTATGATTGAGGTTCAGGTCAATGAGTTAGAAGCATTTGAAATAGTGTCGGGGATCATCCCTTGGAGCATGTTCGATCCAAGAAAAAGTCCTCTAAGATTGGGTAAGTGAAGACCATATCCATTGGAAGACTGCCTGATAGCTGATTTACCACAAGCGAAATTATTTCAATCCTTGACATATTAAATATTGTTGCTGGAATAGGACCCCTTAGGTTGTTCATGTTCATTGATAGGACTTTCATATTTTGAAGTGCACCAATTTCTTGGGGTATTATACCTGCCAAAAACATTAAAACCCACAAAATTGCGGCATAAGTTTTGTAAGAAACGAGTGCGGCATAAGTTTGTAAGTAATGACTCTAAATTTGCATATGAATTAATAACCGAAAATAACAAATTAGTTTTATTCTTTATTTTTTAAATTCCTATAGAAAGTTCAGTATTGTAATTAAAAAAACAATGAATAGATCAACAATTATAAATAAATACAAAAAATAAAAAATAATTTTTTGGATATATTTGTTAAAGATATGTACATTTCTATTTTTTCACTTTAAATAAAATATTCATATACATTAAATCAAGTTGAAGAGATTGGAGAATGAGCCGGTTTGGCTAAAGGGTTGGCTTCCAAAATTGGAAAGCAAACTCTACTTATTTTGCCAAAATCAATGTTAATCCTGTGGTTTATGGAATTCGATGCTAGCTCAGGACTTTAAGACATACATACAAGATTGATTTTCGAACATTTGCTCGTGAAAAAGTAATGTGAATAACGTTTGCTAGAAAAATAAGCCTCCCAAATTCTTTGAGACATAAATCTAATATTAATTAAAAAATATTGTTTCTAGTGTCAATATTTGTATATATAAAATCTATTATAAATTTTCAGTAGTTGAAATTTTTGTTGCAAACCTACTCGTGAAAATGCATGTATGAGCTTTCTTAACATCAATCAAATTGTTAAATAATAAGCCTCTCTTCCATATAAATTTCATATTAATTATAAAATATTTTACTATCTTGTATAGATTTTTTTTCCTAGGTTTATAAGTTTTTCCTAATATTATAAGTAAAACTCTTGTCATTCATTGTAATACCCAAAATTAGTTTAATTATTTTTTAATTCTTTATAACTTTTCTGACATGATATCAAAACCATTTAAGCCTACATAGATTAGACTCGTCAAATTCGGGCAAGTAGCACTGTCACCTTTCTACTCCTGCTAGCCGCTGGCAACCCAACCCATTCAATCCGGCAACTTACCTCTGCGTTTTCAATTCTCCGCCCTCAGCACACCGCTCTCGCTAACTGCTCCACTGCCCTCGCTGACTGCTCAGCTTTTCCGTCAAACCTTGTTCCCTGTCCCAATTCTTCGACGACAGCCCATCAGGCACCGAGTTCACAGCAGCAACTCTCGTATCTGTTCAGCTTCCACCAGCATTACCACTGCAGCCATTGCAACCTCGTCGCCGGATCCTGAACGAAGCAGTTTCCAGAGCCACCGCTTCCCAGCCTGTATCAACGCTCCCTGCCGCAGATCTACCTTCCAGCGATTCAACCACCATCATTACCAAATAACTCTCCCAGCCTCTATCCTCCCAGACATCAGTCGTCCCTTGTTCCGAAACCACAGCGACCTTTAGTCTCTCTAGTCTCTTCTAACAATGCAACAAGGAGAGTACTCGTATTACCGTACACTCCAATTCCGGTTCAAATCCTAGGCCTAATCCAATTGATCATCACCTCAATCATTGGTACGCCTCTGCACCACCGTTCTCCACCAATTACTCTCATTCTGATTACTCAGCTTATCCTCCCTCATACTCTCCATATCCTCACCTTCCAGCGTCATCGCCGTTCACCGTAGCTTCAGTAAGCGGCGGCTCTTGCATTTTCAGCGCACTAAGCCCTATTCCGACATCGCGGGTTTGATTGCCCTTTCAGCCAAGCCTCGGCTTTGTACTGCCATGGCTTCGATTGCAGGCAGCAAGGAACAACCGCCGCTGCCTGATGATGTTTACGACGCTGGTGCCATCACTCAGACCAATGGTCTTCCTTCCGTGGTGATTTCCGAACATGAGGTGCCTTCTCCCTCACGCCCCGTCGCCGCCCAATTTGGCTCTCTGCCTCCGGGTGTAGCTCAATCCCTACCCGCCAAACGCCAGCACTTTCCTTTTCCTAAAAGCCTCCTAGAGCAAATGCACCCATGGATACACATTTTAGATTTAGCTAGTAATTTTTCTTTTTAAGTCACACAAATGTTAGTTATTTTATCAATTGTCTATTAAAAAATTAATTTTTAAAAATTAGAGCCCATTGTCTTCTTCAATATAAATTTAATATAAAGGCCATTGTCTTTTTTAACAAATAATAAACAATTATTTAACTAGTGAACAGTAACTCGACAGAAATGAAGAGTTACTATAACATGAGCAAAAATAACTATGACTTTGAAGAGTCTGGTGTACATAATTTTCTTCATATTTACTCGTAAAATTATTTAAAATGATTATTTACCTATTCTGCACATGCTCTAATAGCTTTTTTTTGATGAGTCAAAAGCCTATAATAGCTAAAAATAAAAAATACAAACCAACAAAATCACTCTTTTCTAAATTATCCTTTTTCAATTTACCACATTCCCTAAATATCTCAATTTCCAAGTAACCTTCTCCTAACTCGCTCGGCAAGTATGCCCCGTTAATCTCCCTTATTTAATTTCATGCAACCATTATTTAATTTTCGTAACCTTATTTTTATTTCCTTAATTTCTTAAAATTAATTCCACGCAACTTGTACCCTTATTTAATTACATACAGCCTTTTCTTATTCCCTCCACCCATTAACATTATTTTCTTAATTCTAGCACAACTCTTTCCCAAAATTTTCAATCCATAATAATAATAATAATAATAATAAAGCCTCACTTTCTCTTGTAGAGACCCATCATACTTCAATCTTTCTTTTGGAGACTCCATTCCATCCTTCAATCTCTCTGTTGGAGACTTTATTGTGCCTCAGTCTCTATTTGGAGACCCTATTGCTACTTTAGTCTCTCTGTTGGAGACCCTAGTCTTTTTGTTAAAGACCTCATTGTGCTTGACTAGCACTTCAGTCCTTCAACAAACTTCCTTGTACCTTTGTCGTTTCAATGCATTTTCTTGCGCCTTTAGCCATTCAATGCATTTCTTCTCCCTCGGATGCTTCCACACGCCTCCCATAGTTCAACGCACTTCCACACACCATTGTGACTTGCACTCACTTTTGTGCCACTACTTCTTATCAAGATTTACCTTTAGCCAGTTTGTTTGATTCTTAGTCTTCAAATTTAAGTTTGTTACTGCCTTACCTTGAATTTGGGGGGGGGGGGAATGATAAGGAATATTGCAAAACATCATCCATATTTCCCTATAAGTTGGGAAATATTGGTTAAGGAACATTGCAGCCTATTTTCCATATAGTTTCCATATTAGTTAAGGAATATTTTACTAATTTGTATTGGTTTTTTTAATCTTGTATAGGTTTATAGGTTTTCCCTAACACTATAATAGGACTTTTGTCATTCATTGTAATACACCAAAATTAATTCAATTCTTTCTTGAAATCTTTCTAGCTTTTCTAACACAAATCATTGAAAATGAGAAAATTCAAATTGTTCTATGAATAAATATCTAGAGAACACAAGGTAAGCTAATAATTTCTCATAGAATAGAATTTTAATCAGGAAAATGATTTAGTATTTACAAATTCAGTTGAAAAGGATATACTAAATATAAAAATTTATTGGATTAGAGCTAGCTAAATTGGTGAAACATCACTCTTGCCATGGCAAAAAGTAAGGTTCGACTACCAAACCCCAATTCCAAATAAATGTCAAAAAACAAAGTTATTAAATGTGCTAAGTATAGAATAATAGACGTGTAATACTATTATTTCTAATTTTTCCTCAGAGTTCCTTCCATAAATGAGGGATTAATTGTCTTGATTTTAACTTTAGTTGACAGCTTTATATGTAACAAATTTTAATATGATTCGAACAGTGACAAATTTAACTTTCAGATTTTACATTTGTAATGAATAAAACAATGAAATCAATCTTTCATTTAGGGGTGAGCATCGATTAGTACAGTTCAAAAGTGTTAACTTTTGTGACCGAACCGATTATTTTCCAAAATAAAAAATGATATCCAAATCAATAAAAAAATATACAATAACCGAACATTAACCAAACTGAGTTATATCGATTCAGTTATGGTCAATTCGGTTACATACACTTACAAATTTAAATATATTTTTATAATTTAATTATGAAAAATAAATTAACAATTCTTTTATAAGTGATATTTGAGACTTACAATATATATTGAATATTATAATAATTTTTTAATTTTCTATAACCTTTGATATTTTAGAAGACAAAACATTGCTATGAGTGGATATTTAGGTTAACTATATTACATACATATATATATATATATATATATATATATATTAAGTAAATTTAATTTAGTTAATTTGGTTTATTTGGTTTTAAAATTTTAAAATCATATCCAAAACAGATTACTGTTATTTTTACAGAAAATAATCAAACTAACCGTTGCTAAATAAATAACCAAACCAAACTCTTAAATTTGATTGATGTGGTTCGAAAATCAAATTTAACCAAATTGTGCACACCCCTATACATTCTCAAACATTGAGCTAAAGTATCATAGAATATAAATTTGACGCAATTTTTGAGTGAAAAAATACAGAACTAAAGTGTATTGACGTATCCAAAAGCGTATCAAAGAAAATAGGAACTATGCGAAATGGAGTTAGCTAGCAAATAAAATGATTTTAGAGTGCAAATTTTAAATGGTGAACTTATTAAGAAAAGAGTTAATTATGAAATATATCTCAAACTATCATTTTTTTTTATATCGTCCTCAAACTATCAAACGTACCTATTTCATCCTTAAACTATTCAATTCTGTTCTATTTGGTTTAGACACTAACTCTATCCATTAACTTTAATGGATTCGGACCAAATAGAATGAAATTGGATAGTTTAAAGATATAATAGGTACATTGGATACTTTGGGAATAAAATAGAAAAAAAGAGGAATATTTTTCGTAAGAAACTCCTATTAAATTAAGGCTTATTTTTTTAACATTTGATTTTTTTCGTTTATCTTCAATTAAAATTTTGTTATTTTCTTTCTCCAAAATAAAAATAAAAACATATCTGATGGAATAATTTTGTTTACGATAACTAATTTTATTAATTTTTTATAAATTTAATTAAATTTAATAATATATTTAAACTAGTTAATTTAACATTATATATTATTTTTTAATAATAATTAACTTTAATAAAGTAGATTAATAAATAACATAATTTAATAGTAGATTATTATTTTATTTATTAAAATTAATTCAATGTAATAAAAATATTTTAATAAAAAACAATTTTTAGAGGTAATTATTACTTATTAAAAAATTTTAGTTTAATAAATATTATGTCAATAATAAAATATTGTAATAGTAATATTAATTTATTAAATAAATTATTTTAATATGTAATCATCATTAATTTTAATTTTACTAAAATAAGTTATTTTAATATGTAATTATTTTTTATTAAAACATAATTATAATCTAATAAAATATTATTTTAATAATAAATTATTATTAAATTATGATGTAAAAAATGAATAAAGTATTAAAATAAAATATATTTATAAAAGAAAGAGTTTTTTATAAAAATATTCCTCAAACTATCCATTTTTTTTATTCCGTCCTTAAACTATCAAACGTACTTATTACATCCTTGAACTATCCAATTCTATTCTATTTGGTCCGAATCCGTTAAAGTTAACAGATGGAGTTAGTGTTCAAACTAAATAGAATGGAATTTGATAATTCGATGATGTAATAGGTGTGTTTAGTAATTTAAGGACGAAATAGAAAAAAGAAGGATAATTTGGAGATATTTTCATAAAAAACTTTTAAGAAAATTTTAGTATTGATTTTCTTTATTATTGAATTTTTTAATGTTTAATTTTAGGAAAAAGTATTAGAAATACGGAGTATTGTGACACATAAGGGCTGAGAGTCTCGAAACTTGCACAAGAACAATTACACACATTTAATAGGTTAATAACCTACAAAGTATGGCAGGTATTAGATTAGTTTGGTTTGCTTGAGGTGAGTCCCAGGTGGCGGATGCGAGATTCATGTTCACACATATTGGCTAAGGTTGATGTGTAGCAGGCCCAAAAGGGGCACAGGTTGGCAGTCTATGACCGTAGACCCGCTCGACAAAATACCCATCAGCTGTGTTTCGATTTTGTTTATATATGTTCTATTTAGATCATTGATGATAATGTTGATATGATAAATGTTTGAGGATTAAAGGAAATTTGTTGGGGTATGAGATAATGAATTCATAGAATGTGTCCGACAAACGTTATTGAAATGTAAATACATTATGTTGTTGATGAGATATTTCACAGATTATAGTCCAACTGGGAAAGATAAAGAAGTTTAAGGATATTTAATAATAATACCATATGATGAAGTTAAGATAGTGAATGATGCAGTAATTGGGAAATAGAAAGGCTAAATGGATAAGATTGTTTTGATAATAATCCAGTTGGGGTAAATGATGAGATTAACGAAATGATTCCTATACATGTTTGGGTGTATATTCTTAATAACTTAAATAGGGTTATTTATTGAGTATGGTTCAATTAAAGGAAAAATTAAGCTAAATCCTAAATACGCATAGATGAAAGTATCATTATGGATGATAAGGAAAATCAGCTTAAGTTAAAAAGAAAATATGTTTAGGTTTATAATTAGATTAAGTGCTAATAACATCTAAGAGATTTATGCAACGTGATTCGGATAATCTTGGCTGATGGATTAATTAATTGTTTAGAATGGTTATTA
This sequence comes from Vitellaria paradoxa, assembly GCA_019916065.1. Taxonomy (NCBI): domain Eukaryota; kingdom Viridiplantae; phylum Streptophyta; class Magnoliopsida; order Ericales; family Sapotaceae; genus Vitellaria; species Vitellaria paradoxa. Next base: position 78,692 of record CM034237.1, read on the forward strand.
GATGATCAATAATATAAGTATTAACAAAAATGAGAGTTAACGATGACAATAATGGTAATGCGTTGAACATATTAAACATCACTGAGTGTTGGTATAATTTGATTATTTGTTACGACTAGGATGCATAATGATATATAATAGTATGACAGTGCATGATGTACATTTGTATGTTAAAGTAAACACACGTGGTATAGTGCTCACTCCCCTACAAACTGTGTTGTAAGTTCAGAGGTAATGTAGCATGATGGACCAATTGGCTGGAAAATGTAGAGTCTCATCTCATTATTTATTTATTATGTTTATAATATTTTTATTTTAATTCATATAACTCATTTGTTGAGGTTTATCATATAATTTCTATGTAGAAGGCACAATCACGACGTACAATCAGCAAAAGAAAGTGACTGTATCGTATATATGTTAATATGAATTTTGGAAGCACAAGGTAAGTTGTGCTTTGTGACGATATGGTGGGCAATTGGCTTAGCCTAAGCCCTTGTTGGGGCTTTGTAATATTTTAAATTCAATTTTGTACTATTTTATTTTATTTGTCATCTCATTGTAAATCACTCTTAATGAGAAGTTATGTATTGTCATAATGTATGATCATTTTGGGTCACAGAATCTAAACTGTGACATGATATGTACGATTTCATGTGATTAACTTACGTTCCCAGATGATGTGAATCCAAGGCATGACAACAAGTGACAAAAGAAAGCTTCTTATATAAAAAGATGTGTCATATATGTAACTCATATAAACTTGGTATGACAAGTTTAAAATCAAGCGAGTTCAAACCATGCAAACAATATACCATTAGATTGAGTTATTAATTACAAATACTTGCCACCAAAAGAAATGATTTCATGCATTCATTCATTCTCCATTGATTGTGCATATTTTCTGTGATATTATCATGGCTATATAGTTGTTTATATGTGAGTTATTTGTTAGAAATTCCATTTGTTACCGTTAAATGAGAATATTGATTCACTTATGGAATTTTGCAGGGTTATGTGATCGAATTGAGAAGGAAAGAAAAACATAAGCTAAATTAGGCAAAGAGATAAAGATAAAGGTGAGCATGGACCTGATGGGCACCCCACAAAGGCCACGGGTGCCTCACCCTAACTTAGGTGGGCGCCCGCCAAGAGGCATTTTTGAAGGCAAAGTCAGGGTTTCAGAGGATTTTTGTCAAACAGCTGAATGAAGTTTCCCACAGGCGCCCCTCATCAATCACGGGTGCCCCTCAGTGGTCACGGGCGTCCCACCCTAAATCAGACGGGCGCCCGCCGAGAGGGGATTTTGGAGTTGTTTTTATTGAAGACTTCATCAAACACCTTAGACAGCTAGGCCATGCGGCCCCATCAACTATGGGTGCCCATCATCTTTGACCTTTGATTTTCTTTTGTAATGTGATGTACCCTTTATGCCCTTCATGGTAGTCATATATAAAAGGGATTTTCAAATTAGGGTTGAGGAGTTCGAGATTACGTTTCAAAAAGGTTGCAAGTACTTGTAATTGACGTTCCAAGCTTTCATCTTTCCTAGGGTTTTGATTACTCAACTTTTGTAAGTACATTTGTTTTCAATTAATTTCGCGTTGAATTCATTTTGAGAATCTTACGTTTTGGTGTTTCATTTTTGTTCGAATTGATTATAGTTAAGTTTATCTTGTTAGAAGACATGTTAGGCTAAAACCACATACTTGGCTTCGAGCCATCAAAGGTGGTGACGTGGGAACGAAATTCTAGAATAACCAATTAAAGAAAAGGGTTTTTAAAATCAAAAGTTGAGATTTTTACAATTGAGAATTTTGTAATATTCGAGTTACTTTCGAAACTATTTTACCTGTGTTAAATTGGTGGTTGAATGCAAGAATCTCCTGTCGTTTCAATTACCAGTTCCCTAACCCAGTAAAATTGCTAATCCAATTCAATAGAAACCCTAACCAGATTTACTTTCGACATCGACTTACCTGTGACATCATTGACATTTCCAAACTTATTGCTTGGAAATGAGCAATTCCATGTTCTGGTGGGTTTGAACAGATTTTTAAACATATTGCTTGGTAATTGCAAAAATTCTTTTTCATAGAGCTTTTGAAATTTATTTTCAGACCTAGCACAATCATTAGGTTGATTAAACCAAATTCTGGGAATTCAAACCCAGTCATCACTGGAGAGGTGAGAAGTCAAGGCTTTTACCTCATTGTTAGAGTCAATTTCAACACTTTTGTTTCTATTCAATTTTCAATACGAAGTTTTAAGTTTCAATCTCTTCAAACTTTTCAAAACAAAGAAATTGGAATTTTGTTTTTCCTCTCTTTGTAAAATTCTTTCGCAAGTTTCTTGAAAACAAGTTTCCAAAGAATTCACACTTTAAGCTAGTTTTGCTCCTGTGGAAATGACCTTGGAACTCACCAAGTAAAACTGCAACCAACCTCTTGCACTTGAGAGAACCCGACATATATTTCTGAGATCGGTCAAGTTTTTGGCGCCGTTGCCGAGCAACGTTTGGGGGTGACAACTCTGAAGACTTTGTGGAAGGATGTGCTTGCCTCCACCTTCAATGTGGTTTCATTTGGAAATTCAGGTGACATCACTCCATTCCTTGTGTACATATTTTTTATTTTAATTTTATTTTATTTTTGTAATTTTGATGGTTGAGTCTGTTGCATGTTTTTAAGGTTGAGTAGGGTAGTTGAAGTCATTCTAGATCACAATAACCCTTCCTACATTCTTGAACCTTTGGAGCCTCCTACCCTAGTTTCACTCATGAATTCACAATCATCGAATTCCATGGCTAATGTAGAAGGGGATGGAAGTGTTAATGGGGACGATGGAGCCCCGGGACTTAGGAGGATTAGGGATTACCTTGACCCTGTTAGGCAAACCACACCATCCTGCATCATTCTACCTTTAAACAGGGGAAATTTCACTCTAAGACCAGGGATCATCCAACTCCTGCCCACATTCCACGGTCTTGATTCTGAAAACCCTTATAACCACTTGAGAGAGTTTGAGGAATTGACTAATACTTGTGTTGATCAAAATGCCAATGAGGATGTAGTGCATCTCCAACTTTTTCCATTTTCCCTCAAGGATAAGGCCAAATTTTAGCTCAACTCCCTTCGTCCTCGTTCCATTGGAACTTGGCCGAAATACAAACAGAGTTCTTGAAGAAGTATTTCCTAACTCAAAAGACTCAACATATAGGTGACAGATCACCACATTTCATGTAGACCTAATAAGAATTTCTGTCGTGCTTGGGAAAGGTTCAAGAACTCTTGATGGCTTGTCCTCATCACGATTTTGAACCATGGAGACTTGTAAGTATCTTCCACAAGTCTTTGACCCCCAGTCTTAAGCAACTTGTCTCTACCATGTGTAATGGCACTCTATTTGATAAGACTGCGGAAGAGGCCATGGACTTCTTTGACATGGTAGCCGAAGACTCTAATGATTGGGAAATTGGGCCACCCTTTTCTTTAGAACATAAGAATCCCATTTCTAGTGGCCATTTGGAGTTAAGTGAAAGTGATGATTTGCGGGCTAGGCTAGCCCCATTGCAAAATAGCTAGATTCACTAAAGCTGAAAAACAAGGAAAATTGGTTGAGGTAAAGGTGATTTGTGCTGCGTGTGACCAAGTGGGTCATGATGCAAATTCATGCCCTGAACTACCTTTGCTTAGAGAGATTGCTTATGGCCAAGCCTATGTCAATAACTCTCAGAACCGGCCGTTTCAGAATAGAGGCCAAGGAAATGTCTCTTACCCATAAGCTGGCCATGTCACCTATCAGGGGGAAACCAAGCTTCTAATGCTTATCCTCCGGGGTGGAGAACCCTTCTAGTTTCCCGTGGAGAAATGATACTCAAGGTCAACCATTTCAACCACCTCCTCTACCACCACCCAAATACTAACAGCCCAATCCTATTGCATGCCACCTCTCAGAAGAGACCTATTGAGGATAACTTTTTATCAATTTATGCAACAGTAGTTGAACATAAATAATCAGGTGACAAAGGCGCTAGATGACATTACGAGGCCGAGTTTTCGAGTTGACCTCAAGCTATGAGTACCACTCAAAGTGGTTAAACTTCCTGCGCAAAACTTTTCCCAATCCAAAAGGTCAGGCAAATATAACTGAATCATCATTCTCAAGTGCTACCCCACATGAACAAGTTCAAGTTGTCACCACTTGAGAGATGGTAAAGGTCATTCAAAAGCCTATCGATCCTAGAGTTGATGTATCTAGTGATAATTTGGGATCACAAGGTAGTAGGGGGAGTGAAAAGGGAGATGAAAATGAAGGAGGGGAAAGGAAAGCCATCAAGATAAACAAAATCTTGAGAGAGAGAATGAGAAGGAAGGCACTAAGAAAGAAAAAGATGAGGGAACTATGAGGGGCCTTTGGTTAGGCCATTGATTACCCAGTCGAGCATATTCCTAAACCACTTTTCTCCAAAGCTTAGCAAAAGGCAAGAATGAGATGTTGAACCTCCGAGATTATGAAATTTTCAACAAGTGAGAAATTAACATCCCATTACTTGAAGCTATCAAGCAAAATCCCCCTTATGCTAAATTCCTCAAATATATGTGCACCGTGAAGCGAAAGCTCATATTAGGGAGAAGCTTTCTTGACTAACAAGGTGAGTGCCATACTCCAGCGTGACACACCACCCAAGTATAAAGATCCTGGGTGTCCACTATCTCTTGCATATCGGGGATTACATCATTGATTAGGCTCTACTTGACTTAGGTGCTAGTGTTAACCTCTTACCTTACACTATTTACCAGTAACTAGGCTTAGGTGAGCTGAAACCAACAAGAGTAACATTGCACTGGCTGACCATTCGGTTAAAATGCTAAGGGGAGTAGTGGAGGATGTATTGGTCCAAGTGGACAAATTCTACTTCCCGATTGACTTCATTGTCTTGGACACTCAACCATTTCAAATCCTACCCAATTTGTTCCTGTCATTATTGGTAGACCTTTCCTTGCTACATCTAATGCGGTAATCAATTGTAGAAGTGGGGTCATAAAACTTTATTTGGAAATATGACCATGGAGATGAATATTTTTCAGGTAGGAAAGCAAATGGGAGATTTGAGGATATTCGAGAATGTGGATGTGATTCATGCCTTGAGTGAGGAATACTTTGAGAAAACCTTCTTTGAGGACCCCGTAGAGAGATCATTAGTAAGAAGTGAAAGATGTGAAGCTTTGGATGGTGCAAGCTTTGCTAGTGGTGAAAAAAATGTGAGTGCTAAAGAAGAAGTCATGGCCGTTAGTGGTTGGGTTCCATCTTGAATCTTTGAAGCCCTCTTTGAGTAAACCCAAGCCATCAATTAAATATCCCCCTAGTCCTTCTAGGAAACCATTACTGAGTGCCACTTAAGTATGCATTCCTAGAGGAAGGTGAGACGTTCCCGATAGTCGTGTCTTCTAAGTTGGAGAGAGTTCAGGAAGAGAGGTTATTGGCAGTTCTGAGGACTCATCGTCAGGCTTTAGGATGGACTGTGGCAGATCTTCGTGGTATTAGCCCCTTAGTATGCTCCCACCATATATACCTTGAAGATAATGCCAAACCGGTAAGACAGATGCAATGGAGATTGAACCTAAATATGAAAAAGGTTGTGAAAGGAAAGGTGCTTAAATTACTTGATGCGGTATAATTTACCCCATTTCTGATTCAAAGTGGGTAAGCCCCACTCAAGTAGTTCCTAAAAAGTCCGGTGTCACTGTGGTAAAGAATGAGAAAGGAGAGTTAGTGCCTCAACGTACCCAAACTGGGTGGCGTATGTGCATTGATTATAGGCACTTGAATGCTGTGACCCGGAATGACCATTTTCACTTCCCTTCTAGACCAAGTGCTTGAGAGAGTAGCGGGAAGAGCTTTTTGTTACTTTCTAGGTGGGTATTCGGGGTACAATCAGGTTGAGACCGCACTTGAGGACCAAGAGAAGACCACTTTCATATGCCCTTTTGGCACTTTGCATATAGACGCATGCCATTTGGGTTATGTAACACCCCCGCGACTTTTCAAAGATGTGTAATGAGTGTTCTCAGTGACATGGTTGAACGGTTTTGGAGGTGTTATAGATGATTTTTCATCTATGGAGATACATTTGATGAGTACTTGATCAATCTTGAAAAGGTTTTGGTCCGCTGTGAAGAGAGTAATTTGGTGCTGAATTGGGAAAAGTGTCATTTCATGATACAACAAGGAATTGTACTAGGGCATATAGTATCCTATCGTGGGATTAAGGTAGATAAGCAAAGGTAGAATTGATTCAAACTTGCCTACCCCTCGATGTGTGAAGGACGTATGATCTTTCCTTGGTCACGCCAGTTTTTACTGGCGATTCATCCAGTCCTTTAGTTCTATTACCCGACCCTTATGCCTCATTGTTGTCCAATGGATGTTCCTTTTGAATAAACAACCTTATGCCAGGAGACCTTTAATAGACTTAAACATTTGCTTACCACTGCACCTATTATTCAAAGCCCGGATTGGTCCTTACCATTCCAGCTTATGTGTGATGCAAGTGACTTTGTTGTTGGAGTAGGTTTAGGGCACAGAAAGACGGAAAACCCCTATGTCATTTACTACGCTAGTAAGACTCTGAATGAGGCTCAAGTAAATTACACCACCCCTGAAAAGGAGCTACTAGTAGTAATTTTTGCCGTAGACAAGTTTATGGTCATATTTGGTAGGATCTCGTGTCACAGTTTTCACTAACCACACAGCCTTGAAATATCTTCTTGCCAAGAAAGAGGCCAAGCTCGTTTGATTAGATGGATGTACTTCTCCAAGAGTTTGATTTGGAGATAAGGATAAGAAGAGAGTAAGAATGTTGGTGCTGACCATTTGTTAAGATTGCTACTTCATGTGTCTGACTCGAGTAACCACTCAATTAATGAACACTTTCCTGATGAGCAAATTATGCACATAGGCACCATATCTCATGACCATCTTCTTAGTACGCAGACATTGTTAACCTTCCTAATGACCGGTCAAATGCCTTCCCATTGGATGAAAGTGATAGAGGTAAGTTCTTACGCAATGTGCGTAGCTTCTTTGGGATGAGCCTTACCTTTATAAGTACTACCCCAACCAAATTGTGAGACGATGCATTCTCGACAATGAAATTCCCAATGTAATTGAGTTTTGCCATGCCTTAGCTTGTGGGGGTCACTTCTCTGCAAAGAAAACCACCGCTAAGATTCTTCAAAGCGGATTCTATTGGCCCTCGATGTTCAAGGATGTGTATAACTTTTGTTTGAGGTGTGACTGATGCCAACGATTAGGAGCCCTATCCAAGCGTAATGAGATGCCCCAAAATCCTATCATTATTTTGGAGATCTTTGACTGTTGGGGGATCGATTTCATGGGCCCATTTCCTATATCGTTTGGTTTTGAGTATATTCTTGTGGCCACTGACTATGTTTCCAAATGGGTATAAGCCATTGCCACTCGCACCAATGATCATCGTGTGGTGGTCAAGTTCTTGAAAGGATACATCTTCTCACGTTTTGGAATGCCCTGAGCCATCATTAGTGATGGTGGTAAGCATTTTTGCAATCGACCCGTAGGTATCTTAATGCGTAAATATGGCGTGACACATAAGGTGGGAACTTTCTATCACCCACAAAACAGTGGCCAAGTTGAGTTGGCAAATAGGGAGATAAAAGGCATTCTTGAGAAAACAGTTAACCCCACAAGTAAAGATTGGTCTTTGCGACTAGTCAATGAATTGTGGGCATATTGGATGGCTTATAAGACTATTCTGGGCATGTCTCCTCACTGTCTTGTCTTTGGCAAGGCTTGCCATTTACCCGTTGAGATGGAACATAGAGCCTATTGGGCAATCCGACAATTCAATAAGAGTTTAGATGATGCCAACATTCTTAGAAAGCTACAATTGAATGAACTTGAAGAGTTACGTAATGATGCTTTTGAGAATGCTAAAATTGCCAAGGCTAAGATGAAGGATTTGCATGATAAGCACATTCTTAGAAAGTCCTTTCATGTTGGCCAAAAAGTTTTACTATATAACTCATAGTTACACCTCTTCCGGGGAAACTTAGGTCTCGATGGTCCGGTCTTCTTGTCATACTCTTGATTTCGGAACATGATGTGTGTGAAGTTCACAATCCACGTAACAACACCACTTTCAAGGTGAACGGACATCGTCTCAAGCCATATTTGGAGAATTTTGTGGCTGAGATAGAGACTTGGGAGCTTACCGGCCCACTTTCTTTCGAGTAATGCCTTGGCACCAATGTTTGTAAATAGTTGTTTGTTTTCTTTTTCTTTGTTTTGTTTTGTTTGTTTTGGATGAGTGTGTTGTCGAGAAATCTTGAGTTTAGATTTGTGAGATGTAAATAAGAGTAAATAGGAGCCTTTGGTTCTCGCTGTTAAAAAAATAAAAATTCACAATTTCAGGGGTGCCCCTCACTTTTCATGGGCACCTGTCTTGCACCCGAGCTCCACCATGGGCGCCCGTGGATAGCAGGTGCTAGGTTTTAAAAGTCACGTGACCCAACCTCTTTGCTTTGGTATTAATTCAACCCCAATCGGCTACACACCCACTCAAAGTCCTTGACCGATTTCTTCACCCATGAAGCTCCATCCCTGGATTTTCTTTTATCTCCACTTCCACCATCGTTCCATGCGATTTCTTTCATCTTCAGGTCATGGCTGGACTGTTCTTACTTGGTTCTTACTTCTTTTGCTCGGGTATGTACTTGGGAATGGTAACAAAGTTCACTCTTTTTGAGGTATGATGGGGCTATGTGTTTGGTGTGCGGGTCGTGCTATTTGGCTTTAGTTTTTAGTCCATTTGGTGATTCTTGGGTTGAATATGCTGATTTTGGAGGATTAGGTATGGATATGTTCATTGTCAAGGGTGTTCTTGAAAGTTGCCCACTAAGTGTTTGAGCCATTGCCCCAACCACATTGTGTTGATCAAATGGGAGTGTGAGTATTGCTCTATATTCTGGAATCTAAGAAGACTGAATTTGAAGTTGTAGGCTAATGTTTAATGCATGGGAGGATGGTGAAACAAAAGTGCATGCCATGTGTTTGAGACATTGCTTAAGCTAAGTTGTTTGGGTGTGCATTGTGGGTATTACTTGCCATTGGGCTTGGCTAACTTGTTGGCACTTGGGCTGAATCTTTAGCTTGCAATCTGAACAATGCCAAGAACTCAAAAGCAAAGTCGAACCGAGGAGCGTAGTGGGTCCTCCCAAGCTAGACATTCTAAGAGGCGTCATGACCCTACGCCTTCTTCCTTTTCTTTGTCTAAGGAAGAAGAGGTTGCAGTTCCTGATGAGTCTGAGGAAGAGGTATCCCTCTCCCCTGAGGACTCTGATACTAATGATCATAGGGGTGAGAATGGCACCGAGCCACAGTTTGATTCCTATTAGTTTCAGAATCCCGATCGACAATTAGAGTTTGAGACCTATTAGAGCCACAAGCTTGTGCTATGTGAGTGAGGAATCTGTTTGTCACACTTTACTACCCTTAGGGACATTCTCACAAAGCGGGGATGGGTTCGTGCAATGACTTTTCATGCTCCCCCTGACTTAGTGCTCGTATGAGAATTCTTTGTTAATATCAAGGTTTATGCACCGGATGAAGGCGAGCGACAAATTTTGGTTAAGGTACTTGGGCAATGCTTTCGCCTCAAGGCATCCACCATTGCTTTATTTCTCAATCTTGCGAGAATGGAGAATCCTGGCTACCCTTATTTTGAGGATACCTCTCCTTCTTGGGATACTTTGGCCGCTGCTCTTTCTGAATGTTCTCAACGGACTTGGGGTTTTGTGTCTCAGTTTCCAAAGAAGAATTTAAGCTCCTTTTACCGTGTCCTTCATGAGCTTTCCTGTAGTCATATTTTTTCGCTTGTGCATGATGATTCTGTCAGTTTAGAGCGTGATGCGCTACTCTATGCCATTGCCTCTGGAGTTCCTATTGATCTTGCTTTGGTCATCTTTGATACTATCCTTTAGCGGGCTGTTAGTACTACGACACGTTCAGTGCTTCCCTTTGGTGGACTTATTACTAGCCTTATCGAGCAATTTGGGGTGGTTGTGGAAGACACTACTCAGACATTTCTTCTTTCTGTCATGATATCCGAGTCCACTAGTGCCAGAAGTACCGCTCAGTTGCGACTACGGGATCCTCTGGTTGCTACGCGGCTTAGTACTTCTTCTGTTATGGCACTCTCTACATCCACAACCCCACTGGTGGTTTCTGCACCTCTGCGTCCGCCCCCACCGGTCCGACGGAGAGATGTTATTCAGCGTATAGATGCTCGCTTGTAGCATGTGGAGGTGGAGATTCCTGCCATTCAAGGATCATTAGCAGGGATTGAGACTGAGCAGGCCTCGTAGCGCCACTTATTGGAATCTTAGGGTGTCACATTGGATTTGATTCTTGTGGCTCTTCATGCATTGGCTCCTACTTCTCCGCCTCCTGCTGATCTATTTTTTGATCATCCTCTGAGCCCATAGTTTGTTAGGCTAGTTTTGATATTGTTGACCCTGTGTTGATAGTCTAGGTCTTTGTTTGCTTGTCCTTTGGGTGTTGACTTGAAACTGTCCTTTTAGAGTGTAGGCTAGAGTTGTTTTGTGGAGATTCTCTTTTGTACTCAGTCTATATTTTCTTTAATGCAAGTCAATAACCTTTTGTTTTTGGTGTAGTAATTTTACTTTTTGTTGGTTTTCTTATATTTTCTTTTTTTTTTGTGCATACTACTAATCTGTTTTTTTTTTTTTTTTTTGGTCTTATTTTTCATTTACTTTTTCTTTTCTTTCTTGTTGGTCCAGTTTCTTCATACTTTTTCATGTGACACTCTCCACGTGATATCTTCTGCTTTATTGCTTGTTGAGTTCTCTTTGTGTTTGCTCATGATTATCATGCTCACTTTGCACACTACGGACCCACTTGTCTCTCATGACAATGTTTAGTTTAGGTTAGGGGGAAGAGTTTGCATGATGACCCTTTGTGCTAGGATTGTCAAAATTTTCAACTTTGAGCATCTTTTAGTGTATTTATACATGCATTGTGGCCCTTTTGGTTTGGTAGATGGTGAATTTGAATGAGAGAGTGATGAGTGAGCTTTGTTCAAGCTTTGATAAGAAACTTAATTTCAGTTGAATGTGTCATGACCTTGTGCATTTTTGGCTTTCATGGAAGAACTTATGTGCTTAAGAGTGAACTTCGTGTAACGTTGGTCAATTGAGCATCCTTGGACTAGGTAGAGACTTATACCCCTTTAGTGGTGAGCTTTACAGCCAGTTATTCATTTCATGAGGGTTGTACATTATTTCAACTCTGTGGTTCTCTATTTTGGTTTTCAATGCCCCAGTTGCATCACACACACTTGCATGAGTATTCACTTGGTGTATATGAGTTGTTTGCAAGCTTAGAACATGATGCTAGGCCCTCTTTGCTATTTTGGGCCTTCTTATCCTTTCTTGATATGAGATTGACTTAGGAACCAACTTGAAGCCTCACAATAAAGTGTATGATATAAATTTTTCTCTTCTTGGTTCCCCTCTCATATGATTCCCCTACACCCCATTCACACACTTTAAGCCTTACCCTCAATTGTCTTGAGTTATGGAAGTGCCTCAAAGTCTAAGTTGGGAATGTGGGATTGGGAATGTAAGCTTTTGAGAGTCAAATGAGGGTGAATGTTAGGATATGAATTCATGTGTTGTATAGTTCATTCTTCAATTTCAAAAAAAAAAAAAAAAAAGAGGAAAAAAAAACAACAAAAACAAAAAAGGGGGGTTTCTTATTCCTTTTTGCTTATGTAATTGTGGGACTTGCACATTGTATTGTAGTTATTGGAAATATCCCAAGAGTAGTTTGTCAGTTTGTTTATAGGCTTCGTGTTGTAGTTTGGGAAAGGAAATGGGTAGTCTAGGACTTTTGCATACCTAAGCATCTTTAGCCCAAGGCATGTGCTTTGATTTCCATACCTTTCATTGTTTAACCTTTACCCATGGCCAAGTTACAACCGGCTTAAAGACCTATTGGATTCTAAGCGAGCAACACTTATGTGTGCATGGAGTGGTCTTGTGTAGGTTGTGTGGTGTGATCCATTGCATGGCATTGGAACTTTTTGATATGAACTATCCACTCGAAACTTCAATTCAATTCACTCACTTATTTGTGAGGTTATGTGCAACTAGGAGAGCATTTTATGCTCATAGGTATGAGTGAACCCTTGATGAGTGAGTTTCTTTCTACGAGTGATCTACCTTGTGAGCTTTTGAAGTCGAAACTTTGTTCCGATTATACTTTTGAGACCTTGTTGAATAAATGACACTGTTTTTGTACACATGCTCTTCCACTTTTGATAGTATATGCATTTAGGCTTAGCACTTGGGAATTACACATGATATTTAAGTTTTGTGACTTGTTGAGCTTGAGCTTAATTCGTTGTTGACCTTAATCACTCCTTGACACCTTGAGACCATACCATAGATGTTTGTGGGTAGCATTACTGCAAACCCTCATGAGACCTTACTCGTCTACTAGGGGGAACCTAGGAGTTTAAAGGGCTTGCCTCACATGCTAAGTGTGGCCGTGTGTTTCCTTACGAAAACGGACCTTACCTTAGTTTCCATTTTGTTTTGGTTGATTTGAATAAGAGCTTATATGTTGTGGGTGTCCTTGCGTTTGTTTTTGTACCCCAGAGTTTAATTGCATGCATTGCTAGGGACTAGCAATGTCTCGGTTGGGGGGTGTGATTGTGCATATTTTGTGTTATTATCATGGCTATATAGTTGTTTATATGTGAGTTATTTGTTAGAAATTCCATTTGTTACCGTTAAATGAGAATATTGATTCACTTATGGAATTTTGCAGGGTTTTGTGACCGAATTGAGAAGGAAAGAAGCAAACATGAGCTAAATTAAGCAAGGAGATGAAGATAGAGCTGAGTATGGACCTGATAGGCGCCCCACAAAGGCCACGGGCACCCCACCCTAACTCAGGTGGGCACCCGCTGAGAGGCATTTTTGAAGGCAAAGTCAAGGTTTCAGAGGATTTTTGTCAAACAGCTGGAGGAAGCTTCCCACAAGCACCCCTCATCAATCACGGGCGCCCCTCAGTGGTCACGGGCATCCCACCCTAAATTAGACGGGCGCCTGCCGAGAGGGGATTTTGGAGCTGTTTTCATTGAAGACTTCATCAAACACCTTGGACAGCTAGGCCATGGGCGCCCCACGTCAACCATGGGCGCCCATCATCTTTGACCTTTGATTTTCTTAATGTAATGTGATGTACCCTTTATGCCCTTCATGGTAGTCATATATAAAAGGGATTTTCATATTAGGGTTGAGGAGTTCAGGATTATGTTTCAAAAAGGTTGCAAGTACTTGTAATTAACGTTCCAAGCTTTCATCGTTCCTAGGGTTTTGATTACTCAACTTTTGTAAGTACATTTGTTTTCAATTAATTTCGCGTTGAATTCATTTTGAGAATCTTACGTTTTGGTGTTTCATTTTTAATGTTCAAATTGATTATAGTTGAGTTTATCTTGTTAGAAGACATGTTAGGCTAAAACCACCTTCTTGGCTTCAAGCTATCGAAGGTGGTGACGTGGGAACGAAATTCTGGAACAACCAATTAAAGAAAAGGGTTTTTAAAATCAAAAGCTGAGATTTTTACAATTGAGAATTTTGCAATATTCGGGTTACTTTCGAAACTATTTTACCTGTGTTAAATTGGTGGTTGAATGCAAGAATCTCTTGTCGTTTCAATTACCAGTTCCCTAACCCGATAAAATTGCTAATCCAATTCAATAGAAACCCTAACCAGATTTACTTTCGGCATCAGCTTACCTGTGATATCATTGACATTTCCAAACTTTTAAATCTAAAATTTGTATATACAAAAAAAAAAAAGTAACTTAAAAAAGTACTACATTTTAAAGTTCTTACAATTATAAATTAACTTTATTAGCTTCTAATATAAAATTTTTAAGAGTCATGATATAATAAAATTAGAGAAAAATTAATAAAAAAATTTTAAATGATCTATAAATTCGATTTTTAATTTTTATTTTTTTTTACATATGCATTACAAATTTATAAATTATGGGACTTAGAAGAATAATTACCATATTGGTCAAAGGATCAACAATTACATTTACTTGAAAATATTATACTTACATTTTAAATGAAATAATCAAATATATTTTGATATGCATATTGTGTTTTAATTAAGTCAAAAAATGTCTGGTTAGCACATTGAATCTCAAAGACATAATAGTAATATTATACATACACAATATAATATAATATATCAATCGAATGGCCGATGGGCACCAAGCATTAGGTTGTGAGTTTTATACAAAAAAATTTCAAATTTGTCCCAAATCTTTCCAAGTAATTAGTTAGAGTTAATTGCCTTTGTACTTACTGTATGAAACGTGAAAATCACTAATATCCATTAAAGTTGACAAACTTTAACTTTGTAAAAGAATTTTTTTAATAAGATAATTAAGGTTAGTTACTTTTATATTCCCTGTAATAAAGTTAAAAACTACTAATATTTCTTGAACTTAAAAAACATATCTTTACACCATTTATACTTCATATTAATGTGAAAATGTTAAGAAAATATATCAAAGATAATAGTTTTGACTCTTAGTAACTAAAAAAAAAAAAATGTATTTATACCTTACATACAGTGAAACCTCAATTAAATAATGTTTTTGGCTAATCTTGATTTGGGACCAATATGGTATACATAAGTCCCATTTGATATATAAATTACTAATCTCCTAATATATCAAAATTATATATACATGACTCAATTAGGAGACGTTTGCAAGATATAACTTCAATGTTATTTTTTTTAATAAAAAAAAAAAGCTCTGGTGCAGTGCTCTCATATTGCAAGAGAAAATTATGCAATGTGATTGTTGCTTAGAGTGCATTTTTGCGCGAGATAAGCTTTAGTACAGAACTGTTGTCTTTAATTTTATCTTATTTGTCATTTCCCCACAAATTAATGTTGAAATTAATAGATTATTAATTTATCAATTAAATAATATCTCAATTAATTAATAAATTTTTATGGTCCCATAGGTATTAATTTATAGAGATTTAACTGCGATTTATAGTCTCTTCACTTACATTCCCTAAGATTATTTGATTTTCAATAATTATTTTTATTTTTTCACTTGCAAATTTTGCACCATCTATGACTTTACTTTAGTTTTAAGTACAAATAATATAAATGTAAGTTTTTTTTTCCTTTTCTTTTCTTTTCAGTTAAAGGATTGTTAGTAATTTTTACCGTTAGTGCAAAAGGAGCGTATAGATAATTTACCTCAAAAAATTATAAAAAAACTGCTTAAAGTAGGAAAAGTTGCAAATAAGTTTAAAAAAATCTAATTTCTCAAATCATTTTATAGCTTTTCATATTTGTAAGTATTTTTCCCTAAATTCTTTTTATAAAAAGATGCAAATATTAAGTCTAAGAGCTACTAAAATAAAAACAAAATCAAATTATGATTAAAAATACAATATCAAACGAAAAAAACAAGTTAGAAAAAATGAGCTTTTGATTTTTTGTCCAGGCTAAGCATAAAAATTGAAAATAATACATAATCAATTATGATGACATTTTCTATACATGTATAACTGAATGACTACAAAATATGAAACAATAAACCCAACGCAACACAAACATCAAGTACTAAAGATATGTTTATATTTTGATTAATTATATATATATATATATATATTATTTCACATAATTAACATTGATATAATATCCTTAAAACATGTTTGGTAAGAAGTAAAAATTTTAAAGGTAAAAGATTACGGAGGTAATTGTTACCTTGATAATGGTTATTCGGGTAATAAATTGATGATATTTATATTTGGTGTAAGAAAGTAAATATTTTCTGATAATAATTATATTATATTTAGAATGTTAAAAATTTTGAAGAGGTAAAAATTAATTTGTTCGGAATGAGAGTAAATTGAGCAAGGGATAAAAGAAAATTTTAATTTTTGTCAACTATTATAATAAAATAAATCATCATAATAATTTTTATTTTAATAATAATTAATTTTTATAAAAATATATATTACTAAAACATATAATTTAAATAAAAATATTAATTATAAAAATAATTTTATCCTAGATTAATATTTCAATAGTAATTAATTTTAATATTGAATTATTATTTGTTAAAAATTACTTTTATATTGAGAAATAATTTAATAAAACAACTAATTTTAGTTTGTTTAAATAAATTATTAATTTTAATAACATATATTAATACAATACATAATCGAGCAAATTATTATTTATGATGTAAAATTTTTATTCAATAAAATATTTTAATAAATAAATCATTTTAATAAGTCATTATTTATTAAAAATTATTCTAATTCAATAAAATAAATAATTAGGTCATAAATTAATATTTTAATAGTATTAATTTAATAAAATAAAATAAATAATTTTAATAATAAATTAATATTTATTAGATATTATTTTGATAAAATAATTAATAATTAATTAATTTTAGTTTGATTAAATAAATTATTTTATAACATTTATTATAATTATTTATAGCAGAATGTTATTTAAGATTTTACATGGGTGTGAACGAATGTTTTACAGAATAATTAAAAAAGATAATTTTTTTTATTACTTCTCGTTATCCATCCCCTCCATAAGTAACAATTTACCTTCATGTGTCTTCTAAATTAATATAATGGTGGTCAAAATTATCCTAATAAATTTTACTCTTTGTTACTCCCAAAACAAATATGTCCTTAGTAGAGGAATTGTGAGTTGTTATACATGCGCATGTTAAAAGTACTCACAAAATTGAATTAAAAATTCATCTTTTATTTTTTTAGGGGTTCTAAAAATAAGAATTGATAATATGATACCTGAGAAGTTATTTTCACTAAGATATAACCCTGTGAGTGAACTGCAGTTGCCAAGTTCTCTTGGAACTCGTCCCGTCAATTTATTGCGAAATAAATTGAGAATTCGAAGCTGTTGAAGTTTCGAGCACATATCCCCTGGCAAAGCACCTGCTAAATTATTTTAGTATTTAAAGCATAAAGACTCAACAATATTTTACTATTTTTCATCAAATATATTAATATGAATTCATTTTTACAACCGAAATATTTTCACCCTTGAATTATGAAAAAAAAAATCATAATTATTTCACCTGAAACGTGTCAGTGATAAAGATTGAGATTAATTATACTAACGTTGAGGGATTGAGTAAGGGAGGGCCCATCAATTTAAATAAAAACAAAAAAAGCAATAATGTAAAGCCCCCAGTATTCATTTTTTTTCTTATTACTATTGTTATTAATTATTTTAGAAATAAAAATAAGGTAAATGGTAATTTTTACTTTTACCGTTGGGGTATTTTTTTTTTTTAAATATACGAGTTAAAATAAACCTTACGTTCACCTTTTCCTAGAGATCCGTGTGTGACTGTTTGTCGGACCGAACCCAACCATTATTGAGAATTTGACAGAGAATATTTGAGGCAGATAGAGAGAGAGAGAGATACAAAAAGCTGAGGCCAATCTCGGAGAGGAACACCAAAAATTAAGAATGGTAATCTTAATTTTTTTTTTTTTTTCCTTTTTCTCCATTGCAAAAGCAGGGATGATATCCTTACATTCAGTAGCAAAAACCCAAATTTTAATTTGCTATAATTTTTTAACTTTTTCTTAAATGATTAAAATTATTCCCCTATACTTTAATTTTTTTTTTAAATTATATAGGACAAATATGTTAAATAAATAAAAAATTAAAATGTTAAATAGTAAAAAGTTAACTTTTTTCTTTTTAAATACAAAAATAATAATTATAATAATAAAAATAAAATTACCCACCTCGAAAAAATTATACCAAGTACATAAAAAAACTTAACACACGTTATACCATCAACTTTTTATAAGTTTCTCTAGTTTTTTCTTTTAATTTTTACAAATTTTTGCTAAATACATAATTTTTGCCAAAAATATCACATATTAACACTAGAAAAATAATTACAAAAATAATTAATTTTTTTATTTACCAACCCCACTCAAAATAGTCCTTGCATGGAAGAGAGGTGTTCATCCTTTAAATGAAATATAGGTAACTTATATATAGATCCCTTAAACTTTTGTATAATTATATATAGACTCTTTCAACATTTGAAATTTACAATTACCTCCTTATTTTAAAATGTTACTAACTTCCGATTCCCTATCGTTAGTATTTCATTAAGATTTTAATTAAAATGATGACATCAGGCAAAATATTTTTCCAATAATGAAACCATACTCTTATTATTTTCTTGAATAATATAATTCTTTATTATTTAATGTTTCCATCTTCCTTGAAACATAAGAATCCATCCACACCTTTTTTTTTTTTAAGTCTAAAACTAAGACAAACACTTTAGTCAATATCGAAGGTATAAGAAGAATTAAATTAGAAAACTTTTAAACTACAAAAGACGCTTCTAAAGCTATTTCAATCTTAGACGAATAAGGATTGAATTCTCCCAAATATAACTTTCAATATATAAATTAATTTAAATTCTATTGGGCCCACGATACAATAAGAAAAAAAATCAAATCCTAAGTGACTTCAATAATAGACAAATAATGACTAGGTTCTCATAATAGAACTTTTAAATAAATAAATTAATCTAAATTCTATTAAGATTATAACACAATAAAAAAAATAAATATAATTCAAATCGTATTAAATTCTATAATCATAAATCCAACTCTTTAAATTATTAAAATCTTATTTAGTCAAAAAAATTGCGAATAAATGAATTCAATATTAACAAACAATTTGTTATATTTTATTACATAAAAAATAAAAAGAAAATAGCTTCTCTTGTTAATTTTACGAAAAATATCAACCACCAAATCATTAATTTGAGTGGGTTTCACACGGACTTTACACGTACAAATGGTCTAGATACATTGGCTGCAATTAGGTAACCAATGCTAGCATTCCTCTATTTTACCCAACATAATATTGGCGCCGAATTCATTTTCTTTCGTTGGCCACATCAGCTGGTTAAAAAACAAAAAAGGCATTCTGTATTGGCTTGCTCTAAATATTTTTTTACAAAAATAAGGAATAATGTTATTCAATAAAAAATATTATTTTATTATTTTTTATTAAAATGATGTGATTCATTTTGGGTCTATTACTTAGACAAAAGAACCCACTAAATAATATTTTTTATTACAAAAATGGCATTTTCACATATTTTTTATTAGCACCTTTTTTATAAAAAAAAATCTGGTGGAAAATATTTTCCAAAAATATATAACTTAGTATCTGCTATTTGTTTTACCTAAAAAGTAAAAGATAAAGAGTATTGTTATTCAAATATATATATATATATATATTGAAGAGAATTTAAAAAATAGATGAAAGAAAAAAATCTGGTTATTCTGTGAATAACTTGAAATCATATCATATGGAAGTTGAACTATATTCAAACTCTAATTTCAAAAAAAAAAAAAAAAAATGATTAGGGAGTATCATATGGAAGTTGAATCATAATCAAGCTTTAATTTTTAAATAGATTGTTTGATAGTAATCAAATTTGGAAATCGTTTTCCAGTATTTTTCTAAAGTTCAATAATAATTTTGTTTTATAAATTTTATAAGTTTTCCAAACAAACTAAACGATATATGATAATGTTTTACTCTTCAATAATTATATTTTCTTTTGTTTATATTCTACAAATAAAAAAAAAATTGTCGCGGTATCTTGAAATATTATCTTTTTTTTTTTAGCATCACCACACCAATAAAATTGGTTAAACTTTTTCCTTCCCAGTCTGTTTCGACTAAAATATGTGTTCTCATTTTTAAAGATTTCCAGTGAAGATTTTTTTACGAGGAATTCAGTAACTTTATGTTTTCATGAAGTGTAAAATGGATTAGAACCATAATAAACCCAAGCGTTTGAGGACGGAATTATCCTATAGCAAAAAATTGTAAATTAATATGTACATATAATATGTTTATATATAATATTGGTATATTTATGGAGATATATTTTTTCAAATATGACCACCCTAACTGTATTTACTTTTGGTCATTAATAAAACATGGAACTTGATTTCACCCCATTAATAAAATATGAGATTTGATTTTTGAGTTAGGCCATTAATAAATTATGGGACTTTTGAGTTAGGCCATTAGTAGTCTAATTTAGTTAATTGAATAATTTTTAAGGGAGTTTATGAACGGACTTCATACATTTGCTTGATTTTTTAAACTCATGACCTATGATTATATTTTTAAGATTGGGAAAGAAATATTAAAATTTATAAGAGTAGATGGCTCCCCTCTATTAAATTATTGGTTCCGTACCTGCAAATGTTATTACAAACTTTGAAACAAATTATGGGTTGTACACGGGAAAGTAGTAGTAGGTTATACTCAAATTTGATTGGGAAATCTTACGAAAGATTGAAATGTGTTTAAAACTTATTTAACTTGTTAAGTTTCCAAGATAATTTCAAATAAATATTAATTAAACTGAGATTGAATCTCGATAATTTTTTAAGAATCTAAGTTTATTAGGTTGTGAGTTATATATCAACTTCAAGTCGTGAATTTATTTCAAGCTCAAAACATAGATGATTGGAAATTATGTTTAAATTGATTTGATTTCATGAATATATACAAGTCGAACTTATTTGATTTGTTTAACTTCCAATGATAAACAAATATATGCTAAGCATTTTATTCTTAACAATTCTTTTGTATAAAATATACTCATGGTATATAGCACTTAAATAAAAAAAATATTCTTGCACTCTTACCAATCTAAAAAATAAATAAAAATTACTAATTAAAAGAAGAGGAGAGAGTCATACCTCGGAGATTGTTGGATCCAAGATACAACTCTTGAAGCATGGTTAAGTTCCCAATTCCTTTAGGAATTATCCCAGTGAAATTATTATAAGACAATGATAAAACCCGAAGCTGTTTGCATTCACCTATAGTTGATGGAATTTGGCCATACAATTCATAATTCCAAGAAAGAAAGAGACCTTCCAGTTTTGGAAGTCGAAGGCACATATCGTCCGGAAGACTTCCTGCAGATAGTTTATTTAATGAGAAAGCAATGAATTGTAGTGATGAGATATTGAAAATTGTAGATGGTATAGAACCTGCAAGTGTTATTAGAAACTCTGAAATAAATTTTGGGTAGTATACGGAGAAGTAGTCGGTGGTACTCAAATCACTAATATCCATTAAAGTTGACAAACTTTAACTTTGTAAAAGAATTTTTTTAATAAGATAATTAAGGTTAGTTACTTTTATATTCCTTGTAATAAAGTTAAAAACTACTAATATTTCTTTAACTTAAAAAATATATCTTTACACTATTTATACTTCATATTAATGTGAAAATGTTAAGAAAACATATCAAAGATAATAGTTTTGACTCTTAGTAACTAAAAAAAAAAAATGTATTTATACCTTACATACAGTGAAACCTCAATTAAATAATGTTTTTGGCTAATCTTGATTTGGGACCAATATGGTAAATTAATTATTTGTTAAATTTATAATATAATACATTTAAAAAACACAAAAGTCCCATTTGATATATAAATTACTAATCTCCTAATATATCAAAATTATATATACATGACTCAATTAGGAGACGTTTGCAAGATATAACTTCAATGTTATTTTTTTAATAAAAAAAAAAAGCTCTGGTGCAGTGCTCTCATATTGCAAGAGAAAATTATGCAATGTGATTGTTGCTTAGAGTGCATTTTTGCGCGAGATAAGTTTTAGTACAGAACTGTTGTCTTTAATTTTATCTTATTTGTCATTTCCCCACAAATTAATGTTGAAATTAATAGATTATTAATTTATAAATTAAATAATATCTCAATTAATTGATAAATTTTTATGGTCCCATAGGTATTAATTTATAGAGATTTAACTGCGATTTATAGTCTCTTCACTTACATTCCCTAAGATTATTTGATTTTCAATAATTATTTTTATTTTTTCACTTGCAAATTTTGCACCATCTATGACTTTACTTTAGTTTTAAGTACAAATAATATAAATGTAAGTTTTTTTTCCTTTTCTTTTCTTTTCAGTTAAAGGATTGTTAGTAATTTTTACCGTTAGTGCAAAAGGAGCGTATAGATAATTTACCTCAAAAAATTATAAAAAAACTGCTTAAAGTAGGAAAAGTTGCAAATAAGTTTAAAAAAATCTAATTTCTCAAATCATTTTATAGCTTTTCATATTTGTAAGTATTTTTCCCTAAATTCTTTTTATAAAAAGATGCAAATATTAAGTCTAAGAGCTACTAAAATAAAAACAAAATCAAATTATGATTAAAAATACAATATCAAACGAAAAAAACAAGTTAGAAAAAATAAGCTTTTGATTTTTTGTCCAGACTAAGCATAAAAATTGAAAATAATACATAATCAATTATGATGACATTTTCTATACATGTATAACTGAATGACTACAAAATATGAAACAATAAACCCAACGCAACACAAACATCAAGTACTAAAGATATGTTTATATTTTGATTAATTATATATATATATATATTATTTCACATAATTAACATTGATATAATATCCTTAAAACATGTTTGGTAAGAAGTAAAAATTTTAAGGGTAAAAGATTACGGAGGTAATTGTTACCTTGATAATGGTTATTCGGGTAATAAATTGATGATATTTATATTTGGTGTAAGAAAGTAAATATTATCTGATAATAATTATATTATATTTAGGATGTTAAAAATTTTGAAGAGGTAAAAATTAATTTGTTCGGAATGAGAGTAAATTGAGCAAGGGATAAAAGAAAATTTTAATTTTTGTCAACTATTATAATAAAATAAATCATCATAATAATTTTTATTTTAATAATAATAAATTTTTATAAAAATATTAAATTTTTATAAAAATATATATTACTAAAACATATAATTTAAATAAAAATATTAATTATAAAAATAATTTTATCCTAGATTAATATTTCAATAGTAATTAATTTTAATATTGAATTATTATTTGTTAAAAATTACTTTTATATTGAGAAATAATTTAATAAAACAACTAATTTTTGTTTGTTTAAATGAATTATTAATTTTAATAACACATATTAATACAATACATAAGCTAGTAAATTATTATTTATGATGTAAAATTTTTATTCAATAAAATATTGAATAAATAAATCATTTTAAAAAGTCGTTATTATTGATTAAAAATTATTTTAATTCAATAAAATAAATAATTAGGTCATAAATTAATATTTTAATAGTATTAATTTAATAAAATAAAATAAATAATTTTAATAATAAATTAATATTTATTAGATATTATTTTGATAAAATAATTAATAATTAATTAATTTTAGTTTGATTAAATAAATTATTTTATAACATTTATTATAATTATTTACAACAGAATGTTATTTAAGATTTTACATTGGTGTGAACGAATGTTTTACAGAATAATTAAAAAAGATAAATTTTTTTATTACTTCTCGTTATCCATCCCCTCCATAAGTAACAATTTACTTTTATGTGTCTTCTAAATTAATATAATGGAGGTCAAAATTATCCTAATAAATTTTACTTTTTATTACTCCCAAAACAAATATGTCCTTAGTAGAGGAATTGTGAGTTGTTATACATGCGCATGTTAAAAGTACTCACAAAATTGAATTAAAAATTCATCTTTTATTTTTTTAGGGGTTCTAAAAATAAGAATTGATAATATGATACCTGAGAAGTTATTTTCACTAAGATCTAACTCTGTGAGTGAACTGCAGTTGCCAAGTTCTCTTGGAACTCGTCCCGTCAATTTGCTGCGAAATAAATTGAGAGTTTGAAGCTGTTGAAGTTTTGAAAACATATCTCCTGACAAAGCACCTGCTAAATTATTTTAGTATTTAAAGCATAAAGACTCAACAATATTTTACTATTTTTCATCAAATATATTAATATGAATTCATTTTTACAACCGAAATATTTTTCACCCTTGAATTATGAAAAAAAAATCATAATTATTTCACCTGAAACGTGTCAGTGATAAAGATTGAGATTAATTATACTAACGTTGAGGGATTAAGTAAGGGAGGGCCCATCAATTTAAATAAAAACAAAAAAAGCAATCATGTAAAGCCCCCAGTATTCATTTTTTTTCTTATTATTATTGTTATTAATTATTTTAGAAATAAAAATAAGGTAAATGGTAATTTTTACTTTTACCGTAGGGGTATCTTTTTTTTTTTTTTAAATATATGAGTTAAAATAAACCTTACGTTCACCTTTTCCTAGAGATCCGTGTGTGACTGTTTGTCGGACCCAACCCAACCATTATTGAGAATTTGACAGAGAATATTTGAGGCAGATGGAGAGAGAGAGAGAGAGATACAAAAAGCTGAGGCCAATCTCGGAGAGGAACAGCAAAAATTAAGAAGGAAATCTTAATTTTTTTTTTTTCCTTTTTCTCCATTGCAAAAGCAGGGATGATATCCTTACATTCAGTAGCAAAAACCCAAATTGTAATTTGCTATAGTTTTTTAACCTTTTCTTAAATGATTAAAATTATTCCCCTATACTTTAAATTTTTTTTAAATTATAAAGTAAAAATATATTAAATAAACAAAAAATTAAAATGTTAAATAGTAAAAAGTTAACTTTTTTCTTTTTAAATACAAAAATAATAATTATAATAATAAAAATAAAATTAGCCACCTCGAAAAAATTATACCAAGTACATAAAAAAACTTAACACACGTTATACCATCAACTTTTTATAAGTTTCTCTAGTTTTTCTTTTAATTTTTACAAATTTTTGCTAAATACATAATTTTTGCCAAAAATATCACATATTAACACTAGAAAAATAATTACAAAAATAATTAATTTTTTTATTTACCAACCCCACTCAAAATAGTCCTTGCATGGAAGAGAGGTGTTCATCCTTTAAATGAAATATAGGTAAATTATATATAGATCCCTTAAACTTTTGTATAATTATATATAGACTCTTTCAACATTTGAAATTTACAATTACCTCCTTATTTAAAAATGTTACTAACTTCCGATTCCCTATTGTTAGTATTTCATTAAGATTTTAATTAAAATAATGACGTCAGGCAAAATATTTTTCCAATAATGAAATCATACTCTTATTATTTTCTTGAATAATATAATTCTTTATTATTTAATGTTTCCATCTTCCTTGAAACATAAGAATCCATCCACACCTTTTTTTTTTTAAGTCTAAAACTAAGACAAACACTTTAGTCAATATCGAAGGTATAAGAAGAATTAAATTAGGAAACTTTTAAACTACAAAAGACGCTTCTAAAGCTATTTCAATCTTAGATGAACAAGGATTGAATTCTCTCAAATATAACTTTCAATATATAAATTAATTTAAATTCTATTGGGCCCACGATACAATAAGAAAAAAAAATCAAATCCTAAGTGACTTCAATCATAGACAAATAATGACTAGGTTCTCATAAATAAAACTTTTAAATAAATAAATTAATCTGAATTCTCTTAGGATTATAACACAATAAAAAAAATAAATATAATTCAAATCCTATTAAATTCTATAATCATAAATCCAACTCTTTAAATTATTAAAATCTTATTTAGTCAAAAAAATTGCGAATACATGAATTCAATATTAACAAACAATTTGTTTATATTTTATTATATAAAAAATAAAAAGAAAATAACTTCTCTTGTTAATTTTATAGAAAATATCAACCACCAAATCATTAATTTGAGTGGGTTTCACACGGACTTTACACGTACAAATGGTCTAGATATATTGGCTGCAATTAGGTAACTAATGCTAGCATTCCTCTATTTTCACCCAACATAATAATATTGGCGCCGAATTCATTTTCTTTCGTTGGCCACATCAGCTGGTTAAAAAAAAAAAAAAAAAGGCATTCAGTATTGGCTTGCTCTAAATATTTTTTTACAAAAATAAGGAATAATGTTATTCAATAAAAAATATTATTTTATTATTTTTTATTAAAATGATGCGATTTCATTTTGGGTCTATTACTTAGACAAAAGAACCCACTAAATAATATTTTTTATTACAAAAATGGCATTTTCACATATTTTTTATTAGCACCTTTTTTATAAAAAAAATCTGGTGGAAAATATTTTCCAAAAATGTATAACTTAGTATCTGCTATTTGTTTTACCTAAAAAGTAAAAGATAAAGAGTATTGTTATTCAAATATATATATATATTGAAGAGAATTTAAAAAATAGATGAAAGAAAAAAATCTGGTTATTCTGTGAATAACTTGAAATCATATCATATGGAAGTTGAACTATATTCAAACTCTAATTTACAAAAAAAAAAAAAAAAATGATTAGAGAGTATCATATGGAAGTTGAATCATAATCAAGCTTTAATTTTTAAATAGATTGTTTGATAGTAACCAAATTTGGAAATCGTTTTCCAGTATTTCTCTGAAGTTCAATAATAATTTTGTTTTATAAATTTTATAAAGTTTTTCAAACAAACTAAATGATATAAGACAATGTTTTACTCTTCAATAATTATATTTTCTTTTGTTTATATTCTACAAATAAAAAAAAATGTCGCGGTATCTTGAAATATTATCTTTTTTTTTTAGCATCACCACACCAATAAAATTGGTTAAACTTTTTCCTTCCCAGTCTGTTTTGGCTGAAATATGTGTTGTCATTTTTAAAGATTTCAAGTGAAGATTTTTTTACGAGGAATTCAGTAACTTTATGTTTTCATGAAGTGTAAAATGGATTAAAACCTTAATAAACTCAAGCGTTTGAGGACGGAATTATCCTATAGCAAAAATTGTAAATTAATATGTACATATAATATGTTTATATATAATATTGGTATATTTATGGAGATATATTTTTTCAAACATGACCACCCTAACTGTATTTACTTTTGGTCAATAATAAGACATGGAACTTGATTTCACCCCATTAATAAAATATGAGATTTGATTTTTGAGTTAGGCCATTAATAAATTATGGGACTTTTGAGTTGGGCCATTAGTAGTCTAATTTAGTTAATTGAATAATTTTTAAGGGAGTTTATGAACAGGCTTCATACATTTGCTTGATTTTTTAAACTCATGACCTATGATTATATTTTTAAGATTGGGGAAGAAATATTAAAATTTATAAGAGTAGTTGGCTCTCCTCTATTAAATTATTGGTTCCGTACCTACAAATGTTATTACAAACTTTGAAACAAATTATGGGTTGTATACGGGGAAGTAGTAGTAGGTTATACTCAAATTTGATTGAAATTCTTACAAAAGTTTGAAATGTGTTTAAAACTTATTTAACTTGTTAAGTTTTCAAGATAATTTCAAATAAATATTAATTAAACTGAGATTGAATCTCGATAATTTTTTAATAATCTGAGTTTATTAGGTTGTGAGTTATATATCAAGTTCAAGTCGTGAATTTATTTCAAGCTCAAAACATAAATGAATAGAAATTATGTTTAAATTGATTTGATTTCATAAATATAAACAAATCGAACTTATTTGATTTGTTTAACTTCCAAGGATAAACAAATATATGCTAAGCATTTTATTTGATTTGTTTATAGGTTTCGTGTTGTAGTTTGGGAAAGGAAATGGGTAGTCTAGGACTTGTGCACTCCTGAGCATCTTTAGCCCAAGGCATGTGCTTTGATTTTCATACATTTCATTGTTTAACCTTTACCCATAGCCAAGTTACAACTGGATCAAAGACCTAATGGATTCTAAGCGAGCAACACTTATGTGTGCATGGAGTGGTCTTGTGTAGGTTGTGTGGTGTGATCCATTGCATGGCATTGGAACTTTTTGATATGAGCTATCCACTCGAAACTTGAATTCAATTCACTCACTTATTTGTGAGGTTGTGTGCAACTAGGAGAGCATTTTATGCTCATAGGTATGAGTGAACCATTGATTAGTGAGTTTCTTTCTATGAGTGATCTACCTTGTGAACTTTTGAAGTCGAAACTTTGTTTCGATTATGCTCTCGAGACCTTGTTGAATAAATGACACTGTTTTTGCACACGTGCTCTTCCACTTTTGATAGTATATGCATTTAGGCTTAGCACTTGGGAATTACACATGATATTTAAGTTTTGTGACTTGTTGAGCTTGAACTTAATTCGTTGTTGACCTTAATCACTCCTTGACACCTTGAGACCATACCATAGATGTTTGTGGGTAGTATCACTGCAAACCCTCATGAGACCTTACTCGTCTACTAGGGGGAACCTAGGAGTTTAAAAGGCTTGCCTCACATGCTAAGTGTGGCCGTGTGTTTCCTACGAAAACGGACTTTACCTTAGTTTTCATTTTGTTTTGGTTGATTTGAATAAGAGCTTATATGTTGTGGGTGTCCTTGCGTTTGTTTTTGTACCCCAGAGTTTAATTGCATGCATTGCTGAGGACTAGCAATGTCTCGGTTGGGGGGTGTGATTGTGTATATTTTCTGTGTTATTATCATGGCTATATAGTTGTTTATATGTGAGTTATTTGTTAAAAATTCCATTTGTTACTGTTAAATTAGAATATTGATTCACTTATGGAATTTTGCAGGGTTATGTGACCGAATTGAGAAGGAAAAAAGCAAACATGAGTTAAATTAGGCAAGGAGATGAAGATAAAGCTGAGCATGGACCTGATAGGCGCCCCACAAAGGCCACGGGCACCCCACCCTAACTCAGGTGGGCACCCGCTGAGAGGCATTTTTGAAGGCAAAGTCAAGGTTTCAGAGGATTTTTGTCAAACAACTGGAGGAAGCTTCCCACGAGCACCCCTCATCAATCACGGGCGCCCCTCAGTGGTCATAGGCTTTGCACCCTAAATTAGATGGGCGCCTACCGAGAGGGGATTTTGGAGCTATTTTCATTGAAGATTTCATCAAACACCTTGGACAGCTAGGCCATGGGCGCCCCACGTCAACCATGGGCGCCCATCACCTTTGACCTTTGATTTTCTTTATGTAATGTGATGTACCCTTTATGCCCTTCATGGTAGTCATATATAAAAGGGATTTTCAGATTAGGGTTGAGGAGTTCGGGATTATGTTTCAAAAAGGTTGCAAGTACTTGTAATTGACGTTCCAAGTTTTCATCTTTCCTAGGGTTTTGATTACTCAACTTTTGTAAGTACATTTGTTTTCAATTAATTTCGCGTTGAATTCATTTTGAGAATCTTACGTTTTGGTGTTTCATTTTTAATGTTCAAATTGATTATAGTTGAGTTTATCTTGTTAGAAGACATGTTAGGCTAAAACCACCTTCTTGGCTTCGAGCCATCGAAGGTGGTGACGTGGGAACGAAATTCTGGAACAACCAATTAAAGAAAAGGGTTTTTAAAATCAAAAACTGAGATTTTTACAATTGAGAATTTTGCAATATTCGGGTTACTTTCGAAACTATTTTACCTGTGTTAAATTGGTGGTTGAGTGCAATAATCCCTTGTCGTTTCAATTACCAGTTCCCTAACCTGATAAAATTGCTAATCCAATTCAATAAAAACCCTAACCAGATTTACTTTCGACATCAGCTTACCTGTGAATCATTGACATTTCCAAACTTTTAAATCTAAAATTTGTATATACAAAAAAAAAAAAAGTAACTTAAAAAAGTGCTACATTTTAAAGTTCTTACAATTATAAATTAACTTTATTAGCTTCTAATATAAAAATTTTTAAGAGTCATGATATAATAAAATTAGAGAAAAATTAATAAAAAAATTTTAAATGATCTATAAGTTCGATTTTTTAATTTTTAATTTTTTTTTACATAAGCATTACAAATTTATAAATTATGGGACTTAGAAGAATAATTACCATATTGGTCAAAGGATCAACAATTACATTTACTTAAAAATATTATACTTACATTTTAAATGAAATAATCAAATATATTTTGATATGCATATTGTTTTTTCTAATTAAGTCAAAAAATGATTGGTTAGCACATTGAATAGGCACCAAGCATTAGGTAGTGAGTTTTATGCAAAAAATTTCAAATTTGTTCCAAATCTTTCCAAGTAATTAGTTAGAGTTAATTGCCTTTGTACTTACTGTATGAAACGTGAAAATCACTAATATCTATTAAAGTTGACAAACTTTAACTTTGTAGCGGAATTTTTTTAATAAGATAATTAAGGTTAGTTATTTTTATATTCCCTGTAATAAAGTTAAAAACTACTAATATTTCTTGAACTTTAAAAACATATCTTTACACCATTTACATTTCATATTAATGTGAAAATGTTAAGAAAATATATCAAAGATAATAGTTTTGACTCTTAATAACTCAAAAAAAATGTATTTATACCTTACAAATAGTGAAACCTCGATTAAATAATGTTTTTGGCTAGTCTTGATTTGGGACCAATATAGTAAATTAATTATTTGCTAAATTTATAATATAAAACATTTAAAATAAACACATAAGTCCCATTTGATATATAAATTTCTAATCTCCTATGTATATCATAATTATATGTACATGACTCAGTTAGGAGGCGTTTGCAAGATATGACTCCAATGTTTTGGTGTAGTGTTCTCATATTGCAAGAGAAAATTATGCAGTGTGATTGTTCCTTAGAGTGCATTTTTGTGTGAGACAGGCTTTAATACAAAATTGTTGTCTTCAATTTTATTTTATTTGTCATTTTCCACGAATTAATGTAGAAATTAATAGATTATTAATTTATCGATTAAATAATATCTCAATTAATTGATAAATTTTTATGGTCCCAAAAGTGTTAGTTTATAGAGATTTAATTGCTATTTATATTCTCTGCACTTACATCTCTTAAGATTATTTGATTTTCAATGATTATTTTTATTTTTTTAGTTACAAATTTTGTACCATCTATGACTTCACTTTAGTTTTAAGTACAAATGGTATAAATTTAAGTTTTTTTTTTTCTTTTTAGTTAAAAGGTTGTTAGTAATTTTTACCTTTAGTATAAAAGGGGCATATAAACAATTTACCTCAAAAAATTATATAAAAACTGCTTGTCGGAAAAGTTACAAATGAGTTTAAAAAAATCTAAATTTTCAAATCATTTTATAGCTTTTCATATTTGTAAGTATTTTTCCCTAAATTCTTTTTATAAAAGGATGCAAACATTAAGTCTAAGAGCTACTAAAACAAAAAGAAAATCAAATTATAATTAAAAATACAATATCAAACGAAAAAAACAAGTTAGAAAAAATTAGCTTTTGATTTTTTGTCCAAACTAAGCATAAAAATTAAAAATAATACATAATCAATTATGATAACATTTTTTATACGTGTATAACTGAGTGATTGCAAAATACGAAACAATAAACCCAACGCAACACAACCAGCAAGTACTAAAAATATATTAATGTTTTGATTAATTATATATAAATATATATATATCATTTCACATAATTAAGATTGATATAATATCCTTAGGACATGTTTGGTAAGAGGTAAAAATTTTGAATGTAGAAGATTACGGAAGTTATTGTTACCTTGGTAATGGTTATTAGGGTAATAAATTCATGATATTTAGATTTGGAGTAAAAAAGTAAATATTATCCAGTAATAATTATATTATATTTAGAATGTTAAAAATTTTAAAGAGGTCAAAATTAATTTGCTTGGAATGAGAGTAAATTGAGGAAGGGATAAAAGTTAATTTTAATTTTTGTAAACTATTATAATTAAATAAATCATCATAATATTTTTTATTTTAATAATAATTAATTTTTATAAATATATATATTACTAAAACAATAAATTTTAAATAAAAATATTAATTATAAAAATAATTTTATCCTAGATTAATATTTCAATAGTAATTAATTTTAATATTGAATTATTATTTGTTAAAAATTATTTTTATAATGATAAATAATTTAATTAAACCATTAATTTTTGTTTGTTTAAATAAATTATTAATTTTAATAATATATATTAATACAATACATAATCTAGTAAATTATTATTTATGATGTAAAATTTTTATTCATTAAAATATTTTAATAAATAAATCATTTTAATTAGTCGCTATTATTTATTAAAAATTATTTTAATTCAATAAAATAAATAATTTGATCATAAATCAATATTTTAATAGTATTAATTTAATAAAATAAAATAAATAATTTTAATAATGAATTATTATTTATTAGATATTATTTTGATAAAATAATTAATAATTAATTAATTTTAGTTTGATTAAATAAATTGTTTTATAACATTTATTATAATTATTTATAGTAGAATGTTATTTAAAATATTCTAGGGGTGTAAACGAATATTTTACGGGATAATGAAAAAAAAATTTTTTTTTCATTACTTCACGTTACCCATCTCCTCCGTAGGTAATAATTTACCCTCATATGTCTTCTAAATTAATATAATAGAGATCAAAAATTACCTTAGTAAATTTTATTATTTGTTGTCCCCAAAATAAATATGTTCTTAGTAGAGGAATTGTAAATTGTTATACATGCACATGTTAAAAATACTGAAAAAATTGAATTTAAAATTTATTTTTTATTTTTTTAGGAGTTCTAAAAATAAAAATTTACAATATGATACCTGAAAAGTTATTTTCGTCCAGATATAACTTTGTGAGTGAACTGCAGTTGCCAAGTTCTCTTGGAACTCGTCCCGTCAATTTATTGCGAAATAAATCGAGAATTCGAAGTTGTTGAAGTTTTGAGCACATATCCCCTGGCAAAGCACCTGCTAAATTATTTTAGTATTTAAAGCATAAAGACTCAACAATATTTACTAATTTTCATCAAATATATTAATATGAATTCATTTTTACAAACAAAATATTTTTCACCCTTGAATTATGAAAAAAAATCATAATTATTTCATATAAAACGTGTCAGTGATAAAGATTGAGAGTAATTATACTAACGTTGAGGGATTGAGTAAGGGAGGGCCCATCAATTTAAATAAAAACAAAAAAAGTAATAATGTAAAGCCCCCGGTATTCATTTTTTTTTTATTACTATTGTTATTAATTATTTTAGAAATAAAAATAAGATAAATGGTAGTTTTTACTTTTACTGTAGGGGTATCTTTTTTTTTTTAATAAATATATGAGTTAAAATAAACCTTGCGTTCACCTTTTCTTAGAGATCCGTGCGACTGTTTGTCGGACCCAACCCAACCATTATTGAGAATTTGAGAGAGAATATTTGAGGCAGAGAGAGAGAGTGAGAGACATACAAAAAGCTGAGGCCAATCTCGGGGAGGAACAGCAAAAATTCAGAATGGTAATCTTAATTCTTTTTTCTTTTTTTTTTTCCTTCTTCTCCTTTGCAAAAGCAGGGATGATATCCTTACATTCAGTAGCAAAAACCCAACTTTTAATTTGCTATAGTTTTTTAACCTTTTCTTAAATGATTAAAATTATTCTCCTATATTTTAAATTTTTTTAAATTATAAAGGACAAATATGTTAAATAAACAAAAAATTAAAATGTTAAATAGTAAAAAGTTAACTTTTTTTCTTTTTAATACAAAAACTAATAATTATAATAATAAAAATAAACTTACCCCCGCGAAAAAACTATACCAAGTACATAAAAAAACTTAACACACATTATACCATTAACTTTTTATAAGTTTCTCTAATTTTTCTTTTAATTTTTAAAATTTTTGCTAAATACATAATTTTTGCCAAAAATATCACATATTAACAATAGAAAAATAATTATAAAAAAATTTAATTTTTAGATTTACCAACCCCACTCATACTAGTCCTTGCATGGAAGAGAGATGTTCATCCTTCAAATGAAATATAGGTAAATTATATATAGATCTCTTAAACTTTTGTATAAATATATATAGGCTCCTTTAACTTTTGAAATTTATAATTATCCTCTTATTTTAAAATGTTACTAACTTCCGATCCCCTATTATTAGTATTTCATTAAGATTTTAATTAAAATGATGACGTCAGCCCAAATGTTTTTCCAATAATGAAACCATACTCTTATTATTTTCTTGAATAATATAATTCTTTATTATTTAATGTTTCCATCTTCCTTGAAACATAAGAATCCATCCACACCTTTTTTTTTTTTTTTTTAAGTCTAAAACTAAGACAAACACTTTAGTCAATATCGAAGGTATAAGAAGAATTAAATTAAAAAACTTTTAAACTACAAAAGAAACTTCTAAAGCTATTTCAATCTTAGACGAACAAGAACTGAATTCTCCCAAATATAACTTTCAATATATAAATTAATTTAAATTCTATTGGGCCCACAATACAATAAGAAAAAAAATCAAATCCTAAGTTACTTCAATCCTAGACAAATAATGACTAGGTTCTCATAAATAAAATTTTTAAATAAATAAATTAATCTAAATTCTTTTAGAATTATAACACAATAAAAAAAATAAATATAATTCAAATCCTATTAAATTCTATAATCATAAATCCATCTCTTTAAATTATTAAAATCTTATTTAGTCAAAAAAATTGCGAATACATGAATTCAATATTAACAAACAATTGTTTATATTTTATTATATAAAAAATAAAAAGAAAATAACTTCTCTTGTTAATTTTATAGAAAATATCAACCACCAAATCATTTATTTGAGTGGGTTTCACACGGAATTTACACGTTCAAATGGTATAGATACATTGGCTGCAATTAGGTAACTAATGCTAGCATTCCTCTATTTTTTATTAGCACCTTTTTTGTAAAAAAAATCTGGTGGAAAATATCTTCCAAAAATATATAACTTAGTATCTGATATTTGTTTTACCTAAAAAGTAAAAGATAAAGAGTATTGTTATTCAAATATATATATATATTGAAGAGAATTTAAAAAATAGATGAAAGAAAAAAATCTGGTTATTCTGTAAATAACTTGAAAGCATATCATATGGAAGTTGAACTATATTCAAACTCCAATTTCCAAAAAAAAAAAATGATTAGAGAGTATCATATGGAAGTTGAATCATAATCAAGCTCTAATTTTTAAATAGATTGTTTGATAGTAACCAAATTTGGAAATCGTTTTCCAGTATTTTTCTAAAGTTCAATAATAATTTTGTTTTATAAATTTTATAAAGTTTTCCAAACAAACTAAATGATATATGATAATGTTTTACTCTTCAATAATTATATTTTCTTTTGTTTATATTCTACAAACAAAAAAAAATGTCACGGTATCTTGAAATATTATCTTTTTTTTTTTTTTAAGCATCACCACACCAATAAAAATGGTTAAACTTTTTCCTTCCCAGTCTGTTTCGGCTGAAATATGTGTTCTCATTTTTAAAGATTTCAAGTGAAGATTTTTTTACGAGGAATTCAATAACTTTATGTTTTCATGAAGTGTAAAATGGATTAGAACCATAATAAACCCAAGCGTTTGAGGACGGAATTATCCTATAGCAAAAAATTGTAAATTAATATGTACATATAATATGTTTATATATAATATTGGTATATTTATAGAGATATTTTTTTTCAAATATGACCACCCTAACTGTATTTACTTTTGGTCATTAATAAGACATGGAACTTGATTTCACCCCATTAATAAAATGTGAGATTTGATTTTTGAGTTAGGCCATTAATAAATTATGGGACTTTTGAGTTGGGCCATTAGTAGTCTAATTTAGTTAATTGAATAATTTTTAAGGGAGTTTATGAATGGACTTCATACATTTGCTTGATTTTTTAAATTCATGACCTATGATTATATTTTTAAGATTGGGGAAGAAATATTAAAATTTATAAGAGTAGTTGGCTCCCCTCTATTAAATTATTGGTTCCGTGCTTGCAAATGTTATTACAAACTTTGAAACAAATCATGGGTTGTATACGGGGAAGTAGTAGTAGGTTGTACTCAAATTTGATTGGAAAATCTTATGAAAGTTTGAAGTATATGTGTTTAAAACTTGTTAACTTGTTAAGCTTCCGAGATAATTTTAAATAAATTTTAATTAAACTGAGATTGAATCCGGATAATTTTTTAAGAATGTGAGTTTATTAAGTTGCGAGTTATATATTAAGTTCAAGTCGTGAATTTATTTCAAGCTCGAAACATAGATGATTAGAAATTATGTTTAAATTGATTTGATTTCATGAATATATACAAATCGAACTTATTTGATTTGTTTAACTTCCAAGGATAAACAAATATATGTTAAGCATTTTATTCTTAACAACTCTTTTGTATGAAATATGGTCATGGCATATAACACTTAAATAAGAATAATATTCTTGCATTTTTACCAATCTAAAAAATAAATAAAAATTACTAATTACATGAAGAGGAGAGAATCGTACCTTGGAGATTGTTGGATCCAAGATACAACTTCTGAAGCATGGTTAAGTTCCCAATTCCTTTAGGAATAATCCCAGTGAATTTATTAAAAGACAACCATAACTCTTGAAGCTGTTTGCATTCACCTATAGTTGATGGAATTTGGTCATACAGTTCATTCTCATAAAACGAGAGAACTTCAAGTTTTGGAAGTCGAAGGCACATATCATCCGGAAGATTTCCAGATAGTATATTTAATGAGAAAGCAATGCATTGTAGTGATGAGATATTGAAAATTGTAGATGGTATAGAACCTGAGAACTGGTTTCCTCCAATCCGTAGTATCTTCAGTCTTTGAAGATTGCTAATCCTCTCTGGGATACCTCCCGTTAAAAGATTGGAGCTTAACCTAAGGACCTCCAACCCAGAAATGTTACAGAGGGAAAGTGGGAAAGAGCCAGAGAAGGTGTTCTCTGTAAGATTCAAATATTGAAGTTTAGGTAACATTCCGAACCACGATGGAACAACGCCACTGAAGTTGTTTACTGCAAAACTGAGAATCTTCAAGCGATGCAATTGAGACAACTCGCTTGGAAGATGACCATGGAAGTAGTTGTAGCTGAGGTCGAGTAGGATCAGAAATGAGAGGTTTCCCAAGTGTGGAGCCACAGTGCCTCTAAGACTCATGTTTATGAGATTCAAGGCTGTGACTCGGTCCCTGTGACGGCGAGAACCACACAAGAGATCCCAACCCAGTTGCAAACAGAGGTGGTTGTGGTCCAATTATCTTCCAATACGTGGAAAGGGTCATGGGTAATATGTGCTTTGAAGGCCAAAAGATATAAAGTGTGCGTTTGGAGTGATAAAAAATGAGATAAAATAAGATAAAGTAAAATAAAATGAGGGTTCGTAATTCGTGTAGTAAGATAAAAAGTGAATAGGTTTTAGAGATTTTTAAAGTTTTTCAGAGATTTTTTTTATTTTTCAGCACACCAAACGGTGCCAAAATTGGATAAACGATAAAAAATAAAAAATAAAAATAAAAAAGCACTAAAGTTGGATAAATGAAGAAAATCAAAAGTTTTTTAAAATTTTGATAATAAATGTATATTGAAATCCTAAAAGTGAGAGGCAGTTGGATATGAATGAAGGTAAATAAGAATACATTAGGGTAATGAGATCAAAATATGTATAACTAATTTAAAAAATAAAATAAAATGAGTGGAAGTAATAGTCCCTACTCTACTATAGTCATCTCTCTTTGTAGTGAGTCACCAACAATTTGAAGTTGGTTGGGTAACATTTATGTTTTTTTTTATTTTTCATTTTTTTTACGTTTAACTAGTTTTATTTTTTATTTTCAATTATAGTCTTTTTGAAATACAAATTGAAAACATATTTAGTAATAAAGTTTTGTTTAAAATCATTAATTTTATTTTAATAAAATATTTAATTTTATTAAATTTTTTATAAAATTAACTAAATTTAAAATATATTTAATATTAATTTAATTAATTAATTTAATATTATAAATTTTTATTTTCATATTGATTAATTTTAATAAGTCATATTAATAAATAACATAATTTAATAGTAATTTTGATTTAATAAAATAATTTATTTTAATATTATGCAATAAAAAGAGACAAACCGCTAAAATTGGTAAAATATTTATAAAAAAAAAAGAGTGAATACACGATTTTTCTGTTTATATTTCTTTGTTTATGTTTTTGAAATGTCAAAAAATCTAATAAGATCTTTTGCTGACGTGTCCAACCAAGTGTAAGGGTACTTCTAACGTGGTTAGACGAAGGTCTAACGGTACCGATGCCTTGGGTTTCTTGACTCGTGACTCGAACTCTGAAATAAAACTACTGGTTGAAATGTGTTCAGCCAACCTCCACTCCAACGATCAAGTTAGAATATGTGTGGGGGAAGGGAAAGTTTAGAAACAATTTTAATAGAGTTTTTGTATGGTAAAACATGATACTTCCCTCCCTCCCTCGTCCCTTATTTATTTATAGGTTATTTGGTACATGTGATCCTTATCTAGATATCATGAGTAACAATACAGCTATGGTTAAAATCATGCTACATAGTTGGTATAGTTACGGTCAGACCCATAATTGACAGTGGTGCAGGCATACATTTTATGCCCACCCATTAATGTGAAACGAAAGATAGCCAACTTCTCAACCATTCAGAAAAGCTTCCTTCCTTTCGGAGATAAAATTGCCCCATCAATCTTTGCTTTTCAAAAAGTTAGTCTTTACTTTTCAAAAAGTCAGTCAAATACTTTCAGTCTTCGTCAATCTTGTTTTTCGTAAAGTTACTTTACTTTTAAAAAAGTATATCAATTTCAGTGTTTACTTTTAAAAAGTTTCGATTCATATGAAGATTATAAATTAAGTTTGATTTTTTCTATAAATCTCCTCACTAATTAAAGAAGGGTCAACATATCTTATTGAGTGTTTCTTACTAAGTTAGAACCTTTAAATATATATGTAAATCTTTTTGGTTGTTGATAAATTATATTTTGCACTTTTATCCACTAAATTTTACTTTGTCCATTTATTTTAATTGTA
This sequence comes from Vitellaria paradoxa, assembly GCA_019916065.1. Taxonomy (NCBI): domain Eukaryota; kingdom Viridiplantae; phylum Streptophyta; class Magnoliopsida; order Ericales; family Sapotaceae; genus Vitellaria; species Vitellaria paradoxa. The sequence goes on from CM034237.1 coordinate 117,686, forward strand.
ATAATAAGAATATATAGAATAGTATTACAAATCTGTCACTTCGCAAGAAGTGCGTTGAAAATCCACAAAAAGACCACTCTTATTCACAAGAAAATATGAAGAGAGATATTTTGAGATTTTGATTGCACAGAAAGAGCACAGGTACTCGCTGGAAATCGCAGGAGGCCCCTCCCATGAGTTTGGAAGCCAGTTTCGTCTAAGATTTCGAGTTACATATATCTTAGGATATTGTAAATGGTAATTTTGTCAAATTTATCAACTTTTATCAAATTTTATCAACTTTATGACAATTTTTTTGATCAAAATCATTGAAATGGATTGTTTAATACCGTTCTAACAATGCCATTAAGCCTCATTCTAATGACTTCTAATAAGTTTTAATTTAGTCTTCCAAATGAAAAAAAAAAAAAAAAAAACTAACTGAAGTATTACACTTTTTTTTTAATTTTTTTTTTACTTTTAATTAACTTTCCCAAACACCCTCCTTAAATGAGTTATAGAAAATGAGTCAATAGTTAATTTCATTCTCAATTACATTTATAAAATAATAAATGTTACTATTATATTCGTATGGTGTAATGATTTTATGTATTTAATTATTGAAAAGAGATAAATATAATTTAATTATTCTTTTAAACATCTCATTTTTTGTACAAAAATAAATAATAAATTAATATTGTATTATTCATTAAAAAAAGTAAATTCTATTATGTGACCTTATATTTTATATCAAAATTTATATATATATTTTTTTTATTTTCAATTGCACCGATCAACACTCTATAGTTTAAAAAGTCAAGTTTCAATTATTGTGTATTCTGCTAGTCCTGTGCCGAATTGACACGATTTCTGATTGATTGATTGATTCATAATTCTGTTTGAAATTCTAATATTTATTAAAAATTTTTAAAAATTATTTATTATCTCATTACATATATAATAAATTCATAATTTTTATCAAAATTTACAATTTTTTATTACGCTAAACTTTCCGTCATGCCATTCACATAACCCATGCCTTGTGTTTGACGCGGTCTTCCAACGCATTCCACCACTTGCACTTGGGTGGGGTATTCCGACTTCAAGTCTATCTGAGGTAACGGGCCAGGAGCATCTCTTAATAAGAGCAGGGCTGAAAGAAAAGTCTAAGATCAAGATTGGGGATGTTTTAGTAACGTGAGCTTTTTCTGCAGTGATAGGAGGTGTTTGAAGTGATAAAAAATTATAAATTTTGATAAAAGTTGTAAACTTGTAATTTGTACAATAAAGTAAAAATTAAATAATTTTAAAAATTTTTTAATATTTGTTAACTAATATCAAAATTCCAAACAGAGCTTATTAATCAACCGGAAATCGTGTCAATTCAGTTCAGGACCAGCAGAATGCACGGTAATTAAAACTTAGACCTTTCAAATTGTGGAGTGTTGATCGGTGCAATTGAAAAAAAAGAAGAGAAAATGTAAATTTTGATAGAAAATATAAGGTTATATAATAGAATTTACTTTTTTATTAATACTATAATATCAATTTATTATTTATTTTTATTCAAAATTGATATTTATAAAAGAATAATTAAATTATATTTATCTCTTTTGAATAATTAAATACATTAAAGCATTACACCATACGAATATAATAGTAATATTTGTTATTTTATAAATGTAATTGAGAATGAAATCAACTATCTACTTATTTTTTATAACTCATTTAAGGAATTGTTTAGTAGGTTAAAAGTTAGAAAAAATTAAAAAAAGTGTCATTTTTTTTTTTTGGTTTGAAAGACCAAATTAAAACTTGTTGAAATGAAATTAAATGACATCGCTGGAACAGTATTAAATGATCCATTTTAATGATTTTGATAAAAAAAAAATTGTCATAAAGTTAACAGAAATTGGTAAAAATTAACAAAATTTTATAAAATTTTAAGTTTTAAAATAAACACCTCTAAAAATAAAAATATGCAAAAGTCTGTAAAAATTTTTAATTTTTGGTAAATTTTGGCCATGAAAACAAGCCCTAAATCAAAAATTTTAATAACACTTTAGGGTGCGTTTGGAGTAAAAAAAAATTAATAAAATTTGATAAAAATTGTAAATTTGTAATTCACCGTGTTAATTTTTAAAAATTTTTAGTATTTTTTGATAAATACCAAAATTTTAAACGGAGCCTAAATTATAAAATAATTTTTAAACTTTTTGCATATTTAATTATGAAACAATAAAAAAGGATTTTAGCATCGTAAAAGAGCGAGAGAATAAGACCTCCCGACAGCACAGCCATTCTTGCTCGAATCGATTGATTTGATATTAAGGGTGTGTTTGGTGTAATAAAAAGTGAGATAAATTGAGAGTTCGTAATAAGTGAAAGAAAAAAATTGATGTGATATAAAATTAACAGAGATTTATAAAATTTTTTGTTGTTTATTTAGAAACCAAACAGAATCAAAATAACACTTGGAGTAACATAAAATAAAAAAAATATATAATTTAAATATTTTTTTGACAGTTAATATCCAATCACGTTGTCAAATAAAGAAGAGTGCTTTTGTTGACTTTTGACTTTTGAAAAATTATTGAAAAGTTTTTAGAATATATGAAAAAAAGTTATTGAGATTTGTAGAGATGTTATTAGAGTTTGTAAAATATTTATTAGAATTTATAAAAATTTGTTAAAATATGTAAATATATAAAATTTATATAAATTTTATGAAATATAAAAAAGTAAAATATATTAAAAAATTTTAAATATTTTCAGAAATTTACTTATTTTTAAGCGCGTCAAATGGGCCCAGAATGACTAAAAACGAGAGAACAAGATTAGTCTTCCACGAGTCTTCCACTCTTTCTGCCATTGGTAAGCCCATAAGCCACGTGTTTGATCCATTTTTGCAGCACCGCCATTGTGGTTGCGATTCCAACACGGCGAGTAGATTAGTCTTCCACTAGTAGTCTTCCACTCTTTCTACCATTGCTAGGCCCATAGGCCACGTGTTTGATTAATCCATAAGCATGTCCGGAGCTATGCCGTGCAATTAGGGCTTTTGGAAATGGACCAACTTTTTTTTTTTTTTTTGTTGGTGTTTGGTGATACCTCAAAAATTGTTTAAAATTTTTTTAATTTTTTTACCGAACAATTAAAATTTCTTAAAATTATCAAAATTTTTACCAAATATTCAAAACATTTCTCAAGATTGATTTGATTTTAAAATAAAAAATTTAATTTGATTTGATAAATAAAATTTTATATTTCAAACCTATATTTAAATTTAAGAATTAAATTAAACCGAATTGATTTAAGAAAAATGTCAAATTTGATTATGTTACAAGGAAAAAAAGAAAAAAAGATATAAATGATTTATGAGAGCACATTTTTTCACCTACTTAGATAGTATAAGAAAATAATGAATTCTTATCAAATTTTATCATATTAGTTAGATTGGAATTCAAATAATGTAGAAATTCAATACATAAAATTTTATTTTAATTTTAGACATAAAAATTGGTAAATATTTTCATAAAATAAAATTAAATATAATTATATTTGTCATTTTAAATAGTGTTAAAATTCTCAAAAATTTTTATTTATTTTGCTAAATAGATAAAAATTATAAACAATAACTTTTGTTAAAAAATTATCAAAAATTTTTAAAAATTACATTTTCAAACGCCCTCTTGTAAATACAACCTATTGCAGAATCCACGTATATATATGAACATAATGTATGTGGCCAAAGGCACTAGTTTGAGTGAGACATTTTACGCGTTTAATGATGAGATCAATGCCAAGGGTCCTCCACGCGTTTTTTTTTTTTTTTTATCACCAAAATCTTGTGGAACATAACGTTAGTCATTTCTAATCAACTCGTATCACAATGTCTATATTAATCAGCTTGAAATACTTTATTTTTAACAAATAGCAAATTTTTAAGAAACAGAGGGAGTGTTTGAATGGCAATAAAATATAACAAAAATATAAAAAATTAATGTAAAAGTAATATATAATAAAATTTAATTAAAAAATATAAATTTTTGATGAAAGTTAATCAATTTTAATGACTGTTGATAAACCAGCCACCTCAGAGTTCATCTTAGTTTTATTAATTTTAATAATTATCTCAATCCTAGAAGTAAGAAGTACCAATCTTATATACCAAAAGAATTATTTAAGCTGGATTTCTTGCCATTTTCAAAATAATTTTTACATATTACAAAGATTAATTAAATAAAGTTATAAAGATTAAAAATTAAATTGAGAAATACCAATATTTTTTACTTACTAATTTTGTTTTTAAAAAAGATCGTCCACTAAAATTGAGCCCGATTAAAAAAATATATATTTAAAAATAATTAAATAGTAAAATTTTTAACAACATTAATTATTTTGAATTTTTTTATATATCAAGTAACTTTTAATTTTTTTCTTATATTTTGAGTTTTTAAATATTAATTTTATTTTTTCATTTGACACAGCATTAATCATAGAATTAAAAATAAAATTAAAATGAGAAAAAATATATATAATCAAGTAACAAAAATAATTTGAAACCTGTTTAATGGAAAAGCCAGATTTTTATGAAGAATAGTTTGAAGGATTAAGGATGAATATGAGTTTAAATAATGAAACCAAGAAATATAAAAGTCAATTAAAAATAACAAAATTTTAGACAAAAACATTTATACAGCAAACGTTTTTGAACAAAAATTAATTGGAAGACATTTACTCGCAAATGTTTTAATTTAAGTGAATTCGTTTGCACACTTCTATTTTAGTAAAAAAGTTTTTTACTTCCATATATATTGATACATGATTGTCTAGTGAAAAAAAAAAAAATCTCTATACTGTACCCAAAAAAAAAAAAAAATTCTGTTGACACCGTGTGATCAATAAAATAATGCAATAACACGTTTATACATATTAAATTTTAAATTGTACAGCAACTCATTTTGTCTTAAAAGAGTAATTTAAATTAAATATTTTAATAATTAAAATTTAAAACACATAAATGCCTTATTAATATCTTACATCACGTTATGTTAATAATACAATACCACTGTTGATTCAAATATTTATCGCGTACTCGGCATGACCCCCTAATTATAATATTTTACTTATATATATGTGTCATATTTAATAAATAATAAATACAACATTAATCATAGCCCCTTTTCATAAATAAAAAATCTTACCTACCCATAATAGTCCATTGTTAAATGAAAAGTCTCCGCTTGTTAAAATTTACTAAAATATAAAAAATTAATTTTTAGGGTAAAGTACAAAAATTACTTTTACAGTTTACTCTCAGTATCACTTTAATCCCAAACGTTTCAGTTATAACAATCAAATCCCTATACTCTCGGTCAACTATCAATTCGGTTCTTCTATTAGTTGACCGTTAGAAATAACCGTTAGACTGAGGATAAAATGGTAATTTCATTTATATTTTATTTTCAGTGTCACTTTAATCTCTCACGTTTTCAATTATAATAATTGAATCCTTACACTTTCGATATATATTTGAAATGTATTTGATTAAATTATTTTTAATAAATAATATAATTTAAAATATATTTTATTAAATTATATAACATTTTTTAATTTGAAATATATCTTATTAAATTATTTTTAATCAATAAAATATTTAAATTATATTTAATATATTCTATTTTTATTGAATTAAATTATTTTTCATAAATAATATGATTAAATTAATAATATAATTAAAATAATATTTAATTTAGTTTAATTAATATGAAATATATTTTATTAAATTCGATTAATTTTCTTAAAAATTAATAAAATTAAAAATTTTGTTAAAGGTTGATTTGATGGTTTCACTAATAATTGTTATAATTAATAAAATATAATTAAAAGAGTCACGTATGTAAATATATACTCTTGAATTGAATATAATTATATATAAAAAGAAAACTGTAGAAATAGAAAATTTAGAAAATAGCGATTCTAATGCCATTTCATGACATTATTATTTTTTATTTTGTTTAACTTTTTATTTTTTGATTTTATTTTTGTTATCATTTTTTCTAAAATAAAAATTAAAACTGCATTTACAGATGCAATTTTATTCACATAAATTTTTTTAAATAAAATATTTAATTTAATTATTTTTTAAAAATTATTAAAATTTAATAAAATATATTTCATATTAATTAAACTATATTAAATATTATTTTAATTATATTATTAATTTAATCATATTATTTATGAAAAATAACTAAATTCAATAAAAAGAAAATATATTAAATAAAATTAAAATATTTTATTTATTAAAAATAATGTAATAAGATATATTTCAAATTAAAATATGTTATATAATTTAATAAAATACATTTTAAATATATATCGAAAGTTTAGGGATTCAATTGTTATAACTGAAAACGTGAGAGATTAAAGTAACACTAAGAGTAAATTATAAATACAATTACCATTTTATCCTCACTCTAACGGTTGTTTCTAACGGTCAACTAACGGAATGACCAAATTGATACTTGACCAAAAGTGTAGGGATTTGACTGTTGCAATTGAAACGTTTGGGACCAAAGTGATACCGATGGCAAACTATAGGGGTATTTTTTGTACTTTATCCTAATTTTTATATTTTTAATACAAATTTAAAAATCTATATATCTATCTCTCAATCCCGAGATTTTTTTCTTATGCTATCAGTTATTATCTTTTTACATTCCCTCTTCACTCCATCTCTTCATCATTTTCACCTTTTATATTTTACTATTTTCCCTCTAATTCTCTACATAATATTTCTCTCCAGTAACCGTAGTGCTAGAAAAAAAATTTTCGGTTCTATTTTCCTCTAGCAACTATAGCACCAAAAGAAAATTTTCTATTCTGGTGAAAAAAAATCTCAAATAAAAGGTTAGCAATTTTTTTTTTCAACTTTTCATTTGTAGTTGTTTTTTTCTTATTTATTGAGAAAAGACTTTATAATTATAAAAATGTCAAATATAGTAAAAATTTTTTGGCTTTCCTGCAATGAAATCCTAGTTTCGTTTCTGTGCACTACATACGTGGGTTTTATTTCATTTTAATTTCAAACATAAAAATTAATAAAAATTTTCATCATATAAAATAAAATCTCATTAGATTCACCATTTTAAATGAAGTGTAAATCTCTTCACTAATTTAAAAAAAAACAATTCAATTATCCATTTTGCACTATTTTCCTTAAAAAAATTGATAACATTTTATAAGAAGAAGATCAATACATATATATATATATATATATATATATATATATATATATATATATATATATATATTGTATACAGTAAGTGAAACTAAAATTGATGTATCACAAATTTGTTTCGAGAGTAACGAAGGGTAAATTTTACTGAAATAATTTTTACCATTCCTTATCAGTTTAGATGAGGGGGTAATAATTACTTTAGAATAACAATTACTCCTATATGGAGGTAACTTTTTACTTTAACAGTGAGATAGGTAACGAAGGATAATGCAAAAATTTTATCTTTTTTTCATTATCCCTATAAAATATTTCGTTACACCCCTATTAAACCTTACACAACATTCTTCTATAAATAATTATAACAAATATTATAAAATAATAATTTATTTAATAAAACATAAACTAATTAATTATTAAATTATTTTATTAAAATAATATTTAATAAATAATAAATTTATTATTAAAATATTTTTTTATTTTGTTAAATTAATATTATTTAAATATTAATTTATGAATAAAATTATTTATTTTCTAAAATTTAAATTAATGTTTAATAGATAATAATTTATTTTATCAAATAAAAAATATCTGTCAAAAAAATAATTTAGTAGATTATGTATTGTATTCATATAATTTATTAAAATTAATATTATATTTAAATAAACTAAAATTATTTGTTTTATTAACTTATTTTATCAAAATAAAACTAATTTTTAACGAATAATAATTCATTATTAAAATTAATTACTATTGAGATATTAATCTATGATAAAATTATTTTTGATAGTTAATATTTTTATTTAAAATTATATTTAATAATATATATTTTATCAAAATTAATTATTATTAAAATAAAAATTACCCCTTCAAAAGTTTTAGAATTCCAAACATAACACAATTATTACTTGGTAATATTTAATGTCTTAATCTAAACATAATTATCATAACTTTGTTATCCCGTTAACTATTATTAGTGTAACAATTACTTCAATAATTTTTTATTTCCAAAATTTTCACCTCATCCTGAACGTTATCTAATTGTATCATAATGAGAGTGCTTTTGAGATAGTCCCTTCAAAATATATTGATTCTCAATGGTCTCCTCAAATAAAATTTTAAATTTGGTTCTCAATAATTGCCTTAAGAAAAAAAAAAAAAAAAAACCTAGACATTTAAAATGATCACTTTTTTTTTTCTTTTCATTTTTTCACGCTAGGCAAATGATGAATTCTAGCTAGTTATTAGATTCATTCAACATATTTGGAAGAAAATATTAAACTATTATTTTTTATTGATAAATTAAATTTTGTACTCTCATATATTAAATTTTATTTTGATCTTTTATTTTTAATTATAACAATAAAAATAGAATAGTAATACAGATGCGTCACTTCATGAGAAGTACACTGGAAACTAGTAAGAAGATCACTCTGATTCGTAAAAAAATATTAACAGGTATATTTTGAGATTTTAGTTGCACAAAAAGTATATGGGTATTCACTAAAAACTCTTAGGAAGGTACCACCCACGAGTTTGGAAGCCAATTTTATCTAGAATCGAGATATATATATATATATATATATACATATACATATATATTAAGATGTATTCTAAATGATAAGAAGTTCATATCAGCTTTTTTAAAGTTAAGGTTGAGAGAAAATTTAAAATCAAGATGATAAAACTATTAAAAAGTTTTTGAAGGTTCTCTCATCTGTATTCTTCTTACTTTAACTTTTATAGTGAAAATTAAATCTTGTGGTACCCGTGAATGTAAGTAAATTGTGTTATTTTATTGTGAGTGTTTTTTTTTTTTTTTTTTTGTATTTGTTTGCTTCCCATTATTCGTTTGTGCTGCATGATCGTTTGTATGTCGCAAGATTCACTATTTCACTCAACAACTTCTATAAAATCATTACTTTTTATAATTTTAATATTTTTTATTTTTACTTTTACATTTTAAAGAGTAAAACAAGTATAATTTTTTTAATTTTGATGACATCATTATTATTATTTTTTTGGCTTAACACTACTTAATTTAATTAACAGAAGGGACATAAAATTTAGATGTCCCAGTATTTAACTTAATTTTCAGAAAGATGCTTTTTAACTTTAATATAAATCTCAATCTATATTAAAAAAATAGACCAAGACCTCGTGACACAACCCACGTACTCGTACTCGCATTTCCAGCACCACACGACAAACGAAGTCCTCCATTATGCCGACAAGGTCACATTTGGGCACACTGTAAATGAACAGATGGTCGTGGGGCCGAAAAAGGGTCGGGCCAGGTTGGGTTCGTCCTGGGCTTGGAATGAGGGTATGCACAATTTGATGAAAATGATTTTCGTATTATACCGATCAAGTTTAAGAAATTTAGTTCGGTTATTTATTTAATAATAGTCAATTCGATTGTTTTTTATAAAAATAATAATTATTGATTTTAGTTATAATTTTAAAATTAAATAATTATTGATGAAAATGAATTAAATGTACTTAATATATATATATATATATATATATAATTAACTTAAATATCTTCTTCTATTAATAATTTCATAAATCAACAAATTATTATAATATTAAGTACACATTTGGCTTTTGAAGGTGTGGAGATAGTGCTTTCTATTTTGTTTTTGTTTTTATTTTTTTAATTCAAGTTGTTTCTTTTTAATTTTACTACTTATTTTTTTTAATTATGATTTAATAAAAATATATGTTAGTTTTTGTGATTTGAAATTTAAAATTTTAATGTTTTGTTGACATTATATATTTTTTATTAGTTGAAAAATGTATGCAGACCATCTTTTAATTTTATTTATTATTTTTGTGAACATGTATGTTAACTAATTAACTATTGAATATTACTATTAATCGTTTGTGAATTATGTCTTATTACATTTGAACTCATAAGTACGATAAGTTTTGTTTTCAAAGCCTAAGTCTCAAGTATCACTAATATAAAAATTATTATTTCATTTATATAATTAAATAGAATATATAATATTTTAATAGGTTAACCAATAACGTACTATTGGACATACCGAGAGGTTTTCAGATAAATATTCTCTCCAAGAGGTTAATTACATTAATGAATCTATTGATATTTGTCAATTAACATGATTTCCTTTGTGTGTATTTATGCAGTTGAAATCAATAGTTTAATATTATTTTTAAGGATAATTATTCAAATATAATTTTATTAATTTAAATATAAATTTTATTATGAATTTAAATAATTTTACATAATAAATTATGATGAATTTAAACACAACAAATAAGAGAGAAATTTAAAAAAAGAGTGAACTGAGAATTTAGTCCACTCACAAAAATGCAAAAACTTTATAATTTTTAGATGTGATATTTAACTTTTCACCTCACTCACAAAAGCATGACTAATTCAAAAGAAATTGTACGTCACCTCTTTTCAATTACAATTTACAACAATCATCCTAAAAGCACCTCTTTTCAATTACAATTTACAACAATCATCCTAAAAGCATGATCTTTTATAATAAAAATTAAAATGAAAGACAATCTCACACGATCTTTTATGAATTTTGATTTCATTTTTTTTAAACCATGATCAAACATAGACAAATGATCACATTAAAAAACTGTGATATTTTGTATCTAAAAAATGAGATGGAAAATAATTTGGTGTGATCTTTTCTAATTTTTAGATCTCAATTTTCATCTAAAACCATGGTTAAATGTAATTAACATCTCAATCTAGATTGATTATGCGATTCGTTGAGAATTGCAATAAATTAGTGTGAGTTTCGAATTATCAAAAAAAAAAATTCAATCTAGAAATGTGATTTAAGTTTTTTTTTTTTGGAGGGGGGGAGGGAGGGGCATTTGAAAAAATGCCTGAATTTATCCATATACGATTCACCAGAAATAATTTTTCCATGCCAACATTAACACAAAGAACATGACAAATAATCTTTCTATGCCAAAATCATACTACATGTATACTTAGTCCTTAACTGATCAAATAAAACTTTCAAAGAAGACTAAAAACTATGGGGGAAAAAAAAAGGATAAGTAGAACTCTTTAACATCTATCCTCTCTTGCCAACAATACCAAGCATTCTCAATGTTGAAACAAAAAAATTAAAAAAAACAAACGTAAAACAACTTTTCACTTCGTGTGCATCCATGCTAAACTAATAGTGCTAGCCGCTACCAATAGATAGAGAATGAAACGTGAATAGGTAACTGATTGTGTCTTGTCCTCAGCAATTCTCGGTGTCTCCAAAAGTTTTATTAATGTGTTGGATATTTTGCAAACTCCCAACGAAAGTGGAAAACTGTGACAAGTTCATCATAGGCGAAGCACGTACATAAACTGCATAAAACACAAGTTTATGTAAGTAGTAGTTTTTGACTGCAATTAAAGTTCTTTATCTTAAGACTGTTCCAGGGTGTCATCATTTATGAAGGCAAACAATGGGGCGCGGATACCCATTGTTAGTTTTGATACTAAACTTACATTATCATACCATCTAAACATCAGATACCCATAATTTTCTTTCCCTCATTTGTAAAAATTTAAATAGGCAGCTTTGAAGAGTACCTGAGGATCAAAATGTTCTGTAAGAAGTACATTTGCAGCCTTGATATCTCCGTGAATGATTCTTCTTCGACAATCCTCATGAAGATACAGAAGACCTTCAGCCATTCCCAGTGCTACCTTGTATCTAATACTCTGGTTAAGTTTCTCCCTTAAGCCTGTTAAAAGACAATTTCAAAAACATCATCCCAGATTAACTCTATTTATATTCATGTAAATTCATGAGAAAAATTGTAACTGTGGAAATAACTAACAAATCATGAAGTAAAGAAGCCAAGCTTCCGCGTGGAAAAAAACTCAAGAACAAGGTATATTCCTCCTTCAAGCTAGTAGTATTTGGAAGGTTGACATGGGCCATAATCCTGAGCTCAAATAAAAAACCCCTATTCTTTCTTCATTTGTCCACCTTATAAGCCATCTCCATTTTTCTTACTTAATGTGAACCCCAACCCCAGCATTATGACAAACCACCCAATGACCCCAAAAAAAAAATAAAAAAGCCTTCCAAAATTACTTCAACAAAGTAAATCTCATTTTGTTTACACATCAAACAGTTCAAATTGTTAAGCCCCGCGCATCTAACAACCAAAATTCTGTAAACAACATTGACCTAGTTCCATGCTTGAGCCACTCCGCATGCATTGGAAAGAAAGTTCAGCTAGATCACCCCTATCACTCACCATAAAAGCAAAGATGATCCACAAAAATCAAAAAATAAACTTAGAGCCTTTAATTCCCTTAGTTTTCTGCTATTTCAAAATTCTAGTCAGTTATTATAAAAAAATAAAAAACCTCAAGCCAACAATGCAATCACTACAAAATTTAAAACACCCAATTAAATGGACAGAACTTCCCAAATCTCCAGCTCTTCACATCATCAAGCCTCACCACAGCAAGCATACATGCCCTTTCACTTCCAAATTGATTAAGTGGCATAGCACATAAAAGCATTTAAAATGGAGTGGAACTACCAGATATCAAATGAAAGCCAAAAGTTAATAATCCAAGATACCAAGATACTAAAGCACCACTGCAACTGCTCTGGTGGCATGTCATCAGAGTAAAAATGGAGAGTTCCAAGTACAGACTGTGAAGTACAGAAGAAGGTTTTACTGTTTAACAACTAAATGTTCCAATCTCTCAACCAACTGGATGACATTCTTGGGAACTACACAAAGTAAATAATGAAAGCGAACTAATAGACTACATGCAAAAAAATTGCAGTTCAAACACACACACACACATTGGCAAATCAATGGGGTGCGGATGAAAAAGGGTATAAGAAAAGAAGAATTAAAGATGGAAACAGAATAGGAGTCAAGACGGAAAGAAGATGCACTCGCAGTGTGTGCCTCTGTCCCAAGTATAGTGCAAAATAAACAGGTCATGGTTAACAATTTCCCACTAGTGCCATTAAACCAGCATAAATTATCACCAACTTCTCATCATGTACAAATAAATTAAAGGGATCAAACCACTTCAACGACATTGTACAACACAAAACAAAACCAAAAAAAAAAAAAAAAATGTGAAAAAACAGAGAAAACAAACACAATATAAAAAAGTAGAATTGTAACACATTAAAAAAAAATGTCAACAAGTAACTCACAATATTTTGGTTTCATATATGTGCTCCATGGTCCCTGCTACAAATAAATGAAGCCAAAAGGCATGCATAAACCACGGCAGATATTAAAATGGAAATTGGGAATTTCATGCTTCAGGTGTGTTTTGGACCCAAAAAAAGAAACATGGAAAATTACGAAACATGCCAGCTGACGCCTGATGGATTTTTAGATATTGTAGTAAGCATTATCCATCTGTTAGCTTATATAAGCCTTCCTTTGAGCAAGAAATATACTGCATCCTGGCCATCCTTTGGAACAGATGAGAAGAGCTAAACTGGAGTTCCAAATCTACATAAATAATGTATGGAAGTTCATGACCCACAGAAGACAAAAAAATATAAAAAAATAAGAACCTGATATTTGCTCTTAATTTGCGATCTTTCGCCCCACAAGCTTTTGCAAGTACCTTGATAATCGAAGCATCACCAATTCCAAGTTCCAACCCTTCATGTGCATGTGCAATCTTCATTTGCGTTTCATTGGAGAAGAAAATGGCTTGGACTTATTCTTGAAAGCAGCGTCTACTTCCGGGCACCGAACATGAGAGCTACGAAAGCGAAGGGGGGTTTGGACATGGTTCTAGGGTTAGGGTTTGGAGATAAAGGGGGTTTGAAGGAGATGGATTTGGGAGGAAGAGACAGAATATGAGAGGAGAGAGCTTGAGAGTGAGACGATGAGCGATAATGGCGTGCCTTACACAGCTCGACCGCAACGAGAACATCAATTGACCCAAGTCTCTGTGAGTTCCTGGTCTATTTTTTGTTTTGTGTTTCTGCTGGTGAGTGAGAGATGGAGATAAGCGAGGAAGGGAATACCTGATGGCTGAGGCGCTGAAAGGACAAAATCGTCGAGCATTAGGCTAGGGTTTCCACGAAGACGACTAACGGAAAGGAGGGAGGGAAAGGAAATCGATCGTCAGTATTGGCGCGCCAAAATTGTTCCTAAAATTTTAAGTTTTAGCCCCCATCGAGTTAGTAGTTTTTATCTCGCTATTCACCCCCGTTTTTTCTCTCATCTTTTTTTTTTTTTTTAGGGATTGAAATTGTCTTTCATCCTTTTATCTGACTTTTTTCAAGAGATCCACATCTTTTATTTCAATTTTTTCTAAAAATGATTTTTATTGATTTTTTATCTCATTTTTTTAAAACATACTAAGATGCATGAAATACAATCACAGTGTTAACAAAATTGAGATAAAAAATATTAAAAATAATTTTTTATCTCAATTTTTTAATTAGACTATAATAAAAAGTTCAAGTTACAAATTTTTATCATGCTTTTTTTAAGATTGGGATCTTTGTAAATTTTTTACCATAATTTTTATCAATTATTATATTAGTATTATAAAAAAAAAATCTATTCGAGGTTAAATGAATGATTGACATATATTGAAAGACACATATTCAAAATTATAGACAATGAAACTCTTTTGCTATATTTTCAGAATATCAAAGAATGAAGAAATTGTTATAACTTGTTTTGTTAATTTAAAAATTATTTTATATAAAAAAAACATTTGATAAATGTATAATATTTTATATTTTATCATATTTTTATGCATTTTTTTTAAATTAAAAATTTTTCTTGTGATTTGAAACCAATGATTTAATATTATTTCTTAAGGAGAATTATTCAAATACAATTTTATTAATTTAAATATAAATTTAATTATGAATTTAAATATTTTTACATAATAAATTATGATAAAATTAAAATCTCCACTTCAAATGGGAGAGAAGTTTGAGAGGGAGTGAATGAAGAATTTAGTCCACTCGCAATAGAAGTAATAAGGTCCTGATCATCTATTGGCTTGCCAATTGCAACAAGCTGATCAACGAGAGTTTTTTTGAATGATCTAAATCTTCAGTACAAGTATATGATTTTATTGGCGAAGGCTCTGTAATTGGCGTTTAATGCTCTGTTTGGAGTTTTAAAAAATTCTAAAAATCAAAGAAATTATTGAAAATTTTTAAAAGTTAGTCACATTTTATTTAACTGCATGAATTATGAATACACAATTTTTATATTTTTTTAATCACTTCAAACGCCCCTAAAATGATTGACTCTTGAGCAAGATTGTGAAGCAAACTTGTTTGAAAGAGAAGTCTTGAGTTTATTGTGCAGTTGTAATTGACAGGGCTTTTAGGCCCTCCTAAAAAAATTATGACAATTTTGAACATTAGTAAATATTAAGAGAGTTCATAACTTCAGGCAGGTCATGAGCTATCATGTACTAGATTTCTTTACAAGTCAGTCTCTTTGGTAGAACCGTAGAAATATGAAATAAATAAGTGTTTTACCTTTTTATCCCCCCACAAAATGACCTTGTAATCACTTAATGAAAAATTTATAAAAAAAAAGTTTTGAAAAAGGTTTAGGTTATAATAGATTATGAATGTATTCAGATTATAATAGATTACGAATGTATTGTCTTACTTGTAAGCATTAAAAGCGTGACTTTTAAAATGAGATTTAATGTAAAATATAAGCTTACACTGTATTATAATTTGTCATGTATTTTATTATTTTAACGAAAAAATATTGTCAATCTATACGAGTGGTGATGAGTTGGAGTGACCATAGTTACTTTATTGATATTGCTTTGCATAAATTTAATTATTTGCTTATAAGAAACAACTGAGGTCTTCTATTCGTAAGTTTTTTTTTTCTTTCTTTTTTTTTTTTACATTTTTCAAAATATGTAAATAACACGTGCAAAAGTACAAAAACAAAAAAGTATTAATATTTTGATAAAAAAAATCGTGTAAAAATAAAAAAGTAACTGAAACTTTTATCTTTTAAGAAAAAATATGGTTACCAACTGAGGTGAGATAGCTATGGCTAAATAGAGATAATTGTACTCACTTATTTTTTTAAAAAACATAATTATATATATTTTAAATATTATACTCACTAAAATTTTTTTGACCCAACTATCCCAATTTATCTCTTAAAGATTAAAAGTTAAATTATTTTTTGACAAAACTCTCTATTTTCTCTTATCATTTATCTCTTAGTTCCCCGATAAAAACTCTTTTTATTATTCTCAAAGATTTTATATATTGTTTTGGTGTAGGATACACCTTTTGGTTGGTTACATTGAATGGATCACTATTTAACTAAATTAAAGGGTAGACTCAAGATTTGGAGTTCGCAAATAAAGTATTTAAAAATAAAGCAGGTTGGGCTGAAAATTTTAAGCTGAACAAAAGCTTTATAAGGCAAAATGAGATGTGTTACAAAAATTTAGAGTAGACTAAATTTTAAAAAATTAAAATTTTAAATTAAAAAAAATTTGGAGCCAAACTACCCGGGAGAGTCCCAATGTCGATTCACCCGTGACTAAACTACTTGTAACCTCCCATTCTAAGTAGCATTGCGACTTAATACAGGTGTACACATATATATTTAGGTTATTGAGTTTTAATGAGACTATTGTTATGTTTTGATGAGATTATTACTGCTTAATGAGAATATATATGTAGATGTATATATTTAGAGGTGAATTTTTTAATATTTTATTTACTTTTCAGAATTAGAATCTTATATATATTTTTTAGTTTACTCCACCAACTATCTTTTTTAACTCTGCCATGATCGCAAACACGAATTTGTTGAATCTATTTTTCGAGGACAATCAAAATATATACAAGAGACCAAATATATATATATATATATATATATATATATATATATGCATTGGATAAAAATGAAAAGGTGAATTAGCCAATTACATAACTCTGTCAAAGGATATTATGATAGATTTATATTTTATTTATATATTGGGTCTTCGTGATATTTAAAAAAAAAATTACACTCTCAAATTAATGATCTTTACAAGAGCGTTGAATTAATTTCAATTTGTAGGAGATTCTCATCAGTTTGCTTCTGAAGTTCACTTACAAGTAGATAAAAATTTTGGTTTATTGTACTTAAAAAATGACCTCAATTTTTTTTTCAGATTTTATTGGGTAATCAATATCCATCGAATAATCAATCGAATATTTGTAAACTTTAAAAATGAGCCCGTTAGTTGGGTATCCGTTAATTTGGAGGGTTTATGCTTTTGTTGATTCTTAACAATTCCCAAAGATCTTTGCCGATTCCCCGTTATTGTTTCAAATTTCACTTTCTATTTTTCTTTTTATATTCTTGTTAGAAAGTTTTTGCTTGCTCGATTCCAATGTATTAATATTGGTTCGACCTCAAGTGCAGGGTGTCTATTGAAGCACAATAACCGATGAAAACCAGATCGTGTCCACAGAGAACCTTAATAAAAATTAGTGAACAAACAATTCTTGGAAAAGGTTTTAGACAAATTTCAACCCCACAGTAAATGATAGAGATTGAATTTGGTTTTAGCAATGGTTATTTAGATAATACTTTTTTAGAAAACAAATTAAAGAAAACCTTGGATCCAAGACAAGCTCGTAGTGATTGATAATAAATTCCAAGAAATCAGTTACTCAATCAACACCTAAAAAGGGTAGATCGGAAGATAATTCTTATATTCAACCACTTTGGAACAATCCAAATCTGATTTAAATAAGAAATTAAGAACAAAAATCTGTTAAAAATTCAAATCAAACACCTAATATGCATAGCTCATAGTTCTTACATATAAATTCTAAGAAGAGCAATCACCATACAAATTCAAGAGAAATGCATGATAATTCTTATATTCAACCACTTTGGAACAATCCAAATCTGATTTAAATAAGAAATTAAGAACAAAAATCTATTGAGAATTCAAATCAAACACTTAATATGCATAGCTCCTAGATCTTACATATAAATTCTAAGAATAGCAATCACCATACAAATTTAAGAAAAATGCATGATAATTCTAAGTAGAAATCCATAGGTAAAAGCCATAAACCATACAAAATTGGAGTTCAATTGAAATCTCAACTCAAAAAATCAATAATCAATTCAAATCAAACATAGATTGTTTCTTTAACACATGAAATTTCAACATTAAGCATATTACCTTGGAATTTTTGCAAATCAACTACGAGACTTGCCTTGAATCCAAGAGAGAAGTCTACTCAAACATTATGGAAGGAGAAGACAGTGGAAAATGAAGTAATTCCATTCATAAAACTGAAAATTTGCTACAAATATTCAAAAAATGGAAGTTTAAACTATTTTCTCTCTCTAAAACTCTCTCTCTATATATGGAAAACTCAACTAAAAGGAATGAATCGTATATCCGATTACAAATGACCTTACTCGTATATATGGAATATAACATAAGAAAGTACATAAATGCCCCTTTCTCAAAAGCTGAGTTGCAGAATCCTCGTATTGCAGGTTGGTTGAAACAAGTGTTCGAACAGATTGATGGTTCGAACAAGGGTTCGAACCAAGTTCCAGGACTTAGTCAATTTTTCTCCAGTTGAATCTTGCACAGCTTTTGTTGATCAAACCAGTGTTTGAACAAAGGTTAGTTCGAACCAAATTCTATACTTAGAAAATTTTGAGCTTCTGATGCTTGTCACCTTTCTGTTGATCAAACCAAGGTTCAAACCACATGTGGTTTGAACAAAGGTTCAAACCACTTTGCCTGTCACACCCTGGATTTCACAACCCCAGTACGTGAACAAATAACACATATTACACCGTTTAATAATTTTTCTTGTCCCACACCAGAGCCTTACATACACTCTATGGAGCAACAAAAAATAAATAAATAAATAAATAAAACTAAGCTTTAAATTTAAATAAATGCCTTAGTCAAAATTAACTAGGCAACAAAGCTCCAAACTTAACCTAAACAAATCTCTCAAAGATAAACAATTAACTGTTACCTCAAAAACAGAGGCTTATTACAATCCACTAAAAACAATTCTCTAAAAATTTCTAATGTAATTAAATAAAAATAAATAAAGTCTAACTTCCTTATTGAGCAGGTCCAGCACATGACTCAAATTCATTACCTGCACCACAAGCTGTAAGGGGATGGGCACTAATACTACGTGTGCTCGGAACCCTAATAATAATATAATTGCAATATGCTCTAGCATGCTACTAAGTGAAACATCTTAGCACAAATAATAATCTCAAATAAGAACATAAATTTAATTATAAAGTCACATTCTTTACATTTACGTGTGTATTAACACCACATAGCATATCAAAGAAAACAATTTGATTTTTAGGTACTGCTGCTTGGTTGTCTCGTAGAAATAAGACCCAACCAATATACATCATCATTTGATGTCTGCTTGGTTGTCCCGTAAAAACAAGACCCAACCAATATACACCATCCTTCGGTGTCTGCTTCCTAGACCAAAATCTTAGGAATATAATATGCCACCTCTAGGTATCTGCTCGTTCGTAGGTTATTAGTCTATTGGAATCGATAATCAACCCTGGCAGGTTTCGAGACTTTCAACCATTGGGTACGTATACCTGATATTTTCAGTACCCCTCAACCCCAAATAAAACACAACATTTAAGTTTTACTTTATATCTATATAAATAAATTTTTTTTTCAAAAGTTTCAAATCTTATTATCCATTAATTTATCGATACATTAAATAACACAAACTTTAACTCAACTAAACGAGTAATTTCCGGTAACAATCACAATATAAATGTATATCAAATTAATGTATTCTAGTGCTTAACACTTCACTGCACATTCAATCAATCAAATAATGATTTAAAAAAAAATTAATAGCACTCAAATGTCGGCAAACATATAGACATTCACATTTTAAATAAAAAAAAATCCCATCAATCATTAATTTCTAGCAATTCACCTAGACGCCATTAACTTTATAGATCATATATATATATAGATACATACACTTTGACATGTAAAATCTATTACACATAAAGACAAAACTAAAACAAATAAATATATATATATATTTCACATCCCATTTACAGATTTGCTGAAAATAACTCAACCCATTAATCTTTATTTTCTTTTGTTTACAAACGTGATGATTACATCACGTGATTGATTCCTATTATATATATATATATATATATATATATATATATATATATATGTAAAATAAAGGTACGACTTCCGCACTAAATTGATTCATTACGGTGAATAATCAAAAGAAAATAAAAAAATATATACATCAAATAAGTGGGTTCCAGCCCCTTACCTTGACTGATTCGGCAAAAGAAAATAGAGAATGTCTTGGCAATCCATAAGGGAGAAAGGGGAACGCGATGAGGGGAATTTGGCCGCCTAACTGTATTAGGGTTCTTTTTTTCCTTTTTTTTAAAAAAAAACAAATACTGCAGTATATATATATATATATATATAATAGCAAAATTTTAACTTTAACAAACTTAATTATTTACCTACTCCCCAAAGGTTTAAGAAAATTACACCGTTCTCTCTAAAATTAAAAATCTTTTCAAATATAACAAAAAATGACCTTTTTAAATAAACTTTAAAATTAAATAGCAAAATTATAAATTATTAAATTTAAATAACAAATTACAATCACAAATATATATATATATATATATATATTATACTAAATAAAAAAATTGGATGATTACATTGCCTTAGTCAAATTCTGCATTCGTTGGTCTACACCAGCTTCTGTTGTTCTAACCAAAGTTCAAACAATCTGTGGTTCGAACAAAGGTTCGAACTACTTTTTCCATACTTAGCTAATTTTTGTTGCTGCTTCTTTTGGTGTGCCTTCTGTGGTTAGAACATTGGTTTAAACAACATGTGGTTTGAACAAAAAGTCTATTTGTGCTCGGGCACTTGAGAACCTGAAATCATCATAAGGTTCATTTTCTTCTTCTTCCTCATTCAATTCCTCAATCATTTTCATAATGGTTTCAGTGGTAGGCTCTGATTGAGGTTTTGGATGGGTCACTAGTGTAGGCTCAGGAGTGGTTTGGGTTTGGGTCTGCCCTGTAGGTGGATTAGTAGTGGGTTGAGGTGTTTGTGTTGAAGCTGTGTCAAGTTGATTGCTAGGTAAGTCAATGGCAGTAGGCTGGGTTGAATCAAGATTTTGAATTCTAGCCTTTTTCTGAGTTGGTTCAACACTTCCTTTTGATTTGGACCTATTCTCCTTACTCTTCTTCTTCTTTTTCTCATAAACCTTCTTTGGTGGGTCCATTTTCAGTTAGCTAAAAAAAATCAACTTATGGCTCTTTAGTATTGATCCACCGAGACTCAAGTTTCACCAAAAAGCACAATTCTCAACTCAAAACCCCATAATTCCTTACAAAACCAATTTCATTCAACATATTCAATCAATCTATCCTCAATTAATCAAAAACCCCAGTGCCCGATTCAATTACTTAGCAGAACTGACAAAAGCTGGAAACCCTACCTCAATTTGTTACTCAAAGCTAAGTTGAGCTACTAACATCCAAATCCCTAGCACCTCATGAGCTCAATCAAGGCTAATGGTTGTGAATTGATTAACCCTTCTTGATCGAACTGGAACTTGGACATAGAAGCTTTCAATTGACTCACTTTGTTCGTACACTCGTCAAAACCACAGCAAAATGAGCCCTTTGAATTTTTGAAGTGTCTTATTTATAGGCTGCTAGGATTGCCCGATGGTTCGAACAAAGGTTCGAACAGACCAATGGTTCGAACAAAGTGCCTTCTCTAGGTTGGTTCGAACAAACAGCTGGTTTGAATAGACTGTGTTCTTAACCTTGTTCAAACATGTGTTCGAACTAAGGTGCATCAGTAATCCTGCATCAGTTCAGCTCAGCTCTGAATCCTACCTCCTCTTGCCAAAGTTCATAAGAATTGAATTGAATTGTGACAAAGACTAAGACTCTCTAAACCACTATTTACTAAAAGAATTTAACTAAAAAGACTCAATTTCCTAAAATTAACCAAAAATTTTCAAAAATTCCAAAATTTTTCAGAATTTGCAAAATTTTCTAATATTCCTAATAATTTTTTTTTCCAAAAATTCATGCTCAGGGTAAATCATGTTATGCAACATCAATCCAATGCACCAATCACAATCATGAAAATGGTTGCCTCCCCCCAACTTAAATTCGATATTGTCCCCAATGTGGAAATATGCATTCAAATCATCATGAATATGGGAAGGAAGTAACCTTAGTCAATCAAATCATTTGTAAAAATACCTGAATTGATGCACACAAGTGATATCACCTGAATTGAATCTCCTTTCTTGCTTCTCCCAACTTGGATGACACTATTAAGATAAATTCATTAGAGCTCACAAAGATTGTTGAGAAAGCAAATAAGGAAACCCAAATCATGAATGATAATTCAATGAAATAAAGGAAAAAGTAATGCAAACTTAAATGCTACTCCTAATCTACTTTTATTTATTGATTCAAAAATTTTCAATCATTTAAATGGAGGTGGGTCCTCCAACTCCCAAGATTCCACCTCGGCCACAAAATTTTTAAGATACGGTTTCAAATGATGGGCATTCACTTGCAAAACTTGCCCATCCACAAGGTTTTTAATTTCAAATGCCCCAAATTCATTCATGGACTTGATAATGTAAGGTCCAACCCCTCTTAATCTCAACTTTCCAGGAAAAATGTGCAATCTAGAGTCATACAAAAGGACTTTCTGGCCTACATACAACTGCTTTTGCAAAATTTTCAAGTCATGCAACTTTTTCATGGTGATCTTGGAGGCCTTTGAGTTCTCATAAGCATCATGCCTAATTTCCTCCAATTCATTCAATTGCAATTTCCTTTGAATGCCTGACTCATCTATGTTCTCATTGAATTGTCTTATAGCCCAGTATGCCTAGTGCTCCATCTCCACAAGCAAGTGACAAGCTTTCCCATAAACTAACCTATAGGGAGACATACTCAAAATGGTCTTATATGCTATTCTGTATGCCCACAGTGCATCGGTTAACCTCAAAGACCAATCCTTCCTAGTTGGGTTCACAGTTTTCTCAATTATTCTTTTTATCTCCCTATTGGCTAATTCAAGTTGACCACTAGTTTGGGGATGATAGGCTGTTCCCACCTTGTGAACTACCCCTTATTTTCTCATCAACAAACATACGGGTCTATTGCAAAAATGTGTCCCTCTATCACTAATCATTGCCCTTGGCATGCCAAATCGAGAAAACACATTTTCCTTTAAAAACTTAATCACTACCCGGTGGTCATTTGTTCTAGTGGGAATGGCCTCTACCCATTTAGACACATAATCCATGGCCACCAAAATGTATTCATAACCAAAGGAATTCAAGAATGGCCCCATAAAATCCATTCCCCAACAATCAAAGATACCCAAAACATAGATGGGGTGCAAAGGCATCATATTCTCCTAGTTAGGCCTCCAAGCCTCTGACACCTATCACATGCAAGGCAAAAAGTATGAACATCCTTAAACATGGTAGGCCAGTACAATCGACATTGTAAGATCTTGGCCACAATCTTTTTGGCTGAAAAGTGACCACCACATGATAAGGTATGGCAAAATCTCATCACACTCTGAAACTCACTATCAGGAATACACCTCCTAATGACTTAGTCTGGACAGTACTTGAAAAGATAAGGCTCATCCCAGAAAAAGAATTTCACATTCCTAAAGAATTTCTTCCTATCCAGTAAAGTCCAATGGGAGGGTATCATGCCTGAAGCTAAATAGTTTGTTATGTCAGCATACCAAGGAACCTAGGAAGACTCAATGGTAGACACAAGAAGTAGCTCATCATCTGGAAAGGTCTCATTAATGGGAGGGTCATAAGCTGTTAAGTCCTGTTGAGGAAGTCTAGAAAGATGATTAGCTACCACATTTTCTACCCCCCCGTTTATCCCTAATCTCTAAATCAAACTCCTGAAGCAATAAAATCCATCTAATTAACCTAGGCTTGGAGTCTTGTTTGGTGAGAAGGTATTTGAGGGCAGCATGGTCTGTGTAAACTATGACATGTGAGCCAATCAAATAAGAGCTAAACTAATCTAGTGCATATACTACTGCCAATAATTCCTTCTTAGTTGTGGTGTAATTCTTTTGGGAATCACTAAATGACTTACTGGCATAGTCTAGTACATAAGGTCTTTTATATTTCCTTTAGCCCAAGACTACACCTATGGCATAGTCACTGGCATCACACATCAATTCAAAAGGCAATGTCCAGTCAGGTGTCTAAATGATAGGGGCTGAGGTGAGTAATCCCTTCAACTTTTCAAATGTAGCCTGACACTCAAGGGTCCAATCAAAAGGTGCATTATGTGTTAGAAGGTTACACAATGGTCGGGCTATAGCACTAAAAGATGCAATGAACCTTCTATAGAACCTTGTGTGGCCAAGAAATAATCTCACGCCTTTCACACATCTAGGGGTCGAAAGTTTTTGGATGATTTCTACCTTGGCCTTATCTACTTCTATACCCCTAGAAGAAACAACATGGCCTATGACAATACCTTGTGTCACTATAAAGTGACATTTCTCCCAATTCAACACTAGATTTTTCTCTTCACACCTTGTTAGCACTTTTTCTAGGTTCCTCAAACATGCCTCAAAATCACTCCCATACATAGTGAAATCATCCATGAACACCTCCAGAAAGTTTTCCACGAAATCACTGAAAATACTCATCATGCAAATTTGAAATGTGGCTGGTGCATTACACAAACCAAAAGGCATGCGCCGGTAAGCAAAGTTACCGAAAGGGCATGTGAATGTCGTCTTTTCTTGATCCTCAAGGGCTATCTCGATTTGGTTATAACCAGAATATCCATCAAGAAAGCAGTAAAATGGTTGTCCTGCTACCCTCTCTAAGACCTGATCATGAAAGATCATTGAAAGGCAAGGGGAAATGATCTTTCCTAGTCACGACATTCAACTTCCTATAATCAATGCACATGCACCACCCTGTCTGAATCCTAGTGGGCACAAGTTCATTGCTCTCATTCTTAACAACCATAACTCCAGACTTCTTTAGAACAACTTGGGTAGGATGATCCCAGCATCTAGGAGCTTAAGGACTTCTCCCTTAACTACCTTCTTCATGTTAGGATTCAACCTCCTCTGAGGTTGTCTCATTAGTTTAGCCTCATCCTTTAGATAAATGGAGTGTGTGCAAATGAGTGGGCTAATCCCATGAAGGTCTGCAATTGTCCAACCTAGTGCCTTCTTATGTCATTTCAACATCTTTACTAGCTTCTCTTCTTGGTCCTTAGTAAGCTAGGATGATATGACCACTGGGTATGACTCTTCCTCTCCTAAAAATGTATATTTAAGCTCACTAGGAAGAGGTTTCCTATTAGGCTTGGGTGGCTTGACAATGGAAGATTTAGGGTTGTCCATGGTTGAGGCAAAATTCTTTATAGATTGGTCAGACTACTCTATAGACATGATGGGTGCACTATCTAACCAACTCAACACTTCCAAGAAATCCTCATCATCAACCTCATCCCTATAATATTTTCCATCTCCTAATGTCAATGCTTTCTCCAAAGGATCACCAACAAACTCCCTCTTGACAAATTCCTCTGTAACTGTCTGAATCAAATCCACCTCTCTTATATCATCCTCTTCTTCTATGGGCTGTTTAGCGACTCTAAAAATGTTCATTTCAGCTGTCAAATTCCTAAAGGAGATTTTCATAAGCCCATTCATACAATTGATGACAACATTAGTGGTTACTAGAAAAGGTCTTCCTAAAATGACAAGAATGGGTGGAATGGAACCTTGAGGGGTAGGCTGAGTGTCTAAAACAATAAAGTCTACAAGATAGCAAACCTTATCAACTTGAATGAGAACATCCTCCAAAATGCCCCTAGGAATCTTAATCGACCTATCAGCTAATTGCAAGTTCGCTCTAGTCGGCTTAAGTTTTCCCAAACCCAACTGCTGATAAACTGTGTAAGGGAGAGGGTTGACACTAGCTCCTAAATCTAGTAGGGCTTGTTTCACCTTGTGCTCACCTATGACACATACTATGGTAGGGCACTCTGGGTCATTATACTTTGGTGGGGTTTTGTATTGAAGAATAACACTAACTTGTTCTGCCATAAAAGCTTTTTTCTTGACACTCACCCTCCTCTCGACAGTGCAAAGGTCCTTCAAAAACTTGGAGTAAGATGGAACTTATTTGATGGAATCTAATAAGGGTATATTGATCCTTACTTGCTTGAAAACCTCAAAAATTTCAGAGTTCAACAACTCTTTCGTCGTCTTACTCAACTAGCTTGGAAAATGTTGTCGAGGTTGGAAACCTACAACTTGTTCTCTTTCTTTATTCTCATTCTTATTTTCCTCAACCCTGTTCTTTTTTTTTTCTCATTTCTCTTATTTCTCACAACTTCTTCCACAACATCATCATCATTTCTCTTCCCCTCATCATCACTTCTTTTCTTTTCTATTCTACTCTCTCCTTGTTCACTACTCTCCCATTTTTCACTATAAACCATTCATTCTTTATTGTTAACCCTCAATAACCTCGGATCATCTGGCTTTTCAACTATCCTCCCACTCCTCAATGTAGTGATTGCTGGCACATGCTCATGGGTTGATTTCTCACCTAAGGTCTTACCCATATGAACTTAACCTTGAGGATTTTGAATGTTCAGTGAAGGTAATCTACCCTTTTCAGCTTGACTCTGACTTTGGATGAGCTTGGTCAGTTGGTTCCTAATATCCTCAATGGCCCTATTGGTTTGCTCTTGATTCTTTGTCGTTTGATTGTTAATACCAATTTGACCTTGCATAAACTGCTGAAGGTTATCCTCTAATGACGACTTTCTATATTAAGGTTTAAAGGAGCTAGAAGATGGACCTTGTGGTTGACCTTGAAAAGGGTTTGAATTGAAATGTGGGGGATAAGGTGCACTAGATGAATAATTCCTCCATGAAAAATTGGGATGATTTCTCAACCCAGGATGGTACTGGTTAGGAAGGGTAGGGTGTTCTGACTGAGCTTGAGTTTGGCTGGGGTATTGCTTAGGGAAAGTGCGTGAGGTGTTTGTGTTTGAAGTTTGCCCATACAAAACTTCCTTGAAAGCTGGAACCGTGGGGCAATCATCAGTACTATGGTCAGGAAACTCACATATGACACATTTCATTTCCCTCTCGTTTACTATATTCACCTTCTTCGTCTCAAATAACTCTACTTTCCTAGTGAGAGTAGCTATCCTAGCATTCAAATCATCATTTTCATTCAACCTTAATTTCCCGCTAGATTGTGCTTGGACTCCTCTAGACTCTAAGGGTAAAGGTGATGTTACCTCCTAAGATCTGGTATTTTCAGCCAACTCCTCCAAAAACTCATAGGCTTCCTCAGCCGACTTATCAAGAAACTGGCCATTACTCATTGTACCCACTAACTGTTTATGCTCAGATGGCAATGCATCATAGAAAAAACTACACAACCGCCAAATCAAAAATCCACGATGAGGGCATGCATTACATAAATCCTTAAACCTCTCCCATGCATGAAAAAATGACTCACCCGGTTGACATGCAAAATTCCTGATTTGTTTTTGCATTATTAATGTTCTGTGAGCTGGGAAATACTTTTTCAAAAAATCTGCTTACATTTTTCTCCATGTGCCAATGGAGCGAGGTCTTAAGGAATTGAGCCATATTTTGCATTTCTCTCCATGTGCTTAAGACTCCCCGGCAACGGCGCCAAAAGTGCTTGCTCGATTCCAGTGTATTAATATTGGCTCAACCCCAAGTGCAGGGTGTCTATTGAAGCACAGTAACCGGTAAGAACCGGATCGTGTCCACAGAGAGCCTTAATAAAAATTAGTGAATAAACAATTCTTGGAAAAGGTTTTAGGCAAATTTCAACCCCACAATGAATGATAGAGATTGAATTTGGTTTTAGCAATGGTTGTTTAGATAATACTTTTTTAGAAAACAAATTAAAGAAAACCTTGGATCCAAGACAAGCTCGTAGTGATTGACAATAAATTCCAAGAAATCAATTACTCAATCTACACCAAAAAAGAGTACATCGGAAGATAATTCTTATATTCAACCACTTTGGAACAATCCAAATTTGGTTTAAATAAGAAATTAAGAACAAAAATCTGTTGAGAATTCAAATCAAACACCTAATATTCATAGCTCATAAATCTTACATATAAATTCTAAGAATAGCAATCACCATACAAATTCAAGAGAAATGCATGATAATTCTAAGTAGAAATCCATAGGTAAAAGCCATAAACCATACAAAATTGGAGTTCAACTGAAATCTCAACTCAAAAAATCAATAATTAATTCAAATCAAACATAGATTGTTTCCTTAACACATGAAATTTCAACATTAAGCATATTACCTTGGAATTTTTGCAAATCAACTACGAGACTTGCCTTGAATCCAAGAGAGAAGTCTACTCAAACATTAGGGAAGGAGAAGACAGTGGAAAACAAAGTAATTCCATTCATAAAACTAAAAATCTGCTACAAATATTCAAAAAATTGAAGTTTAAACTATTTTCTCTCTCTAAAACTCTCTCTATATATATGGAAAACTCAATGGAAAGGAATGAATCGTATATTCGGTTACAAATGGCTTCACTCAAAAGCTGAATTGCAGAATTCTCGTATTGTAGGTTGGTTTGAACAAGTGTTCGAACAGACTGATGGTTCGAACAAGGGTTCAGACCAAGTTACAGGACTTAGTCAATTTTTCTCCAATTGAACCTTGCACAGCTTTTATTGATTGAACCAGTGTTTGAACAAGGGTTGGTTCGAACCAAAATTTCATACTTAGAAAATTTTGAGCTTCTGATGCTTGGCACCTTGATCTGTTGATCGAACCAAAGTTCAAACCACTTTACCTTAGTCAAATTCTGCACTTGTTGGTCTGCACCAGCTTTTGTTGTTCTAACCAAGGTTTAAACAACCTGTGGTTCGAACAAAGGTTCGAACCACTTTCTCCATACTTAGCCAATTTTTGTTGCTACTTCTTCTGGTGTGCCTTCTGTGGTTAGAATACTGGTTTGAACAACATGTGGTTTGTACATGTGTTCGAACCACTTTCTTAATTTCTTCCATTTTGGTCCAACTTTAGCCATTTTAGTCCCAAACACCTGCAAATCACAAAGAATTCTCATGAATGCATTTAAAAACACTTTCTCATCTCTTTAGAATATAAATCTATTCAACAAACCACAAATTAAGGTTTATAATTGTACTTTTTACAGTACAATAAGTTTTTTAGGTTTTGCATTCCTGTTGTACAAGTAGATACAATCGAGGCAGTGGACTGATGATTAATCGAAGTTGAAAAAGGTAAGTGAGTCTTTGATTGATTTTGGAATCATATTTCCCTTTTTTTAATTTTTTTTACTGGTGTTTAGGACAAAGTGATTTTAAGTCCGAAGATCATCCAGAGAGATCATTGAGTTGTTTGAAGTAGAACGAGTCATTTCCTTTTTTTTTTTTTTTGGAGGGGGGAACAATTTTGTTACAATTGCCGGTCAAATTAGTGATTACTGGTTCAAAGTGAATCGGGTGACTTGATTTTGATGTCACTGTCTGGACTTTAGGCTTGGCGCAAATGCTGCAGAAAACTCGGATTCCTCCTTCTTTCCTTCTGTTCAATTATGGGGGTTTGAAAGTTCAATTTTTAATATTTTTTTATAAGTTGGTAAATTTATGTTTAAAATTAAGGGCGTGTTTTGTTAACAAAAATTTAATCAAAAAATATAATAAAAATATAAAAATTTGATATAAAAATAATATATGATAAATTTTAATTAGAAAAAAAATATAAAAAATTAATAAAAATTAATGAATTTTGATTAGTTTTGAACCATCAAAAGCCAACCAAACACCCTCTAATAGCTTTATGGTGAACCCTCCCCCACCCCCCGGGGCGGCGGAAGGATGCCTAAATTATTGCCGGTGGGCTTTGGTTTTGCAGTTGCAGGCTCACCCAACTTCTCTTCCTTCCGAGAATTTTGGTGCCGTGAATCCAAGTAATAATGATATGATTTCTGCTTCCATTTTCTGAACATTAATTTTTTTATATTAAAAATTTAAGAGATTGTTACATGTGGTGTTATCTATTTATTTATTGATTTATTTTATTTTATTTTTTATTTGAAAGATTAATGTGTCAATTTTTTTTATTTTATAAGTCTGTTTCGAATCATTTTACTATTGTTAAGGATATTGATTTTTTTATTTAAACATTAAATGTTGTCTTTTACTTAAAAATTTGAGGAATTGTTAGCGTTCGGAATGTCTTATTTTGTTGTTTTTTATTAATTTTTTTGTGTTTTATTTTTTGTTTCAATGATTGATAAGTGTCCTATGTTTTTTATTATTTAATAAGTCTGTTTCGGATTGTTCTATTATTGTTAGGTATTTAAAATGTTTTTTTTTTATTTTTTTAATGTTTAAATATTACATATTAATTTTGAATTAAATATTAATTACATGTTGCCTTTGTTATTTTTTGATAGTTACATACTTAAATATTTTACAAAAATCCATAACCATGCGCATAGTTTGAAAAAAAAAAAAAAGGTTAGATTTTTTTTGATAAATGAGTACTTAAAAAGCTTAGGACCCATTTAGTTTATTTTTTTATTTTTATTTTTAATTTTCTATTTTAAGCGCATTTGTCATTTTGTTCTTTTGAAAATAATGAAAACAGTTATAACGCATTTGGTCATTTGCATTTTTAAAATTTATTTTAGAAAATAGAAAATGAATTTACACATAAAATGAAAAATGACAAAAAGTCATTTTGAGCATTTTCAACTTAAAATAAAGAAAATCTCAAAATAAGGAAAATAGAACATTTTTTATTTCATTGTTTTGAACATAAAACATAAAATAAAAAATAAAAATAGAAAATTAAACCAAATACCACCTTATTTTTTTGGGTTTGAGAAGAAAAAAAATTGAGTTTTTACTAATTAATTTTTTAATTTTTATTAATTTGATATTTTTATCTTTTATGGCTTAAACAAAATTTAAAATTTAAAAAGATAAATTTGATTATTTAAAAAAATAAAAAAATACAGTCAAAACCTGAGAAACTAATTAAACTTTTTAAACAAAGTCTAAAATTATGTGGAATTTTTTATATACATCTCTAAAGTGTTTTCTATTTATTTATTTAGTTTTTGTGAGAAGTAAAGGTATTTTTTTGTTCTCTGATTCGTGCATCTAAAGCCAAAATATGGGAAAAAAGTGTTAGTGAGACGAGAGAGAGAGAGAGAAAAAAAAAAAAAAGAAAAAATACATCATAAGATTCAAAACCAAAAAAGCCAGTGCTTGGACATTGGATCGGATGATTCGTTGATCGGGTCGGGCATCCGGGGCCTGAAATTCTCCCCCATGCGTGAAAACAGAACAACTTTGTTCTAGATTCTCACTCTGTCTCTCTACAGTGCAATAGTTTTTCTTCTCTCCCTTTCTGTTTGGGCAAGTCTTGAGTTAAGGGGAAGAGTTTATGTTTATTAGGGTTTGATCACATCGCAGCTGAAAGGATTGAAACTAAAGAGGAATGCTTGCGAGGTTTACATTCAAACTGACGAGGGACTGTTTGCGTCGCAAGCTTAAGCCAATCCCTGCTTTTCGACTTAGACCTTCCAGTCATTACTCTACTACTACTCCTTCCACTGCCGAAGCTGCTCCCAAAATTCCTCACTCTTCCAAGAAGGTACTCTTCTCTCTTTCTCTCTCTCTCTCTCATATATATATATATACACACACACATACACACACACTTCTATATAGGTATACGTATCATATATTTGGACGTAGTTATCCAATTTGATTTCACCCAATGCTATATGAGCAATGGTTTAAGCCAAATTAGACACAAGTTGGCAAGGAAGATTTTGTGTCCATTGACAACGGCGTCCTCACAGCCGTGAATTGCACTGTATTTGGTGCAAATATATGTAAAATAACTTTGGAATTTTCATTTCTGTTATTTCCACACTGAGGTGCAGACAAACAATTCTGTTATATATTCATGTATTTGTGAGTATGGGAGTCTGAATTTGAAGACTGGGTTACCTTTTTTTTTTTTTTGGTGGGCTTTGTTTGGCAAGATGCTGGTATCTTGCTATGATTTTTTGTCAAAACTTTAAGCTTAACAAAGGCAGTTGAACAACAGTGATACGTTGTTTTTATTTGAGCTGTTAACTGAATTGCTAGTCTTTTAAGTTCATATTTAATGGTTTTCAAATACAAGACTTCCATTGTGTGTGTGTTTTTTTCCTGTTCTGTTGCTCCTGATAATTTTTCATTTCTATGAATTTTAATTGAAAGTTGGTTAACGTATATCAGTTTCTAAATTGCTGGTTTTCTTGAACTGTAGGGGAGATTGTTGACAGGTGCTACAATAGGGTTACTTGTAGCTGGAGGAGCTTATGCAAGTACTGTGGACGAATCAACTTTCTGGTACTTCATTTGGCCTGCCAAAGGCCACTTCCATTTTTTGCCTCATTCACTCTTTTGGAATTTTACAAATTTGTTTGAAGGTGACGACAAGACAAAAATAGAAATCACTCTTTATCATACAGATAGACTTAGAAAACAACACTTGCTACTATTTTGCAATTATGCAAACAATGCAATGTGTTCGGCAGTAAAAATTACCGCTTGAACTGCTGACCACGCCAACTGGAAATGCAATCGCCGACCTGCCGAACAAAGACAAAAAGAAAGGTTACGGCCGGAGGGGAGGTCTCTGGCCGGAAAACCCTCCGATGCTTAAGTCAGTAAGTCGCTCAAAGAAGGAAACCTTCAGGGAGAAAATAAGTGAAAACTTAAGTTGGCAATAGTCAGCTTACCTCTGTTGTTCAGCGGAATGTTCTATTTATAGTAACTCGAATAATCATTAAAGTATACCTGTGATTTGACATTACGCATGCTTCCGTGTTCCTTTTTCCCTCCTTGCTTTAAATGCACTTCCCGTTCATTTAATGCCTCAAATCTCTCATTTAATACACCATGCCCTTCATTTAATGCTTCTGACGGCTTAACACGCCATTACAACCGGAATTTCAGGATCAGACTGTCTTTCTGTCACGTCCGTCAACTACCCGTAACGAGATGAATCGATTTAGTTACTTCTTCAGAGGTAAACACCCAGTTCAGTCATAACTATGCTGCATTTATGGTCACGAACCCTCTTTAAGGCAGCGGGTCTCAGACCCAACATTTACTAGCCGCCAATCGATTGGCCGAACAATTTAACTATTAGCGTCCTCGGCTGAAGCCACGTAGCAACGTACTATCCGTAGGTGCGGAAGCTCAGGGTCGTCTGGAGTATTAACCCACAGACTCGTGTCCATGT
This sequence comes from Vitellaria paradoxa, assembly GCA_019916065.1. NCBI lineage: Eukaryota > Viridiplantae > Streptophyta > Magnoliopsida > Ericales > Sapotaceae > Vitellaria > Vitellaria paradoxa. The sequence goes on from CM034237.1 coordinate 151,361, forward strand.
ATGATCCTCACGTGGAACTCTCGTGGTACCAATCGACTGTTCGGCAACACGCCACGTGTCACAATGTAACGTGCTCGGCGAATGATTTCGTGGATGCAACGAAACTGCTCGGCACTGGGCCACGTGGCCCTCACTTACACTTGGTCGGCAGTCCGTACACCTGCATATAATTTTGCCCAACATTTTGCCCCCACTCTGGTTGGAAAATGGTATTTTTCGGACAGAGTAGCAGAGCAAAGGAACCTCACCTTACCAAACGGTTCAACCTTCCACGCGGTTCGTTGTTTAGTGTCATCCCGTCGCGCTTTAAATCCGATTGGACACTTCTCTCTCCTCGTAAATGACACGCGTAGAGCCTTTTCAGCTTTTCACCTGCTGCGCCGCTTACGCGGGTTCCCAAATCCGCGCTGTTAAAACACGAGTGGTCAGAAGTTTAAAAACTGGGGCGGTAATAAATGCCATTTTTGCCGCCCGTTGCCTTTTTATTGGTAACGCTTCGGTTACCCCCACGGATACACACACGTATACATATATATACTGGGTTCATCTTCTTCTACTTCCTTTCCGCGATTCGAGCCATCAGATTTCGTTTGCTCCTTTCTCTCTGAGTCTCCGTTTTCTCGAGCTTTCATCCTTCCCGTCGTTCTTCGTTCATAGTGAGTTAATCCTTTTTATTTCAGATTTTTCGTCATGGGTAGACTTGCAAACGAGTTAAACTCTGAGGAAAAAATTAGGGCTTTCAAGGAAAAGTACCAAATTCCTCAGAATGTAGATATTAGGCTTGCCGAGCAAGGCGAGCGCGAAACGGGGGAGTTCCCCATAGTGGCCATCACCGAAGGTGGCCTTAGGTTCCCCCTACACCCTTTTCTTCGCTCTATGATGAGCATTCTAGACCTTGGCCCTAGGAACCTTACCCACAACTTCTACAGAATTGTTAATGGGGTAATAGAAATAAATAGGCGATACGGGTTCCACATATCCGAGTGGGATCTTCTTTACTGCTACTCCATCCAAAAAGTGAAGAAGGATGAGAACCGGTGGTACCTGAAATCCCGACCAGAAAAAGTCTTAGTCCACATGCTGCCTGATACGATAAAGTCAGAAAGTGACATGTGCGTCGTCACGGGTCACTGGACGCACGATCCAGACGAAGATCGTTATCCAATCGTCCCTCGGGTTTCTTTGGGCCCAGGTTGGTTGATTTCGAATGCTACCAGTTCTTTTTCTTCTTCGTTTTTTGTTTTTTTATCTTTTTTGTGCCTTCTAACTGTTTGATCTAACACCTGTGCAGCCGTCCAATCAAAGAAGTTCTGGGCCACTGGTATCCGCGCCGACAAAGATCATCTGAAACAGGTGTTCTCATTCCTTAGAGGTCCGGATCTTTACCCATTTGCCAGAGTGGTTCCGATTTTGTTCGGCTTCACTCCCTCCCATCAAACATTTATCGCTCCTCCTCAAGGCTTCGTGACCTCTGAAGCTATCAGGCACCTTCAGTGGTGGTTTCGAGCGTCTACAGAAGAAAAAGAAGATTATTACGCTTTAAGGCATCCGGAGTGGGTGCGTCCACCTCCATTCGCTCTTCCATTGATTGCCGAGCAAGTCCCTGCTCCAGAAGTGGTTGTTCTCGAATCTGCCGAGTAGCCGAGGAAACGAAGACTGATTCTTCTGGACGAGGAGGAAGAAGAGGAGGAAGAGGAAGAAGTTCAACCACCCTCAGCCTTCGAATACTTCTCTAGTTCCGAAGAAAAAGGGGCAGGAGACATGGCCCCAAAAATCGACTACAAAAAGCTCGCCATGGCGAAGGTGAAAGAGCAGAAGGTCGAGGAGGCCAAGAGGAAAAAAGCTCATGAGCAAAAAGCCGCTGGCAAAAGGAAGCTCGATGAGGGGAGGGCCCCTGCTCCTGCAACCGCCGAACAGATTTTGAAAGTAAAGATTGAGAAAGGAAAGGAGCAGGAGGCGCCTAAACAAAAACCCTCCGGCCCTGAGCAAAAAAGGGCCAAGACGCAGTCCACGGAAGTGGCTCGTGCTGTCGAGCAATCAAAGCTGCCTCAAGTGACTGCTGGAAAGGAGGCAACACCTTCTAAAGATGCGCCTCCAGCTAAGGATGCGCCACCGAGGACTTTCGAGCCACTGCCACCTCAACCGATTGGACCTGTGCCGCTCGCCATCGAGTATCCAGCCAATCCGATTCGAGATTCTCCTCCATTTGTCCCAAAAATCCTTATCCCCAGCCTTGAGTTCCCTCAGGGCCGGCCCTTCACTATCCAAGACACAGCCTTCAACCATGCCGAGGAGTTTCTTAAAGGTGTCCTCCCTCCTCAGGACGTTCGTGCTACGAGAAAAAATAAAACGGAGGACATTCACAAGGCTCTAATGAACAATATTATTTCTGTAAGTAAAATCATATTCCTTTATGTTCATCCTTTTGCTACTATGCTTTTTCTAACTCTCTACTCTTCTCCACAGACTTCTCTCTACACAATGGAGCTTATTACTCGGAGCCAAGCCTCCAATGCCAGAGCCGAGCAGGACAGGTCAGACATAAAGGACTTGAAAGCAAACGTGAGGACCTTAGAAAAGGAAAAGAAGAATCTTCAGTCCAGCAATGACGCTCTGGCAAAAGAGAGAAGCCAGCTCCGATATGAAAAGAACGAGCTCGAGAATCAACTCAACACTGCCCTTGGCCAAGTAGCGGGGAACAAAGCTCGGATGGAGTCTATGGACAAGATCCTGATCCGTAAAGACGAAGAGCTGCTGGAGGTCAAGGGCAAACTTTCGAGGGCTGAGATTGAGTTATCCTCGACGAAAGCTGGGCAAGAACTTCTTTTGAAGAAGTTGGAGACTTCCAGAGCCAAGCAAAGTAAGTCGAAGCAGGAGCTGGCTAACCTCCGAGCTGAGCTTGCGCTGAAGACTCGGGCTTTGGAAGGCAAAGAAACCGCCCTTCGAGCGGCGGAGGAGAAAGCCAAAGCTGATGTGGAGGCGCAGATCAACGATTGCGTGGATATGAGGGATGCTCACAACGACTTTTTCCTTGAGGGTTGGGAGGCTGCAATGAAGAAGAACAACATCGATCACACCAACCCTATATACACAGAGGTCCCTTATCCTGATCCAGAACGCTCAACTCCTCAGTTCAGCTTCGAACGTCCACCTCAAACTCCCTCAGTTCAAACTGCTGAAGAGACCGTCGACGAAGGGGAGGTTGAGGTGGATAGTGCTCAGAAGGACACCTCCCAAGCACCCCAACAGATTGAATAGATTGAACTGGTTGTGGAGAGTGATCCAGCTAAGGGGGGAAAGAAGTGAGCTTCTTTATATTTTTTTTTTGTTTTGCTTTTTCATTCAAGTCAGATGTAACAACGCGATGAACTATGTAAAGCTTTTAAGTTTGAATGAATGAAAAAACTTTGGTCTTTCTCTAATCTTGCTTTGTGTTTCCATGTCTTTGCTTGTTTAGAACTGCCGACGAATTGGTTGAAGAATACTTTGACTTGGTTGTTGATGAAGTTATAGGGAGGGCAGCCGAGGAGTATCTTGATGTTTTTTCACACGAGATAGCCACAAACCCCTATAACAAATGTTAATGCCTCACCTTAGGTTTAGGATTTAGGATAGCTTCTTCGGTTGACCATTATGTAAAGTATAATCGTACTGTAAGTGTATTAAAAATACGTAATAAAAGCTTTTTGGATTAGTCTCAATCTCGCTTTTTCCCATTGGGAGTGTACCTTTCTATTTATATGTTTTGTGCTTGTGTTGAGGTATGTGTCTTGAATGAATCTGTACCAATAATCGAGCGACGATAAGATTTAATAGAAATGCTCTAAGTATCAAGTCTTTCAAGGGCAACAAGTTCAAGTAATAACTTGCTTTTCATCAAATAACTTCAAGCTTTTGCTAAAGAGGAATGTCTTTAATAATTTTCACATACCTCGATGTGCTCGGCCGTCATCCAGCTTTCATGTAATAACAGAGAGATTTGCTTTTTGAGTAAAATTTTGCTTTTCAAATCCATGCCGAGCATTGGAGAAATGAATTTTTATGATACGAGGCCTTTTGTACATCAACGCCGAGCTCCTTTGAGAGGATTTTTTGTGTTGTGAGAGCTTTAACATCTATTGTACCAATGCTTATGAAAACTAAACGTGGCTTCTTTTCTTTCCAACCAATAGATCAAGATATTAAATTCCGGCTCGAGGAGCGTGTCCGGCCGTCGAGCAAACCAGGATTGTCCCAATCATCAGAAATGATGTGGATTCTTTCTGTACCGATGGTCGGTGAACCGAGCATGGTTCTCTTTGGATAATTCTTTTCAGAAAACTGAGGAATTGAATCTCAGCCTAAGGAGAATTCCTGGTCCGTAAACCAGGATTGTACCAACGCTGGGCAAGCCGAGCGTGGCTTCTTTTGATAATTCTTTTCAGAAGACTGAGGAATTGAATCTCAGTCTAAAGAGAATTCCTGGTCAGTAAATAAACCAGGATTGTGCCAACGCTGGGCAAGCCCAGCGTGGCTTCTTTTGATAATTCTTTTCAGAAGACTGAGGAATTGAATCTCAGTCTAAAGAGAATTCCTGGTCAGTAAATAAACCAGGATTGTGCCAACGCTGGGCAAGCCCAGCGTGGTTTCTTTTGATAATTCTTTTCAGAAGACTGAGGAATTGAATCTCAGTCTAAAGAGAATTCCTGGTCAGTACACCAGGATTGTATCAACGCTGGGCAAGCCAAGCGTGGCTTCTTTTGATAATTCTTTTCAGGCCAACATCAAAGGAGATGTGGCATTCTTTCGTGCCAATGCTCGGCAAGCCGATCATGGCGTCTTTTTGCTAAGTTGGGAGTTATCTCGAACTTTTGAAATTGCTTTCATTGCTTACAAAAGAGTCGCTTTTCAATAAATGTACAAAGTCTTTAATCAACAAATGTACGGCAAAATTAGTGATAGTACAACTTTAGATGGGCTATATTCCACGGTCTTTTGATTAGCTTTCCCTCCATATCAGTTAGCTTGTAAGCACCATTGCCGAGCACCTCTGAGACGAGGAATGGTCCTTCCCAATTTGCTCCAAACTTTCCTTCGGTTTGATCTTTTCTGCTCCCCATCAATTTTCTCAACACCCAGTCGCCAGTGCTGAACTCTCTATGTCTAACCCCTTTATTAAATTTCTTCCTTGTCTCTTGCTGGTAATTGGCTAACCTTAGCGCGGCCAGATCTCTTCTTTCATCAATCATATCCAGACTCATAGCCATGGCTTTATCGTTCTCTCATTTGTCAAAGGCTAGAGTCCTGATACTCGGCAAGCCAACCTCCAGCGGAATAACAGCCTCAACTCCGTAAGCCAGAGAGAAGGGAGACTCCCCGGTTGATCTTCTAGGGGTTGTTCGGTACGTCCATAGCACCGATGGCAGTTCATCGACCCATTTTCCCTTTGCCACTTCCAGTTTTTTCTTGATCCCATTAAGAATGACCTTGTTTGTAGCTTCAGCTTGACCATTGCTCTGGGGGTAAGCTGGTGTGGAATAAATATTCCTGATTCCATATCTAGAACAATACTCCCTAAATGGGGCACTGTCAAATTGTGTCCCATTATCAGAAATAAGTGTCCTAGGGATGCCGTACCTGGTAATGATGTTCCTCCAAATAAACCGAATGGTATCTGCATCTCTGATGTGAGCCAGGGGTTCTGCCTCCACCCACTTAGTAAAGTAGTCGGTGCCGACCACTAAAAACTTTCTATTTCCCGGAGCAGTTGGCAGGGGCCCTACAATGTCGAGTCCCCATTGAGCGAATGGCCAAGGACTAGTTAGCGGACAAAGTTCTTGGGCTGGCTGGTGAGGAATGGGAGCGAACTTTTGGCATTTCTTGCATCTCCGAACGTAAGCTTGAGCATCAAACCCCATCTTTGGCCACCAATACCCTTGTGTGATTGCTCGGTGTGCCAGTGATCTGCCCCCAGTATGTGCCCCACAGACCCCTTCATGAAGCTCATAGAGAAAATTTTGCACTTTGTCAGGATGAACACAAAGAAGATAGGGTCCTGTGAAGGACTTCTTGTATAGCTTATGATCAGGGGAGAGCCAAAATCTGGTGGCTTTTATTCGCAGCTTCCTCACTTCTGTCTTGTTCTCGGGAAGTGTCCCGTCCTTCAAGTAAGCAATGATTGGATCCATCCAAGATGGGGCTAAGTCAGCATACATTACCTCCTTATCTTTCGTTATGCTCGGCCTCTTTAGAACTTCCAAGAAAACCTGATCGGTTAACCTTATTCGAGAAGAGGCAGCCAGCGTTGCAAGTGCGTCAGCGTGAACATTATGATCCCTGCCAATAAGCTCCACGCTAGCTTTATTAAAGCCTTCAATTTTCTTCTTTGCCGCTTGTAAATACTCTGCCATCTTCTCACTTCTAGCCATATACTCACCCTTCAGCTGGTTAGCAACCAACTGAGAGTCAGTCCTTATTACGACATCGTTTGCCATCAATCGCCGAGCAATGTCGAGCCCAGCTAAGAGAGCTTCATACTCTGCCTCATTATTAGTAACTTCGAATTCGAGCTTTATTGCATATTCTATTGAGACCCCTTCTAGTGTAGTCAGGACTATGCCCACGCCGCCTCTCTTTCTGGACGAAGATCCGTCAACCTCGATCTGCCAAGGTTGCTCGGAATCAAAATGTTCGGCTGGGGCAGATTTTATTTCTACTTGCCAAACCTCTTTTGTTGGACCAGGGGCTGGTGTGGTGAATTCCGCTACAAAATCGGCCAGAACTTGGGCCCTTATCGCGATTCTTGGGACGAATTTTATGTCGAATGCACCGAGAGAAACTGCCCATTTTGCCACCTGACCAGACACATCAGCCCTCTTTAAAATATGGCCAATTGGCTGATTGGTGACCACCTGAATGGGGTGTGCATGGAAGTAATGGGCTAACTTCCTGGATGCCATTATTAATGCCAAGGTCAGCTTCTCTAGGGGAAGGTATCTGGTCTCCGCCCCTTGCATTGTTTTGTTCACGTAGTAGATAGGATGTTGCTTCCCTTATTCCATTCTCAGCAGGACGGCACTGACTGCATGTTCTGAGACTGCCAGATATAGTTGCAAAATATCCCCCGGCTACGGTGTTGATAATATCGGGACAGTTGTCAGATATTCTTTAAGCTTTTCCAGTGCCGCGTCTGCCTCAGCATCCCATTGCATCTTATTGGCCCATTTGAGCAGTCTGAAGAATGGTCGGCACTTGTCGGATGACCTACTGATAAACCGATTGAGTGCCGCCACCATCCCTGTAAGCTTTTGAACTTCTTTTTTAGTGCGTGGATCGGGATCAGCCTCAATTCCCCTTCTGCTCACCAAGTGGCCCAAAAATTTACCCGAGCTAACTCCAAGGGCGCACTTGGCAGCATTCAATTTTAACCCATACTGATCAAGGGTAGAAAAAACGCGCTGGAGATGTTGGAGATGAGTGTTCGGCTCCTTGCTTTTCACCACCATATCATCGATGTAGACCTCCATCGTCTGTCCGAGGTTTTCTTTGAATATTTTCGTAACCAGCCGTTGATAAGTGGCTCCAGCATTCTTTAGTTCGAATGGCATAACCCTGTAACAGTATATGCCTCGAGGGGTTATGAAAGAAGTTTTCTCCTCATCAGGGCCGAACATGGGGATCTGGTGATATCCCCTATAAGCGTCCAGGAACGACATCCTGGAACATCCAGCGGTTGAGTCAACGAGTTGGTCGATCTTTGGTAGGGGGAATGGATCCTTCAGGCATGCCTTATTCAGGTCTGTATAGTCTACACAGACTCTCCATTTCCCATTCTTCTTTTTGACCACGACTATATTGGCCAACCACTCCAGGTTTGAGACTTCCCGGATGGCCTCCGCCTCTAACAATCGGCCGACCTCCTCTATGATCGCCTCCGCGTGCTGGAGAGCCAATCGCCTTGCCTTTTGTATCACAGGTTTTACCCCCGAATTCACATTCAGCTTATGAGTCATGACTTCGGGGGAAATACCTGGCATTTCATGTGGAGTCCAGGCAAATGTTCCAATATTCTTCAAGAGCATCTCCGTTAGTTCCAGTTGCTCCTCGGCGCTTAGGTTGGTGCCGATCAGGAAGAATTTGTCATCCTCAGCTGCGCCAATCTGATATTTCTCCAATCCTTCTATGGCTTTCCTCTGTGGATCGCCACCGACATCATCGATCTTCGGGGCGTCCTCGGGTAGCTCCGTCAACTGGACTTGCTCGGGGATAGTTTTGGACTTTAGGGCTGCAGAGAAGCACTTTTGGGAAGTATTTTGGTCCCCAAAAATAGAAATCACTTCCCCGTAATAGGGGAATTTCAGGACTTGATGGTAGGTTGAGGGGACCGCCTTCAAAGCATGAATCCATGACCTTCCTACTATAGCATTGTAGGAATAAGGGGAATCCACAACAGTGAACTCAACCTCTTGCTCCACTGGGCCCGCACGGACAGGAATGACAACTCTGCCCAAAGGCCAAAGAGGGGCAGAATTGAAGCCTATGAGCGGGCATTCTGCCGGTTCCAGATCCTCCTCAGTTAGTCCGAGCTTCTTAAATAAGCTCAGAAACATAACTTCTGTTGAGCTTCCTGCGTCCACCAGGATTCTTTTCACTTCGAAGTCGAACATTCCCAGAGTGATCACTAGGGCATCATTGTGGGGCAGCTGAACACCAGAATGCTCGTCTTCATGAAAGGTGATTCCCTCTATGGCGGCTTTCCTCGGGCGCTTACTCGGCTGACCTGCAACCCCCAAGATTTCTTTACTCGGTGGATTAGGGGCGTGATTGATGACACTCCGGGGCCGCTGCTTCATATGGATCACGTGGATGACCGCAGGTCTCGGAACGTCTCTACGTGCCCTAGCCCTTGGTGGGGGTTGGACCTCCTCGGCAGCCTCCTCCCCGGCAGTCTCTTCTCGTTGCTCCCTTGGCTCTCTGTCCTGTGGGGCTGCTTCTCTAATCCTGCCCTCATCTATAAACTCTTTAAGGTGGCCCTTGCGCACCAATTCCTCCAGATGATGCCGCAAGGATCGGCAGGCCTCGGTGCGATGCCCCTTGTCTTGATGATACGCACAATAATTTTTAGAATTCTCCTTTCAAGGGAAGTCTGGCAGCTTTCCGGGCCATTTGAAATATGGCTTACTCCTTATTTGAGGGAGGATCTTGAAAATCGGTATCTTGAATACTGTATTGACCGCTTCGAAGACGGACTTCTCCTCATCTTCGAATCGACGGCCTCCTCCCCGGCTTTTCTCCTTTCTCTGGCCCTGGGATCTCCTTTCTTTTTGCTCGGCCGGCTGTGTCTCGTCCTCCACCTTAGCGTACTTCTCAATCCGGCACATAAGATCTGACATGTTGGCCGTGGGCTTTTTGGTCAAGGAGAGCCACAGCCTATCCTCCTTCCGCAACCCCAGCTTAAACGAGGTGACGGCCAGTTGCTCCGAGCATTCTCCCACCTCGTTGTAGAGCTCCAGGTAGCGGCGGGAATAATCTCTCAATGATTCCCCGGGTTTTCTTTTCATCGTAAGGAGAACGTCAGCGGTTTTGGGCTGTTTTGTGTTAGCCAAAAATCGAGTGACGAATTCCTCTGCCAATTGCTGCCAACACCGGATACTGCCAGGGGGTAGTTTATGGAACCACTGAAGCGCTATATCCCCAAAACTGGAAGGGAATACTTTGCACATAAGGTGGTCATTGCTGCTCCACAATGTCATGGCCTGCATGTAATGACGGTAGTGGGCCAGGGGGTCAGTTCTTCCATCATAGAGATTAAGCCTCGGAGTTTGTAATTTCTCCGGAGGCTCTGCATCGATTATTTCATCAACGAATGGGGAAGCAGAGATCCTCCCCAGGGCTTTCCTTGCCATCATGCGTGTGCTCTGGCCCTGAGCACCCCATTCCTCTGCTTGCCTTCACTCCTCTATCTTTGCCTTTCCCGCTTTCTTACGCTTCGAAGTCAGCTCTTCTTGGTCCGAGCTATCCGTCTCTTCTGAGTGTGCCTCCGGCACCTTTTTCGTGGAGCTCTTTTTGTGATGCACTTTGGTGAGCGCGTCAGCATCAGATTTCGCGTCACGTTTCGCAACGGTTTTGGCATGGCGCGAGCCCTTTCTGGAAGGAGTGACATCACGTCGCGAGCGAGAACGCACCTCCTCTTGTTCATGGGCGTCCCCGTCATCTTCATCAGTGGAGTGCTTGTAAAGAGCATCGTAACTTTCGTCAGATTCTGAATCAGAATCGGCTGCATGGCTAGCAGTAGACTTTCCCTTCTCCTTACTTAACTCTAGCAGAATCTCCTCCAGCTCTGCTTGCTTCTCACTGGCCTTAGCCATCAACTCCTCTCTCCGTTTTAGCGCCTCAGGGTCCCCCATTTTTCTTTTCCTGGCATACTCCAGACCTGGAGTCCGGATAATCAATGCACTCCCTTTAGTTTTGGCAGGAGTGGAACCGTCCCCTGCCCGTGGAGATGATGGGGGAGTAGTGTTTCCTCCCGAAGTCATTATGTAGACAAGTACTAGAGACTTGACAAAGAAACAAAGAAAAAAGCTGGCAAATAACAATACTGGGCTAAACAACGAGCCCCACGGTGGGCGCCAAATGTTCGGCAGTAAAAATTACCGCCTGAACTGCTGACCACGCCAATTGGAAATGCAATCGCCGACCTGCCGAACAAAGACAAAAAGAAAGGTTACGGCCGGAGGGGAGGTCTCTGGCCGGAAAACCCTCCGATGCTTAAGTCAGTAAGTCGCTCAAAAAAGGAAACCTTCAGGGAGGAAATAAGTGAAAACTTAAGTTGGCAATAGTCAGCTTACCTCTGTTGTTCAGCGGAATGTTCTATTTATAGTAACTCGAATAATCATTAAAGTATACCTATGATTTGACATTACGCATACTTCCGTGTTCCTTTTTCCCTCCTTGCTTTAAATGCACTTCCCGTTCATTTAATGCCTCAAATCTCTCATTTAATACACCATGCCCTTCATTTAATGCTTCTGACGGCTTAACACGCCATTACAACCGGAATTTCAGGGTCAGACTGTCTTTCTGTCACGTCCGTCAACTACCCGTAACGAGATGAATCGATTTAGTTACTTCTTCAGAGGTAAACACCCAGTTCAGTCATAACTATGCTGCATTTATGGTCACGAACCCTCTTTAAGGCAGCGGGTCCCAGACCTAACATTTACTAGCCGCCAATCGATTGGCCGAACAATTTAACTATTAGCGTCCTCGGCTGAAGCCACGTAGCAACGTACTATCCGTAGGTGCGGAAGCTCAGGGTCGTTTGGAGTATTAACCCACAGACTCGTGTCCATGTATGATCCTCACGTGGAACTCTCGTGGTACCAATCGACTGTTCGGCAACACGCCACGTGTCACAATACAACGTGCTCGGCGAATGATTTCGTGGATGCAACGAAACTGCTCGGCACTGGGCCACGTGGCCCTCACTTACACTTGGTTGGTAGTCCGTACACCTGCATATAATTTTGCCCAACACAATGCATAATTTATTTTCTTGAGCCAAGTCCTAACTGTTCGACTGAATAATAGTATCATAATCTGTTTATTTTATTTTATTTTTTTCTATTGTTCAAAGGTGGGATTTGTACAATATTGGATTGGACAAAGAATGAATAAATTCATAATGATTTGTTTGTCATTTGTTTTTACTATTTTGAGCAGTGTTCAATCAATAGACATTCTCTTGTTTGTCTAGAACTTGCTAGCTTTAAAAACAATGAGAATAGAACATGGCCAGCATCTGGTTTGACACTTGCCTGTGTGCGCCTACGGAGTGCTGACTGTGCTGGTATCTGATATATTTTTCATGGATTCATCACGCTATAAGGTGTGTCCATGGTTCCTAGATCAGATCTGTGCAAAAAGGGCATCCTTCACAGACATCTTTTTTTGCAATAAGTCCATAGTGATATATTATCCCCATCCTTATATTCTCCAACTGTTCATTTTATGAAGATTTGAGGAATTTAGTTATCAAAATGTCATATGCTACAACTACACACAAGGCCCCATGGAATGATGGCTCAAATAAAACAGCAGAGATCTCACATCTTCGTCTCAATTAAGCTCACTGGTGTTGTCTTGTCATTGTAGTGTCCCTATTTATGTCCGATTTCTCCTTCCTTTTTTTTTTTAATAAATAAGAAGGATTGAATTAAAAAGGGCATCAAGGGGATGCCACCCTTCTACAAAAACCTCTTAAAGCAGAGGCACAAAAGAAAATGAAACTCAAAAAACATTTATCCATTTTATTAATAAAATGCAAAAAGCGACGCAATTCTGGTTCTTTGCCTCTAGGCATCCAAGTAAATAAGATTCTCAATAAAATACTCTCCAATCAAGTTGAAGATTTCTCGAGGTCCCTAAAGCATCTATTGTTCTTTTCTCACCAAATCATTCATGCTAATCACATTAGTATCAGGTTTGTTGTTTGAAAGTTCCAGTTGCAAAAACCTTGAATGACTTTTGTGATCTAATGCAATGAATTAAAACAAGAAACACACAACTAGAATACAGAGATTTACGTGGTTCTGTAATTTGTCTACGTCCTCAAGCAAAGGATCTGGTTTTCAATTATTAAGGAACTCCACGAATGGAGTTGAAGAATACAATTACAGAAAGAATCTGTAACATCCTAGCTCCTTGAAAACCCTAATTCCACTTCTTCTATAGTGTACAAAAAAACCCATATATACATAGGTACAAAAAAACCCTAGCAAAACACACTTTTGTAGTGAACCAGGTCAGCATTGCTTCCTAGAGCGAGCTCCTTAGGCGCCCCTAGTGAGCCCATCTCATAGGATTGGGCTCCCTACAAACTCTCTACGAGGTCCTCTATCCATTCTACTCGGTGCTGCTTGCTGGGGCGAGCTCCTCATGAGCTTCTAGTGAGCCTGCTCCGCAGTCGCAAGCTTCCTACGAGATGCCTTCTACTGCCTCTGCTTGCATACCTTCATTGCATTGTGAGTTCAACCCTGCAATCCCCCCAAATTTCTATGTGTTCCTTGCTAGTGATGAGCCACAATTGCAACAATCTCTACCTTGGTGAATACTGGCCCCTTAGGTAACTAGGCACTGTAAACTCCACCTTGAATAATATAGGTTAGGGCTGTCTCCCATCTAGCAATTGAAGACATGAATCAAGTCTAAGCAATATATTTGAACTTATCTGTGATAAGAGACTTCGTCAATATATTTGCAGCATTCTCAGATGTGTGAACGTTTTCCAGATTAACCTCACCCAAACCAATCAACTTCTTGATCTTGTGAAATCTCACATCAACGTGCTTGGTCCTTGCATGATAAACCTAGTGCGTTACCAAATAAATGGCACTCTAACTGTCACAATTCAACCGAATGCTATCTTGCTGTATACCCATCTCCTTGACTAATCGTCTCAACCATAGTGCTTCCTTGGCAGTCTTAGTCATTTCCATGTACTCTGCTTTAGCAGTAGACAATACAACAAGAGACTGCAATGTAGATTTCCAACAGACTAGTCCTTTCACAAGTGTAAACACTTACCCGGTCACAGACCTTCTGTCATCCACATTCTCTGCATAGTTTGAATCAACATACCTTATAACTGAAGCTTCCTCTCTTTGCCTAGCAAAAAGAATCCCATAATCTGTTGTACCTTTCGGTTATCTAAAAATCTACTTCATTACTTTCTAATGCTATCTGCTTGATTTTGTCATGTACTTGCTAACTATGCTCACCGTATGAGCTAAGTCCGGTCTAGTACATACCATGGCATACATCAAGCAACCCACTGCACTGGTATAAAGCACTTTGACATGTTAGCAATTTCTTCTTGTGTCTCCGAACATTGTCTGACTGATAACTTGAAATGACCTGTGAGTGGTGTGCTTACTGGTTTTGCATCCTAGATGCTATACTTTTTTAGCACCTTCTAAATATAATTCATTTGAGACACCCAAAGCTTACTAGCTTGCTTGTTTCTACGAATCTCCATTCCAAGTGTCTTATTTGCATCACCCAAGTCTTTCATGTCAAACTCATTGCTCAACAATGGCTTTAACTTGTGGACCTCCACTATGCTCTTTGCAACAATTAACATCTTATCCACATAAAGTAGTAAATAAATGTATGAACCATCCTCAAGACATCTCAAATAAACACGACAATTATACTCACCCCATGTATAGTCAATTTGAAGTATATAGGTGTCAAACCTTTTATACTATTATCGTGGAGACTGCTTTAGCCTATACAAGGATTTCTTCAACCCACAGACAAGATGTTTTGTGTCAAGTTGCTCAAAACCTTTGGGTTGATCCATGTAAATGTCCCATTGTTACAATACTACCAGATAGTTATAAGAAATTGATGGTTATTGTTGGGAGAAGAAAAAAGACTGTAGCAGTTCAAAGTTTCATCTAATTTAAAATTTCACCAAATGTCGTTATTATCTCTTTATTATAATAATATAAATTATCTAGCATTAATATAAGGGAATGATTACTACATGATGATCACCAAAAAGCAAAAGAAACTTGATTCTTACTATTACTATTAAGTACTTAATTATGATTGAGAAATTCAAATATTGTTCCAACACCGTGAGCAAAGAGCATAAAACAATAAGAAGCAAATGCCAAAAATAGTTTGAACCCATAAATTAAATATATAAATCAATCAAGAAGATAACATGTATATCGACAAATTAAATTAAAAAAAAAAAAGAAAAAGAAGCCACATGTGGCTCCCATATTATCACTAACGCAGCCGTGAAATATATATATATATAGGTATCTATAATCTAATTAAGTAATCAAGGAAGTTTCCAATTTCGATGACAAAGCGATAGTGGATGTCCCCTTTGGCAAGTCGATTCATGGCCGTGTTCACATACTCCATTGGAATGACTTCAACAGTAGTAGTGATGTTGTGCTTCCCAGTAAAATCCATCATTTCTTGTGTTTCCTTCAACCCTCCTCCAATACTCCTTCCTACTATCTTCCTCCCTGATGAAAATTATTAATTTATTTTCAAAACCAAGCTTCAATTCATGAACTTCATCATTCACACACATTTTCAACTTATATCTCCATGGAAGCCGGGAAGTTCATGTTCTATTTAGTAGAAAAGAATGGAGCAAATAATTGGAAAGTATTTTTGGAACTTACCAACAAGCAAAGGAAAAGATGTCCAACTCAAGTGGTTTTTCCGAATCTGGTGTGCCTACAAGAATTAGCTCACCATCCCGCTTCAAAAGATCAATGAAAGGATTTATTGAATGAGTAGATAAGGAGGCCATATCAATAATGCTAACCATTGTGCCCGTAGCAGCCTAATAAAAATCACATAATTATGATTACCAAAAAAAATCACATAATTAGTATATTGGATAAATTATATTTAATTATAACACTAAACTTTACACCAAATTTTTACTTTATTTTCTATACTTTTAATTGTAACAGTTAACCTCCTCATATTTACTATCAATTTTTAATTTGATTATACTATTAATAATCTTTAAGACATGCAGTTCATTACATGTGATTGGCTCATGTAACTATTCTTTAATAAATTTGATAGGATCAAAGTGAAATTTAATCATAACTAAAAGAATTAACTATTATAATTAAAAGTAGAGATATTAAAGTGAAATTTAGTGTAAGGTATATAAGTATTAAATGTAATCTACTCTAATATATTTGAATATATAGAGTAAAATTTTATAACTAACAGGCGTGCTACGCAAAGTCATATAATCACGCGCAAATGTGAGCAGCAGTCCATTGTGAAAGCAACATACATGGACAGCTAAAATTGAGCAATCGCATCACCTATGACTATGCGTAGCATTTTCCTTTCAAACAATTAAATCTCACAATTCCTTACCTACAATTACTCTTGGTCACAACTAACGATGAAAAAATCAGCTCCAAGTTGCTCAATAGCTCCATGTTTCTTGCTAGGAGACGTACTAATTACAGTAACCTTCATCCCAAATGCCTTGGCAAATTTCATAGCCAAGTGCCCTAGTCCTCCAAGTCTAACCACGCCTAGATGCTTCCCTGGCTCATTAAGTCCATAGTATTTCATGGGATGATAGACTATTATTCCAGGGTAGAGTAATGGCCCCACACCTTCCTGCAAGAGATTTTCGGGAAATTTCAAAGCAAATTTTTCATTATCCGCGATTATATCTAAAAATCCATCATAGTTTTTGGTTTCTTTTTTTTTTTTTTTTTTTGTAGAGGGTGTAAGTGAAACTGACTTTTGGACAGTAACTTCCAAGTCATCTTTGCAGTTGTTGCAGGAGCCAGCGATGAACCCCATTGCTGCTTTATCTCCTGCCTTGAAGTTGTTTACTTTGCACCCCACTTGAGTCACCACACCCACAATCTCATGCCTGTGTGATTGAGAAAGTTATTAGAGTCCTAAAAATAGTGAAATCACTATTGATTATAAAGAAGTTTTTGCAGGGAAGAAATCCGTTCCATATAGGTAATTATTATCTATTTTGAAAGTATTCGCACATGCTATTGATGCTGAGTTTCTATCTTTTTGGTGGTGCATATAAGTTTTATCATAAATTTATTTCAAACGAGATACTTATCAACATTCTTAGACTTCCGACCTCTTATATAACAAGAGTAAAAATTAAGGGATTTATTTAACGAGCTCTAGTAAGTCTCTATTCATAGGTGGGAATGAGTTTTTAAGCAAAGTCTGACTCTATGGCATAAACTGAAAAGTTAGTTGAAAGATAAATTATTATCCTACGAAGCAACAATTCTGAAAAATGTTTTTTTTTTTTTTCGGGGGGAATCATGAAATAACTAACATTATATACCTAAATCATTTGATCATTGTTGTTGGTACAAAAAATATTATGAACACGTGGCATTACTCTGAATATATATGCGCCGAGCAGGGAGATACTCGGCATTAGTCTATTCAACTAGGGCCCTACTACAAGAGGTATGAATGTTGGTTTATCTCTAACAATAAATGCTGTCTAATAATAAATTTGGTTCATTTATTACTATTTTGTTAATTCAGTTATTTCGTTACTTTACAAGTTACAGATACAATGTGATATTCGGACATTCTATATGGTCACATCTCACCCACTATTATGATAGCCCACGCACATTAAATATTAATGATGAGTATTAAATGCAAAATAAATCATCTGTAAGAGTTATATTATCATGACTTTTATAATTATTTTGATAATTGTTTATACACTATCTTATTATGAGTATAACATTTAGCACACAAAATTAGGTATACTCACTATTGTCAATGAAACATTTGTATTGATTCCATTATTCTCTCGAGTTTTTTTTTTTTTTTTTACTTTACCTTTACAGGATATTTAGTTGGGATTCCCTCAGGCTATTTTCTCTAACTTTCTCTTTGTTTTACAAGCTCTTTACTCCAAGTTCGGTTGACGTGATAACTACATGCGATGGTATTTTTTATTCCCACACATTTGTCATAAAATAACTAAAAAATGATTTTTTTTTTTTTTTAATACGGAGTTCATATGTTTAATGCTTGAGTTAGAGATTCAAGAGGTCTATTAAGGAAAAATTTAGGACATACCCCGGAACAATAGGGTAGGAAGTCATTCCGACCTCATTTTTGGTCATGTGCAAGTCCGAATGGCAAATTCGACAGTAGAGGATCCTAGTTGTGACATCATTAAAAGAAAAAAGAAAAAACAAAAGAAATTAATTATTGCAATACCTCAATAGAAGAAGAAATTAAATGATATGCTCCTCGCTTGGCAATGGTGATTTAATTTCTTCACAAGAAACAGGAAATAAGTTGTTGTTGCTCAACGGGAGAGGGGATTCTCTGTCCCAAACATCAAATTTCCAAAAACAGTGACTGCAATTAAATTCATAGTAATCAAGAAAAAAAGAAGATGCAAAAAACGTACCTCCCAATAAAATGGAATGGGAAAGTGTCCCTGAGGAATCTCCAGCTGCCCATCCAAGGGCCTTCTGATTTTTTTTCTTGCTTTTGTGATCCTGACGTCTTTTTAGATATATGTAAATATATCTATATATATAATGAGATTGCCGGCTCTTGATCTTCTGTACCATTTATATATATATATATATATATATATTTCTGATTATTTTAGGGTTCACGAATCTTATTAATGTTTGAATTTTGATTGGGAAAGGAACCCTTTAGAAACTAATCAGGCGAGCTTTTTTTTGAAGTTTTTTTTTTTTTTTTTCCATCTTATTTGATTTTTAAATAGTTTTTAGACATATTATTCATGCTCATAAAAAAAAATTACAAAAAAAAGATTAATCAGAAATAGAAAAATTTAAGTAAGGAAGAAAGAAGTTAATTTTTTTTTTAATACCTTCATGAATTTTCTTATTTGAAAGTATTGTTTTGTAACTTTTTTTTTTTTTTTTTATAAATGTAGCTTATCTAAAAATTATCAAAAATAATAATAAATAAAATTTAATAAAAAATTTCATATATATATATATATATATATAAATTTCCTACTTGGTTTCCAACCTGAGCCAATGTTAGATCAAGGTTACACCTTATAAAATGTTAACAAACAAAAGCGAAGCCTAAGTAAAAGGAGCCTTTTTGAAAAATTGCAAAGCTTTATATGTTTATATATATCTGCTTTCTTTCACGTGAGTTTCTATTTGACCTTTCTTGAACAAAGATTCTTCTAATGAAGCTATCAATCTCACACGTGGCATCTTCTTTAAGCCTTGGAACCATTTTGGCTGCTCACTTCGTTGGAAAATTGAAAGAACGGCTACCACCCTTTTTCTTAACCTAAAAGCAACTCCCAAATGAGATTAAGCTGCGTTTGGAAATAAGGAGCTTCACAGCTCGACTATTAGTTACTAGTTAAAAAGTTAGTTATTAAAAAATTAAATTTTTTAATTTTAAATAAAAAATTAATTTTTTATCCTTTTCAAACTCAACTTAAGTCAACTTAAGTTATTTATCTAGTTAGACCCGTGAATTTGCTTGTGCAGACTTGTAGTTAAATCTAAACTCAAATTTTTCCTAAACCCAGCTACATAAACAAGAAACACTGCCAAGCCTGGCCTGAGCCCGCTTGTCCAATCGAGTATAATTATATTATATTAATAAAAATAAAAATGCTAGACATATGAATATGAATATTCAAATAAATTGAGGATAGGCCTTTGGTTGAGTGACAGTCGATTCCTTCGCCTCCTCACCCACCCAGGTTCGATTCCCCAGTGTGTCTTTCTCCCCTCCCCCTTACCAATCAAAAAAAGAAAAAAATTCAAATAAAGTGCAAGTTACATAATCTCTTTATTTAAAATTTTCGAATAAAGAACAACCTTTAAATATAATTCACGTAATCAACAATTGGACGGATGGTATATGACAATGGGAACTAAAATAATTAATAAAAATCCATAGAAGGTACAGTCACATATAATAAAAATTGGTACATGAATACAAATTAAAACTTGGACAATGGACAGTATATATGTAAGTTATATTATAATCATAATTACCCAAAAAAGAAAGTTATATTATAATCATTAAATAACATTATATATATATAATAATACAACATTATAATTAAATAACCCTGTCCCAACAATAAAGTACAAAAACAACCGCAATCAATCCTCTCTATCTGTAAATGTAAATAAGCTGAATTATAAAAATAAATATAAATGTAAAGTACCCCAGAATGGATAATCATCATTTGTCCATCAGTTGAACTTAGAATGCCCACTCTTGCCTCCAAGTGTAGTACCTACAATCTAATCGATGTAAGTATGACAAAACAGTGTATGTAATAGAATAAAACTCTGTTTGAAATTTTAAAAATCGTTAAAAAAATTAAAAATCTTTAAAAGTTATATTTAATTTTTATTTCATTATATGAATTATATGAATTATGAACTCACAACTTTTATTTAATTTTATCATTTTTTTTAGTTCAAATGCCCGTAAAACAAGTGCACATATGCAGGTGTATATGACAAGTAATATATATTAACGTTTGAATAATCAGAATCCATTGAATATTAGTAAATAATAAAATACGATTAATATAAAAAAGGCTAATGCCAAGGCCGCCACACCATCCACGTCTGCCCACGACGCACCTCCACCACCGTAACCATCCACGGCACGACCCAACATCAATCCATATATTCACCACATCAATATCTTGCAAATTTTAGTTACCCAAAAAAAAAAAAAAAACATGCATTTGAAAGCTAACTTTAAAGGACATATTTCACCGAAATTACATACAAACAAATTTTCAACAACTTACCATGGTAAAGAGAAATTTTAATTTATTTATGTAGATTTTTTTTTTCTTTTTCAACTCAAAGTTGATTTGAGAACTTATGAAAAACCCCTATCAACCATGTCGTGAAGAATATATTTTTTTTTTCTTAAAGGTGGGGAAAGAATGAGAGAAGAATATTTGGAATAACATTCTCTACAAATCATCACAATTGGGTTATCTTGAATTCTACAACATTTCTTTCATTCAGCTTAGTCACATGAAGAATAACAACAAAAGTTTTTCCCGAAATACAGAAATTACTTAGCAAATTTGTACTAAAATGTGACTCCAACTAATTGGGGTTACCTTATGAAACACGCACCCCCATTTTGGGGATGGAATCTAAGATTTGATATTTGAAAGACATGATTAAAATATAATGCACAAATGGGGGCTTTTATTAGTTTTGAAAAAAAAATTTAAAAGACGAGCCTTAAAGAATATTCAAAATTTTTGATAAAATTACACTAGATCTTTAAAGATTTTTCGGTTGTCCCTCTCTGTCACCCCCTAAATCTATTTCTACCTATACACTTGCTTAATCTAGTTGTCAAGGGTTAACAAAACCAAAGTGAAACTCAAAAATCAGACCAAACCCAAAAATTTCAGTTCGGTTGGTTTGGTTTTTGTTAAATTGACTCGGTTTAATTTTTATTCTTTAACATTTTTTAGTTTTTATATTAAATTTCTGATTAAAATAAAAAATCAAATTTATTTTGATATGATTAATTTATATTTTATTATAAAAATTTTCTTTCGATATGGAAGCTTAAATTTCATCGTATGATTAGCATAAACGGTTTAATAAAATGTTAATTTTGTCCACTTTGAGAGCAAAATAAAAATGTGTCCCACTCTTCATATGACTTATTAATTTATATAGACAGGTTTTATTTCAAGAGGAGATTAAGATGGTATATTCAGTTATTCAAAATGAGTAAAAAAAAAAAAAAAAAAATGGCTCTAAATTAACACACTTGAATAAGTGTTTATAAATAATCCCATGTTAAAATAAGAAGAGATTAATTAAAATAGTATAGTTTTAATAAGATGCATATTTTATTAATATGCTGTAATTTTAATAAGTAGTTGCAACAAAACTACATCGTTTTGATCAAGTGGTCTTCCATGTTTGTTCAAAAACAAAGAACAGAAGTATAAGTTCAAAAATGGAAGTAATTTTTCTATTGGTGGTTTTTTTTTAAACAATCACTTAGTCTCCATAAATTCATTCATCCGCATTAGATTTTTTACTTAAAATTGTTTTCCTTTGCACTACTACATTAGAAGAGTTTAACAATACAATGCGCCGTTTCGATTTGCTAGGCAAACATCCAAAAAACCTAATAACACCAATGTAGAAGAAAAAATTTCTCGTAAGGAGATAGCATCTGACATTAGCTTTGATCAATCAAATATTTTATTATGTCTTAGTTTTTTTTTTTTTTTCAAATTTACTATTTCTTGTTTTAATTTAATTGCGACATAATAGATAGAAACATATTAGGATTAACATAAATAACTAAAGATTGCTAAATTTGTTTTCCTAAGATTAATTTACATTAAAGATTAATTTATAATTATATAAAACATTGATGGAACACTTAATCCATGACAAAATAAATATAATTATACATATATCTTATATATAATGAAAGAGTCATACATAGATGGCAGTTTGATATATATACATGAGCGACAAGGTAGATATAATAATAATAAACAAGAATTGAACCAAATCAGAATAACACGGTTCAATTATTTATATGCAAATTTTGGTTGACTTTATTTTTTTAGGTGCCGTTATTTACAACCTTACTTTTTCTCCACGCATTTCATTTAATTTATGTATCCTATATTTTCTTTAAGTAACCCAATAATTTTTCTACGTAACCTACAATTGTACCTAGAGTTTCAAAAATACTCATTCACCTTCTAAAACCCTTAAAATATTAGAAATCCCAAAAAATTTGAATTTCTATTTTCAATAAATATATGTCAAAATTTTATACTCATTTTGGTAAGAAACTGTTGAAATGTTATATGGTCATTGAGAAAAAAATATCAAAACGACAAGAGCTTATTGAAATGTTTTAATTTTTTTAGTAACTAGCTGCTGAAATGTTTTGCTTATTTTGGTGTGGAAGTGTTAAAAGTTTATGTGGTTAATTGTTAAATCTTTCTAGCAATTAATTGTTAAAATTGTTTAGTTTTTTGAACAAGTAGTTATTAAAAATATGTATAGTAAATATGGAAGATAAGGAGGTCATTTTGTATTGAGGCATCTTTGTCCTAAAATAAGAAAATTTTACCTAGGCTGTGGAAGAAAAAATAAGGTTTGCGAATAGCGGTATTCTTTTTTTAAATTGAAACCAAGCACTACATGGAATACAAAGCATACACTGCTGCCAGTGTGACTTATAATATTGTAAAGACTGTGATAATGCATGCATCATGATGGAGAACTATGAATGAATTGCGTAGACATGGAAGATAGTTGCATAGTTTTGATAAATCGATATGGAAAGGGTAAAAGCAATAGCCTAGCACATAATATATATATATATATATTAGCCAATAAAACAATGAATCAAAGTCCTATGAATCTTAAATTCACTATTAGAGTGTGGAAAAGCTAAAAACATTTTTAACGTCATTGTGGGCACCAAGTTCCTCACATCAATTAGCTGTTTGTGGGAGTTGATTGACTAAAAACATAAATCACTTACTAATTAAGTGCGCATTTGGTAACCACCGCTATCTGCTCACTTTCTAACTACTTAGTTTTTTAACTTTTTTCTAAAATGACCATATTTACCTCATTATATTTTAGACTTCTTTTAAACCATAAAAAGAAAAAATGTCTAATTAACAAAAAGTTAAAAAAGAGTTTTTTTCCCTTCCAAAACCCCAAAAAAAAAAAATACAAAAATTACAAAAAAGCTAGGTTTTTTGCTTCCTAAACTCAGCCTAAGTTAAAATAATACGTACCTTGATGTTTTAATTCCCTTTCTTAATTTGTGAGAAACTGGTGCCTAATCTTCTTCAATGCAACTAGAACATCCTTTATGTTCATCCTCTCTTGTGGTAAATCTGCAGAACACTTCAATGCTAATTTCATGATAGATGTTGCACATTGTAACTTTGCAGAGTAGTGTACTTGTTCATCTGGCCCTAACAAGTTTGCATCCATAATTTCGAGAATTGCATTATTAGGTAGTGAATTTTCTACCCATTGCTTTATACTTGAATCTCTAGTATTAAACATTGCATCAGTGGGCCTCCTCTTTGTAAATGTTTCCATTAACATGATTCCATAACTATAAACATCACACCTTGTAGAAACTAATCCTTCAAATCCATATTCTGCATCTCAAAATAAAATTGCGTTAGATATAAGAAATGACATTTTGATGATAAAAAAGATTGTATAATTTACTTAAAATTAGTTTGAATTGAAAATTTGTGCCAATTAAATTAGGGAAAAACTATAACCTGGGGCAATATAGCCTAATGTGGCAAGTGTCCTGGTTTGTGTAATACTTTCTTCATCACCTAACAACTTTGCAATGCCAAAATCACTGACATACCCAACCATATCTTCATCTAACAACACATTACTTGGCTTCAAATCACAGTGAACCACCGGTATTGAGCAACCATGGTGAAGATATTCCAGGGCGCATGCCACGTCCATCATTATGTCTAACCTTTGCAACATATCTAAAAAATAGTTTTGAGAATACAACCATTTCTCGAGACTTCCATTGGGCATGTACTCTAGAAGTAAGGCTTTGAATTCAGGTGTGGAACAATTACTGATGACTTTGGTTAAATTTCGATGACGAATATTGCGCAATATTTCACACTCCACATCAAAACTCTTGAATGCACCATCCAGTTGCAAATTGAACACTTTTACAGCCAAGATCATTCCATCTGAAAATCTTCCTTTATAGACTGAACTGAAACTCCCAATGCCAAGGAGGTTGTTTTCACTAAACATTTCAGTTGCTTGTACAATTTCACGGTACGCGACCCTTCTGTAACTTACTAGTGTCAACAAATCAATTTTAGCTGGAATTTTTCTTTTTCTTCGGCGTCTTATGAATAAAATTATAAATGTCACAACAAGGAATACAAAACCGATTGGCAACAAAATAAATACAATAAGCAGTATTTTTTCATCCTCCTCAATTTATGGTTATGGCATAGTGGGACATCAAACTGAGGAGCTCCGCACAAAGCTTTATTCGACATAAAAGACTGGTATGTGAAGTTTGCAAAAGGTCCTCTGTTTGGAATTTCTCCTATCAACATATTGAAAGATACATTGAAATGCTCCAATTGCTTGAGTCTTTCTAATGACAAGGGAATCACACCTGAGAGTTCATTATGGGATAGATCTAAAATTTCTAAGTTTGTCATGCTTCCAACTGAGGGAGGAATATCTCCATGTAGTCTATTATGTTCTAAACAAAGACTAATTAAATTTTGTAGACCTCCAATCGCACTTGGTATTTCACCAGACAATTGATTCATGGACAAATTCAATTCGATTGCAACCTTTATCTTCCCAACTTCCGGTGTTATGTATCCAATTAAAGAATTTGATGACAAGTCAATCTCCAAGATATCTGTAAGACTCCACAAGTTTGTAGGTATGGTAGAAGTTAAATGGTTGGAATTTAGCTTGAGATATCTTAGAGAAGTGGTCATATTATCCCCTAAGCATGCTGGGATGGACCCAAAAAACATGTTTTCCAACAAATATAAAGCACCTAGGTTCTTTAAATGACATAGATCAACTGGAACTGATCCTTGTAGATTATTATTACCAAGGTTTAATTGTTGAAGTTTCATCAACTTTTTGAATGTGGTCGGAATGAATCCAATCAAGTTATTGCCAAAAAGATTTAAGTATACCAAATTGGTTAAATTACCAATTTCACTAGGAATGTTTCCCCTGATTCCACATTCACTTGCTCTCATATATTCCATAGAAGTGGAGAGATTTCCAATTGAATTTGGTAGGATGCCATTTAAAGGAATACGTGGAATATCTAATATTTTTAAACATCTGCAACTTGTCAAGGAAGTGATGAAATTCAATTGTAGAGACAAAGAAGATTCATGCGTAAAATTGTTTGTCCCCAAGCTGAGAATATATAAGAGCTTTAAATTACCAAAGGAGCTGGGAATTGAACCACTAAACCTGTTAGAAGCGAGGTTTAGCACAGTGAGCTTAGAAGCATTTGAAATAGTGTCGGGAATCATCCCTTGGAGCATATTCATTGCAAGATAAAGTTCCGTAAGATTGGGTAAGTGAAGACCCATATCCATTGGAAGATTGCCTGATAATTGATTTCCCACAAGCGAAAATACTTCAATCCTTGACATATTAAATATTGTTGCTGGAATAGGACCCCTTAGGTTGTTCATGTCCATTGATAGGACTTTCATATTTTGAAGTGCACCAATTTCTTGGGGTATTATACCTGCCAAAAACATTAAAACCCACAAAATTGCAGCATAAGTTTGTAAGTAATGACTCTAAATTTGCATACAAATTAATAATTGAAAATAACAAATTAGTTTTATTCTTTATTTTTTCAATTCCTATAGAAGGTTCAGTATTGTAATAAAAAAAACAATGAATAGATCAACAATTATAAATAAATACAAAAAATAAAAAATAATTTTTGCATATACTTGTTAAAGATATGTACATTTTTATTTTTTTTTCACTTTAAATAAAATATTCATATACATTTAAATCAAGTTGAAGTGATTGGAGAATAAGCCAGTTTGGCTAAAGGGTTGGCTTCGACAAATTAGAAAGCAAACTCTACTTATTTTTGTCAAAATCAATGTTAATCCTCTGGGTTATGGAATTTGATTCTAGCTCAGGACTTTTAAGACAGACATATAAGATTGATTTTCGAACATTTGCTCGTACAAAAATAAGCCTCCCAAATTCTTTGAGACATAAATCCACCATTAACTAAAAAATATTGTTTCTAATAGCAATATTTGATATATCTATAATCGCGTTATAAATTTTCAATAGTTGAATTTTTGTTGTAAACCCACTCTCGAAAATGCTTGTGTGGGCTGAAGGAGATTTCGAGTACTCTGAAAGTCTTCATATTAAATTTGATGAAACGTTTAGCTTTTTTAACATCAATCAAATTGTTAAGTAATAAGCCTATCTTCCATATAATTTTCATATTAATTATGAAATATTTTACTATCTTGTATAGTTTTTTTTTTTTTTTTTTAACTTAGGTTTATAGGTTTTTCCTAATATTTAAGTAAAACTCTTTGTCATTCATTGGAATACCCAAAATTAATTCAATTATTTTTTTAAATTCTTTATGGCTTTTCTGACATGAGGTCAAAACCATTTGAGCCTACATAGATTAGACTCGTCAATTTCGGGCAAGTAGCTCTGTCACCTTTCAACTGCTGCTGCTAGCCGCTGGCAACCCAACCCATTCAGTCTGGCAACCTGCCTCTGTGGTTTTCAATTCTCCGCCCTCACCACACCGCCCTCGCTAACTGCTTCGCTGGCCCTCGCTGACTGCTCAGCTTTTCCGCCAAACCTTGTCGCTGTCCCAATTCGTTTCGAGACAGCCCAAGTAGGCACCGAATTCACAGCAACAACTCTGTCTTTTGGATGTGGTGAGACTTGTAGTTTATACGGAGAGGAACTAAGTACTAGAAAGGAGAGGCGGATGCGAAGCGGAGCGAAGCATCCGTCCTCATCTCAGATTCAACATGTAGTGGGTTGGACCATAGGTCCAAAGGTTTGGGAGTGTGGGAGGCAACACTCCCGTGGTACGGTACAATATAATTAAAGATATTTTGAGAGTCAGACCATGTAATCCTATTAAGATTAGAAATAGAGGTGGTTATAAATATTCTCTATGTAACCTATGATCAATAAGAAAGAACTCTCGCTCATACTCCCATGGACGTACCCGAATTTTGAAAAATCACGTAAATCTGTGTGTTGATCTTTTTACTGTTTTCTTCCATATATCGTGTGTGTGTGTGTGTGTGAATCAATCCAATAGAATGACTATGTTGACTTTCCATCAGCATTACCACCGCACCATTCCAACATCGTCGCCGGTCCTGAACGAGCAATTTCCAGAGCCACTGCTTCCCAGCAGTAATCTCCCTTATTTAATTCCATGCAACCATTATTTAGTTTTCGTAACCCTAATTTTATTTTCTTAATTTCTTATAATTAATTCCATGCAACTTGTACCCTTATTTAATTACCTGCAACTTTTCTTATTCCCTTCACCCATTAACATTATTTTCTTAATTCCAACACTTCTCTTTCCCAAAATTTTTAATCCATAATAATAATAATAATAATAATAATAATAATAAACCTCAATCTCTTTTTTAAGGACCCATTGTGTTTCAGTCTCCCTGTTGGAGACTTCCTTTCATCTTAGTCTCTCTGTTGAAAACCCCATCATGCTCAATCTCTCTACTAGAAACCTTATTGTGCCTTAGTCTCTCTATTGGAGACCCCATTACCACTTCAATCTCTTTATTGGAGACCCCAGTCTCTTTGTTAGAGACCTCATTGTGATTGACTAGCACTTCGGTCCTTCAACATACTTTATTGTACCTTTGCCTTTTCAACACACTTTCTGGCGCCTTCAATGATTCAATGCATTTTCTTTTCACCTCGAATGCTTTCACACGCCTCCCATAGTTCAACGCACTTCCACGCACCACTATGACTTGCACTCACTTTTATGCCGCTACTCCTTATCAAGATTCACCTTTAGTTAGTTTGTTTGGTTCTTAGTCTCCAAACTTAAATTGGTTACTGCCTTACCTTCTTGAATTTGAGGGGGGATGATAAAGAGTATTGCAACATATCATCCATATAATTTCCCTATAAATTAGGAAATATTTGTTAAAGAATATTGTAGCCTATTTTCCATATAGTTTCCGTATTAGTTAAGAAATATTTTACTAATTTGTAATGGCTTTTTTTTTTTATCTTATATAGGTTCGTAGGTTTTCCCTAACACTATAAATATGACTTTTGTCATTCATTGTAATACACCAAAATTAATTCAATTCTTTCTTGAAGCCTTTTTGGCTTTTCTAACCCAAATCATTGAAAATGAGAAAATTCAAATTGTTCTATGAACAAATATTTAGAGAACAAAAGGTAAGCTAATAACTTCTCATAGAATAGAATTTTAATCAGGAAAATGATTAAGTATTTACAAATTCAGTTGAAAAGGATATACTAAATATAAAAATTTATTGGAGTAGGGCTAGCTAAATTGGTGAAACATCACTCTTTCCATGGCAAAAAGTAAGGTTTGAGTACCAAACCCCAATTCCAAATAAATGTAAAAAAACAAAGTTATTAAATATGCTAAGTATAAAATAATAGAACGTGTAATACTATTATTTCTAATTTTTCTCAGAGTTCCTTCCATAAATGAGGGATAAATTGTCTTCGTTTTAACTTTAGTTGACGGCTCCATGTGTAACACATTTTATTATGATTTGAACAGTGACAAATTTAACTTTTCAGATTTTACATTTGTAATGAAAAAAACAATGAAGTCAATCTTACATTTAGGGGTGAGCATCGATCGGTACAATTTGAAAATGTTAACTTTTGTAACCGAACTGATTATTTTCAAAAATCAAAAATGATATCCAAACCAACCAAAAAAAAAAAAAAAAATGCATTAACTGAACATTAACCAAATCGAGTAATATTGATTCGGTTATGGTCAATTTGGTTATATACACTTACAAATTTAAATATTTTTTTCATAATTTAATTACGGAAATAAAATAACAATTTTTTTATAAGTGCTATTTGAGACTTAGAATATATATTTAATATTATAATAATTTGTTAATTTTCTATAACCTTTGATATTTCAGAAAACAAAACATTGCTATGAGTAGATATTTAGGTTAACTATATATATATATATATTAAGTAAATTTAATTTAGTTAATTCGGTTTATTTGATTTTAAAATTTTAAAATCATACCCAAAACAAATTACTGTTACTTTTATAGAAAATAACCAAACTAACCATTGCTAAATAAATACCCAAACCAAACTTCTTAAATTTGATTGATATGGTTCGAAAATCAAAATTTAACCAAATTGTACACACCCCTATACATTTTCAGACATTGAGCTAAGGTGTCATAGAATACAAATTTGACCCAATTTTTGAGTAAAAAAAAAATACAAAACTAAAGTGTATCGACATAGCCAAATACGTATCAAAGAAGAATAGGAACTATGAGAAATGGAGTTAGCTAGTAAATAAAATGATTTTAGTGTGCAAATTTTAAATGGTGAACTTATTAAGAAAATTTTAGTATTGATTTTCTTTATTATTGAATTTTTTGATGTTTAATTTTAGGAAAAAGTACTAGAAATACGAAGTGTTTTGATACATAAGGATTGAAAGTCTCGAAACTTGCATAAGGACAATTACACACATTCAGTAGGTTAGTAACCTACAAAGTATGGTAGGTATTAGATTAGTTTGGTTTGCCTGAGATGAACCCCAGGTGGCGGACGCAAGATCCACGATGTTCACACATATTGGCCAAGGTCGATATGTAACAGGCCCAAAAGGGGCACAGGTTGGTGGTCTATGACCATAGATCTGCCCAACAAAATATCCATCAACTGTGTTTTGATTTTGTTTATATATGTTTTATTTATATCATTAATAATGATAATGTTGATATGATAAATGTTAGAGGATATAAGGAAATTTGTTGGGGTATGAGATAATGAATTCATAGACTGTGTCCGACAAACATTATTAAAATGTAAATGCATTGTGTTGTTGATGAGATATTTCACAGATTATAGTCTAACTGGGAAAGATAAAGAAGTTTAAGGATACTTAATAATAATACCATATGATGAAGTTGAGATAGTGAATTATGAAATAATTGGGAAAGAGAAAGGGTAAATGGATAAGATTATTTACGATAATAATCTAGTTGGGGTAAATGATGAAATTAATGAAATGATTCCTATACATGTTTGCGTGTATATTCTTAATAACTTAAATTGGGTTATTTATTGAGTATGGTATAGGTTGGTTAAATTAAAAGAAAAATTAAGCTAAATCCTAAATCCGCATAGATAAAAGTATCATTATGGATGATAAGGAAAATCGGCTTAAATTATGTAAAGGATAGTAAATGAGATTGCAGGATAAATAATTTAACTAATTTTGAGGTTAGAATGTTGTGTCTAGTTAGTTTTACCATAACAGGGTGTTAAGTTTATGAAAAATAATTAAAGAGAAAATATGTTTAGATTTGTAATTGGATTAAGTGCTGATAACATCTAAGAGATTTATGTAACGTGATTTGGATAATCTTGGCTGATGGATTAATTAATTGTTTAGAGTGGTTATTAGATGATCAATAATAATATAAGTATATGACAAACAATTAGAGTTAACGATGACAATAATGGTAATGCGTTGAACATATTAAACATCGTTGAGTGTTGGTATAATTGGATTATTTGTTATGACTAGGATGCATAATTATGATATATAATCGTATGATAGTACATGATGCATACTTGTATGTTAAAGTGGGCACACGTGGTATAATACTCACTCCCTTACAAACTCTGTTGTAGGTTCGGAGGTAATGTAGCATGATGGACCAGTTGGCTGGAAAATGTAGAGTCTCATCCATTATTTATTTATTTATTTATTATGTTTATAATATTTTTATTTTAATTCATATAATTCATTTGTGAGATTTATCATATATAATTTCTATGTAAAACGCACAATCACGACGTACAATCACCAAAGGAAAGTGATTGTATCGTATATATGTTGATACGAATTTTGGAAGCACGAGGCAAGTTGTGCTTTGTGAGAACATGGTGGGACAATTGGCTTAGCCTAAGCCCTTGTTGGGGCTTTGTAATAATTTAAATTCAGTTTTGTACTATTTTATTTTATTTTATTTGTCGTTTCATTGTAAATCACTCTCAATGAGAAGCTATGTATTGTCATAATGTATAATCATTCTGAGTCACAGAATCTAAATTGTGACATGATATGTATTATTTCATGTGATTAACTTACGTTCTTAGATGATGTGAATCCAGGGCATGACAACAAGTGTCAAAAGAAAGCTTCTTATATAAAAAGATGTATCAGATATGTAACTCATATAAACTTAGTATGACAAGTTTAAAATCAAGCGAGTTCAAGCCATGCAAACAATATACCATTTAGATTGAGTTATTAATTACAAAAATTTGCCATCAAAAGAAATGATTTCATGCATCCATTCATTCTCCATCTACTAAATATAAGAGTAAACAATATAAATTAATAATTTTAAAACATTTGTAATATTTTTAAAATATTATAAAATTAAAAAAAAAAAGGAAAAACTTTGATGGTTCATAGAAAAATTGTACTGAAGCAATTAAAATGATTAAAGAACTAAAAAAATTTGACTCAGGAAAAGTCATAAAATCATGAAAAAATAATTATGATTTTGTTAATTTAAGTAAATGATTTTAAATCTAAAATTTGTATATACAAAAAAAAGTAACTTAAAAAAGTACTACATTTTGAAGTTCTTAAAATTATAAATTAACTTTATTAGCTTCTAATATAAAAATTTTTAAGAGTCATGATATAATAAAATTAGAGAAATATTAATAAAAAAATTTAAAATGATCTATAAATTTGATTTTTTAATTTTTAATTTTTTTTTACATATGCATTACAAATTTATAAATTATGGGACTTAGAAGAATAATAACCATATTGGTCAAAGGATCAACAATTACATTTACTTAAAAATATTATACTTACATTTTAAATGAAATAATCAAATATATTTTGATATGCATATTGTGTTTTAATTAAGTCAAAAAATGTCTGGTTAGCACATTGAATCTCAAAGACATAATAGTAATATTATACATACACAATATAATATAATATATCAATCGAATGGCCGATGGGCACCAAGCATTAGGTAGTGAGTTTTATACAGAAAAATTTCAAATTTGTCCCAAATCTTTCCAAGTAATTAGTTAGAGTTAATTGCCTTTGTACTTACTGTATGAAACGTAAAAATCACTAATATCAATTAAAGTTGACAAACTTTAACTTTGTAAAAGAATTTTTTAAAAAGATAATTAAGGTTAGTTACTTTTATATTCCCTGTAATAAAGTTAAAAACTTCTAATATTTCTTGAACTTAAAAAACATATCTTTACACCATTTATACTTCATATTAATGTGAAAATGTTAAGAAAATATATCAAAGATAATAGTTTTGACCCTTAGTAACTAAAAAAAAAATGTATTTGTACCTTACATACAGTGAAACCTCAATTAAATAATGTTTTTGGCTAATCTTGATTTGGGACCAATATGGTAAATTAATTATTTGTTAAATTTATAATATAATACATTTAAAAAGAACATAAGTCCCATTTGATATATAAATTACTAATCTCCTAATATATCAAAATTATATATACATGATTCAATTAGGAGACGTTTGCAAGATATGACTCCAATGTTATTTTTTTAATTAAAAAAAAAAGCTCTGGTGTAGTGCTCTCATATTGCAAGAGAAAATTATGCAATGTGATTGTTGCTTAGAGTGCATTTTTGCGCAAGATAGGCTTTAGTACAAAACTGTTGTCTTTAATTTTATCTTATTTGTCATTTCCCACGAATTAATGTAGAAATTAATAGATTATTAATTTATCGATTAAATAATATCTCAATTAATTGATAAATTTTTATGGTCCCAAAGGTTTTAATTTATAGAGATTTAACTACTATTTATAGTCTTTTCACTTACATCCCCTAAGATTATTTGATTTTCAATAATTATTTTTGTTTTAGCACTTGCAAATTTTGCACCATCTATGACTTCACTTTAGTTTTAAGTACAAATAATATAAATGTAAGTTTTTTTTTTCCTTTTCTTTTCTTTTATTGTTAGTAATTTTTACCTTTAGTGCAAAAAAAGCATATAGACAATTTACCTCAAAAAATTATATAAAAACTGCTTAAAGTAGGAAAAGTTACAAATAAGTTTAAAAAAAATCTAATTTTTCAAATCATTTTATAGCTTTTCATATTTGTAAGTATTTTTCCCTAAATTCTTTTTATGAAAAGATGCAAATATTAAGTCTAAGTGCTACTAAAATAAAAAGAAAATCAAATTATGATTAAAAATACAATATCAAACGAAAAAAACAAGTTAGAAAAAATTAGCTTTTGATTTCTTGTCCAAACTAAGCATAAATATTGAAAATAATACATGATCAATTATGATGACATTTTCTATACGTGTATAATTGAATGACTACAAAATACGAAACAATAAACCCATTGCAACACAAACATCAAGTACTAAAGATATGTTTATATTTTGATTAATTATATATATATATATATATATATTATTTCACATAATTAACATTGATATAATATCCTTAAAACATGTTTGGTAAGAGATAAAAATTTTAAAAGTAAAACATCACGGAGGTAATTGTTATCTTAATAATGATTATTGAGGTAATAAGTTAATGATATTTATATTTGGAGTAAGAAAGTAAATATTACCTGATAATAATTATATTATGTTTAGAATGTTAAAAATTTTGAAGAGGTAAAAATTAATTTGTTCAGAATGAGAGTAAATTGAGCAAGGGATAAAAGAAAATTTTAATTTTTGTCAACTATTATACTAAAATAAATCATCATAATAATTTTTATTTTAATAATAATTAATTTTTATAAATATATATATTACTAAAACATATAATTTAAATAAAAATATTAATTATAAAAATAATTTTATCCTAGATTAATATTTCAATAGTAATTAATTTTAATATTGAATTATTATTTGTTAAAAATTGCTTTTATATTGAGAAATAATTTAATAAAACAACTAATTTTAGTTTGTTTAAATAAATTATTAATTTTAATAACATATATTAATACAATACATAATCGAGCAAATTATTATTTATGATGTAAAATTTTTATTCAATAAAATATTTTAATAAATAAATCATTTTAATAAGTCATTATTTATTAAAAATTATTTTAATTCAATAAAATTAATAATTAGGTCATAAATTAATATTTTAATAGTATTAATTTAATAGAATAAAATAAATAATTTTAATAATAAATTAATATTTATTAAATATTATTTTGATAAAATAATTAATAATTAATTAATTTTAGTTTGATTAAATAAATTATTTTATAACATTTATTATAATTATTTGTAGCAAAATGTTATTTAAGATTCTACAGGGGTGTGAACGAATGTTTTACAGAGTAATTAAAAAAGATAAATTTTGTTATTACTTCTCGTTACCCACCCCCTTCATAAGTAACAATTTACCTTCATGTGTCTTCTAAATTAATATAATGGAGGTCAAAATTATCCTAATAAATTTTACTCTCTGTTACCCCAAAACAAATATGTCATTAGTAGAGGAATTGTGAGTTGTTATACATGCGCATGTTAAAAGTACTCACAAAATTGAATTAAAAATTTATTTTTATTTTTTTAGGAGTTCTAAAAATAAGAATTGATAATATGATACCTGAGAAGTTATTTTCTTCGAGACATAATATTGTGAGTGAACTGCAGTTGCCAAGTTTTTTTGGAATTTGTCCCGTCAATTTATTGCGAGTTAAAATGAGAAGTTGAAGCTGTTGAAGTTTCGAACACATATCCGCTGGCAAAGCACCTGCTAAATTATTTTAGTATTTAAAGCATAAAGACTCAACAATATTTTACCATTTTTCATCAAATATATTAATATGAATTCATTTTTATAGTGGAAATATTTTTTACTCTTGAATTATGAAAAAAAATCATAATTATTTCATATAAAACGTGTCAATGATAAAGATTGAAACTAGTTATACTAACGTTGAGGGATTGAGTAAGGGAAGCCCCATCAATTTAAATAAAAACAAAAAGCAATAATGTAAAGCCCCCGGTATTATTTTTTTTTTCTTATTACTATTGTTATTAATTATTTTAGAAATAAAAATAAAGTAAATGGTAATTTTTACTCTTACTGTAGGTGTATTTTTTTTTTTAAATATATGAGTTAAAATAAACCTTACGTTCACCTTTTCGTAGAGATCCGTGCGACAGTTTGTCGGACCCAACCCAGCCATTATTGAGAATTTGAGAGAGAATACTTGAGACAGAGAGAGAGAGAGAGACAAAAAGCTGAGGCCAATCTCGGAGAGGAATAGTAATCTTAATTTTTTTCTCTTTTCTTTTTCTTCTTCTCCATCGCAAAAGCAGGGATGATATCCTTACATTCAGTAGCATTTTAATTAGCTATGGTCTTTTAACCTTTTCTTAAATGATTAAAATTGTTCTCCTATATTTTTTAATTTTTTTAAATTATAAAGAACAAATAGGTCAAACAAACAAAAAAACTAAAATGTTAAATACTAAAAAATTAACTTTTTTTTCTTTTCAAATACAAAAAATAATAATTATAATAATAAAAATAAACTATCTCCAAAAAAACTACACCAAGCACATAAAAAAACTTCCCGCGTATATCATCAACTTTTTATAATTTTCTTTAATTTTTACTAAATACATAATTTTTACCAAAAGTATCACATATCAACACTAGAAAAATAATTATAAAAAATTTAATTTTTATATTTACTAAACCCACTCATAATAGTCCCTGCATGGAAGAGAGGTGGTCATCCTCTAAATGAAATATAGATAAATCATATATAGATCCCTTAAACTTTTAGATAATTATATATAGACTCATTTAACATTTGAGATTTACAATTACTCCTCTTATTTTGAAATGTTACTAACCCTCGATTCCCTTTCGTTAATATTTCATCAAGATTTCAATTAAAATTATGACATCAACAAAAAAATATTTTTCTAATATACTAAAGGTCTGTTTGGCACAATGAAATTTGTCGAAAAATTTTAAAAATTTTTAAAGTTTATTCACTTTTTATCTCACTGTATGTATTACGAACCCACGAATTATCTTAAATTATCTAACTTTATCTCACTTTTTTCACTCCAAGTGCCCTCTAAGTTTACTCTAATGGACTAAAATAACCTTCACTCATTTTGAATTTTTTTTGCTAAAATGAGATCTAAAATAGTCTTCGCTCAATACTTGAAGAACAAGATCAAAAAAAACTTGGGTAGATCACAATTTTTAGGTTGCCAACGCTACTTTATGTAGAAATTATCAGACCTCCCATTCTCAGAATGGTGAAAGCCTTCGTCAATGAAGGAGCAACCTTCAAGACCAAATTCCTATCATCCCAGACCCAATTTCTATCAAACACACAATCCTCATCACCGCCCTCTTTAAGAAATCCTAGCCGTTGATTCTCACCCCATGACTCATTAAAACCAAATCACGTCATCAAACCGAGTAGCCCGTGAGAGCGAAACCCCCTGGTCACATGTCGGTAATCCAAGTAAAAGAAGAAGATGATGAAACAAACAGTAAAAAAGAAGAACCCCAGAATGCTAGTTGAGGGTCAGGAGGGGTTAAGCGCTTGATTTTCTTAAAGAACCCAAAGTAGGTTATTGTGTTTAGCCTTCTAGATGGGTGCTCACTCACTCAGCTCTGAAGATTAACGATTTATTCGAATAGGTCTTAAAAGAGAGGCAATTTGGAAGAGAAGAAGATGAGAAACAGGAAAATAGGCTTAGAAATGCAAATGGGTCATGATTTTGAGGCCACAGTAAAACCCCTTCAACATAAATATAGGGAGGAAGACAAAAAATGTAGAGAAAAAACGAACGGACAGTTAGACGAAAATAAAGGAAGTGGGAATAGACAGAACGGATGTGCTAAAGAAAGACAGATTTATTGTAGAACTAGATTTGCACAAAATGTGTTTTTATTTTCTTCTTTGGATGGGTTTGGTTTTTACTTATCAACCAATTACCCTTTATTGCAGAACTAGATTTTATATTTTAGATATAAAATAACCTCCACTTAAAAAATATATATATATGCTAAGCATTTTATTCTTAACAACTCTTTTGTATAAAATATGGTCATGACATATAGCACTTAAATAAGAATAGTATTCTTGCATTTTTACCAATCTAAAAAATAAATAAAAATTACTAATTAAATAAAGAGGAGAGAATCGTACCTTGGAGATTGTTGGATCCAAGATACAACTCCTGAAGCATGGTTAAGTTCCCAATTCCGTTAGGAATAATCCCAGTGAATTTATTATAAGACAATGATAAAGCCTGAAGCTGTTTACATTCACCTATAGTTGATGGAATTTGACCATACAATTCATTCTTCAAAAGGAAGAGAGCTTCAAGTTTTGGAAGTCGAAGGCACATATCGTCGGGGAGACTTCCAGATAGTTCATTGTATGAGAAAGCAATGAATTGTAATGATGAGATATTGAAAATTGTAGATGGTATAGAACCTGAGAACTGGTTTTGTCCAATCCGTAGTATCTTCAATCTCTGAAGATTGCTAATCCTCTCTGGGATGCCTCCTGTTAAAAGATTGGAGCTTAACCTAAGGACCTCCAACCCAGAAATGTTACAGAGGGAAAGTGGGAAAGAGCCAGAGAAGGTGTTGTTTCTAAGGATCAAATATTGAAGTTTAGGTAACATTCCGAACCACGATGGAACGTCTCCACTGAAGTTGTTTACTGCAAAACTGAGAATCTTCAAGCGATGCAATTGAGACAGCTCGCTTGGAAGATGACCATGGAAGTAGTTGTTGGAGAGGTCGAGTACGATCAGAAATGAGAGGTTTCCCAAGTGTGGAGCCACAGTGCCTCTAAGACGCATGTTTGTGAGATTCAAGGCTGTCACTCGGTCCCTGTGACGGCGAGAACCACAAGAGACCCCAACCCAATTGCAAACAGAGGTGGTTGTGGTCCAATTATCTTTCAATACGCGGAAAGGGTCATGGGTAACATGTGCTTTGAAGGCCAAAAGAGATGCAGATTGATCATCGGTGGTGGTGAAGTTGGTAGGACTCAAAGCCAAGCAGCAAGCTAATGAGAAACAATGCATGCACAACACCATAAAGATGCAGCTAGTTTTATCCATGGCGCCTGGATAAAGATGTGGGAATGATGCGATGGAAGTGAAGCGAGTCACCAACAAGTTACAAAGGATAAATAACGATGGGATGCAACTGTAGTAAGCAGAGGTGGACATAGAAAAAAAATAGTGGGTGGGGCAGAGCGGAACTTAAAAATTTTGGTAAGATTTGATAAGATGTATCTAAAAAGCTCTGAAATTGAATAAATGATAAATAATAAAAAAAATATATGCAAAAAAAGATAAGCACTATTAAAAAAAATCTAAAATTAGATAAATAATAAATAGAATGAATGATTAAAAAAAAGCTGAGGTTATAAAAAATAAATGATAAAAAAATTCATCTAAAAAAATGATAAAACCTACCTAAACAAAAGATATATAAACCTATTTTAAAAATGGTTTACCTAAACAAAAGATATAAAATTCAATAAACGATAAAAAATAAAAATAAAAAAAGCACTAACGTTGGGTAAACAAAGAAAATCAAAAGTTTTTTAAAATTTTGATAATAAATGTCTATTGAAATCCTAAAGGTGAGAGGCAGTTGGATATGGATGAAGGTAAATAAGAATAAATTATGGTAATGAGATCAAAATATACATAACTAATTTAAAAAATAAAATAAAATGAGTAGGAGTAACTGTCCCTACTCTACTATAGGAGTAACTGTCCCTACTCTACTATAGTCACCTCTCCTTGTAGTGAGTCACCAACAATTTGAAGTTGGTTGGGTAACATTAATGTTTTTTTTTTATTTTTCATTTTTTTACGTTTAATTAGTTTTATTTTTTATTTTTTATTTTCAATTATAGTTTTTTTTTTTTGAAATACAAATTGAAAACATATTTAGTAATAAAGTTTTGTTTACAATCATTAATTTTATTTTAATAAAATATTTAATTTTATTAATTTTTTAATAAAATTAACTGAATTTAAAAATATATTTAATATTAATTTAATTAATTAATTAATTTAATACTATAAATTTTTATTTTCATAGTGATTAATTTTAATAAGTCATATTAATAAATAACATAATTTAATTGTAATTTTAATTTAATAAAATAATTTATTTTAATATTATGCAACAAAAATGGACAAACTGCTAAAATTGACAAAATATTTAAAAAAAAAAAAAGAATGAATACACGATTTTTCTGTTTATATTTCTTTGTTTATGTCTTTGGAGTGTCAAAAAATCTAACAAGATCATCTGTTGATGTATCCAATCAAGTGTAAGGTTACTTCTGACGTGGTCAGACGAAGGTCTAATGGTATTAGGTGCCTTATGCTTCTTGACTTGTGACTCGAACCTTGAAACTAAACTGCCGGCCGAATTGTGTTGGGCCAAGCGCCACTCTAACGATCAAGTTAGAATACGTGTGGGGGAAGGGAAAGTTTAGAAACAATTTTAGTAAAGTTATTGTATGGTAAAACATGGTACTTCTCTCCCTTCCTCGTCCCTTATTTATTTATAGGTTATTTGGCATGTGTGATCCTTACCTAGACATCATGAGTAACAGTGGGGCTATGATCAAAACCATGCTGTATAGTTGGTATAGTTGTGGCCGAACTCATAATTGACAATGGGTGCAGGCATACCTTTTGTGCCTATCCATTAATGCGACACAAAAGATAGTCGGCTTCTCAACTACTAACTTATTTCCTCTTCGGATGTGTGTCACATGTTCGAGATAGATGCAAGCCACGTGTCTGAGATGGATGTATGCCATGTGTCAAAGATCTCCCTTTTAGTTTTCATTTTTTTCAAACCAAAAAAATAAAAATAGTTTTATCAAGATAAATTTTATTGTTAGTTTTTAAAAATTTATTAAAAAAAACAGTAAACATGCCTTTAAAAAGGTAAATTATGACACTCTCTTAAGTATTTGGTTAAATATAAATAGACACTAAGTTGCTAAAATATATCAAATGTTATTAATATTAAACTCTCATCGTTAATAATAATAAAAAAGTGGGTTTGATTTGAATATTTGCTTATATTCTTTTTTACTGTTTCTTAAATATGCAAAAAAATCTAAAAATGGTTCAATTTTTTTTTTTTTAGTTTAATGATGATTATGATGTTAAAATCGACTTTTACCCTTTCATAATCAAATATGCAAAAATTTCAAAACTTGTTTAAAAGTATTTTTCCAATTTAGTGCTGTTAAAGTTTTCGATCTTAATGAGTTACGGAAAATGAGTCGCTGGTTTCATTGTCAATAACATTTGTAGAATAAAAAGTATTAATATTATATTCATATGTTGTTACCTGTATTAAGTCAAGTATTGAACGGGCATAACTATAATTTAATTATCCTTTTATAAGTTTCAATTTTTGTACAAAAATAAATAATAAATAAATGTTATATTTTTAATAAAAAGTAAATTATATCATGTACCTTTATATATTTTATATAAAATTTTATATTTATTCTTTTATTTTGTGACATATTAAAATCTACCAAAACTTACATTGTTTTAATTTTATCTAATCAAATTTGGCTACATGTCGTTTTACACTAATTTTTTTAATTTATTTTACCATTCGAACACCACCTGAATCGCACATTTTAAAATAACCAAAAAAAAAAAAAAACCCAAATTCATTCAGAAAAACTTCCTTCCTTTCAGAGATAAAATTGCCCCATCAATCTTTGCTTTTCAAAAAGTTAGTCTTTACTTTTCAAAAAGTTTAATTTTCAAAAAGTTAGTCAAATATTTATGACGGACCATATACGTTCAAGGGTTTTTCTTTTTTTTTTTAAATTAAATATTTAAGTGTTTTATGACCCTTTAAACATATTTAAGTGTTTTAATCTAACTTTTTTTTCCATGTACAACAATCTTATTTCTAATCTTGCTTTCCCTAAAGTATGCATTCCTACTATTTTATAAAATTAATCTTTGTTTTTCATAAAGTTAGTCTTTACTTTTCAAAAAGTTTTTTTTTTTTCTTTTTTCGAAAGGTTTTCCAAAAGTATATCAAATTCATCTATTGTGTTTATTTCCAAAAGAGTTTCAAATCACATGAAGAATGCAAATTAAAAGCCTATTTAGAATGCAAATTAAAAGCCTATTTGGTGCTCTACAAAAGTCTAAAAATCTTAATAAATCTCTATAAAATTTATATTTTTTACTTACTATACGAATGAAAAGGTTGTAATTTTATAAATTTATACTAACTTTTATAATTTCAAACAAACCCAAGTTTGACTCTCTTTTTATAAATCTTTTCTCTAATTTAAAAAAAAAGTTTAATTATCCATTTTGCAGTGTTTTTCTTAAAAAAAAATTGATAACATTTAATTTATAAGAATAATATCAATATGCATATTTTATATGAGCTTCGTTTGAATCTCACTAAAAAACACTAAAAATCTTTAAAAATTATTTATTTTTTATTTTATTGTACGAAATACAAACTAACAACTTTTATCAAATTTTATTACTTTTTTGTCACTATAGATGTTCCCATATTTAGTAAAACTAAAATTAATGTATTGTTAATCTTTGACATTAATTGTACCAGATTAAGAGTGCCTCTTCCTGTGATTGCCTTAAATGAAGTTTTAAATTTGATTGTCAATAATTGCCTTATTAAAAGAGGTTTTAAACTAGTGGCCAAAGGCACTAGTTTGAGAGACATTTTACGCGTTTAATGACGAGATCAATGCCAAAGGTCCTCCACGCGTTATTTTTCTTTCTTTTTTTTTTTTTTTGTCCTTTCTTTTTTTTTTTAATTTTTTTTCACCAAAATGTTGTGGAAACAT
Source organism: Vitellaria paradoxa (assembly GCA_019916065.1). Classification (NCBI taxonomy): domain Eukaryota; kingdom Viridiplantae; phylum Streptophyta; class Magnoliopsida; order Ericales; family Sapotaceae; genus Vitellaria; species Vitellaria paradoxa. Next base: position 193,673 of record CM034237.1, read on the forward strand.
AACAACGTCAATCATTTCTAATCAACTCGTGTAACACGATCTAAAAATAGAGTTCATCTTAGTTTAGTTAATTTTAATAATTATCTCAACCACAAAAGTAAGAAGTATCAATTTTAAATCTTAAAACAACTATTTAAGTTGATTTTTTAAGAGGCCGTTTGGTAATACTGTCGTTTTTCTATTACATTTATATGTTTATATTTTTTATTTTTTATTTTCTGTTATTGGCTTTTTTTCTAAAATAAAAACTGAAATTGCGTTTGGAAATACAATTTTTTTACAATTATTAATTTCTATTTTTGTAAAATATTTAATTTTATTAATTTTTAAAAATTAATTGAATTTAATAAATATATTTTATATTAATTGAATTTAATTATATTATTTAGTAAAAATAATTGAATAAAATATAAATATTATATCATTTAATCCAGTATATATATTAATTATAATTTAATTATATTATTTACTAATAAAAATTAAATAAAATATATTTCATAATAATTTAAATAATTTAATTATGATATTTCTTAAAATTTATTAAAAATAATTTAATAAAATATATTTATATTAATTAAACTATTTATTAAATTAAATTAAATTAATATATTTTATTTTATTATTTATTGAAAATTATTTAATAATATATATTTCCTATTAATTAAATTAACTAATTTAATTTAATTATTTATTAGAAATAAATTAATAATATGTATTACATATTAATTTAATTAATTTACTTTAATTATATTATTTATTCAAAATAATTTTAATTTAATAAAATATTTGAATAAAATAATTTATTTTAATATGATGCAACAAAAATGGACAAAGTAGGAAAATGGACAAAAAAATTTGTAACAGAAAAAAAAGAGTGAAAATACCTTTTTTTCTGTTTATGTTTTCATTTTTTTGGAAAAAAAAAAGGTAAATAGATTTAACAAATATGTTTTGTTGCCAGTTTAAAAAATTTTGAAAACATAAACAGAATAATAAAAAAATTATTGCCAAACAGGGCATAATGGTAGCCGTCCTGTCATCTTCAAAATAATTTTTACATATCACAAAAATTAATTAAATAAAGTTATAAAAATTTAAATTTAAATTGAGAAATATCATTATTTTTTACTTCTAATTTTGTTTTTAAAAAAAGTCCTCCTTTAAAATTGGGCCCGATTGAAAAAAATATATATTTAAAAATAATTAAATAGTAAAATTTTTAGCAACATTAATTATTTTGAATTTTTTTAAATATCAAGTCTCTTTTAATTTTATTTTTTCATAATTTGAATTTTAAATATCAGTTTTATTTTTTTCATTTGACACAGCATTAATCATAGAATTAAAAATATAATTAAAATGAGAAAAAAAATTATATAATGAAGTAACTAAAATAATTTGAAACCTTTTTAGTAGAAAGGATAGATTTTTTTGAAGAGTAGTTTCAATGATTAAAAAAGAATACGGGTTTAAATGAAAAAAATCAACTAATATAAGAGTCAATTAAAAACAACAAAATTTCAGACAAAAACATTTATACAACAAACATTTTTAAGCAAAAAAAATTAAAAGATGTTTACTCACAAACATTTTAATTCAAGTAAACTTGTTTGTTGTAAAACGAGTTTACTCCTATTTTAGCAAAAAAAAAAAAAAAAAAAGTTAAAAGGAGTCCAACTTCAGTTTGTATTAATATGAAATTGTCTAATGAAAAAAAAATCTCTTTATAGTACCAAAATAAATGTTTAGTCGGAACCATGTTATCAATAAAATAATACAATAACACATTGATACACATTAAAATTTAAATTATACAACAACTCATTTTGTTTTAAAGGAGTAATTTAAATTAAACATTTTAATAATTAAAATTTAAAGCACATAAATGCCTTATTAATTTCTTGCATCACTTTATGTTAATAATACAATGCCACTGCTGAGTCAAATATTTATCACGTACTACAGACGTTCAAGGGGTTTTCTTAATGCAATATTCAAATGTTTTAGGGCACGTTAAACGTATTTAGTCCAACTTCTTTGCATACGCAAGTACCTTGTCCCTAGTCTTGCTTTCTCTAAAGCATGCATTCCTCGCATTTTTAATCCCTGTCAATCTTTGTTTTTCGTAAAGTTACTTTACTTTTAAAAAGTATATCAATTTCATCTATTGTTTTTACTTTTAAAGGAGTCTCGATTCCCTTTAAATATATATTGATTCTCAACGATGACCTTGAATAAAATTTAAATGATCTTTTTTTTTTTCTTTCGATTTTTTCATGGTAGGCAAATGATGAATTCTAGCTAGTTATTAAATTCATTCATCATATATATATTTTTTTGTTGATAAATTATATTTTACACTCTTATACACTAAATTTTATTTTGTCCCTTTATTTTAATTGTAACAATAAAAATAAAATAGTACTACGGATTCGTCACTTCACGGGAAGTGCATTGAAAATTTACAGGAAAGTCACTTTGATTCGCAAGAAAATATGAAGAAGGATATTTTGGGATTTTGGTTACACAGAAAGCACACATGCACTCGCTGGAAACTCGTGGGAAGACCCCTCCCATGAGTTTGGAAGCCAATTTCATGTAAGATTTTGAGCTATATATATTTTAGGACATGGTAAATAATAAGAGGTTAAGATAGGATTTTCTAAGATTAGTGTTGAGGGAAAAGTTAAAAATAAGGTGATGGAGTACTTAAAAAGTTTTTTTTTTTTTTTTAAATTCTCTCATTTGCTTATTGTATTCTTATTACTTCATTTTTTATAGTAAAAATTAAACTATACCATACCCATAAACATATAAAAATAAATTTTGAATCACATATATATTGTATTCTTTTATTATGAGTGGTTTGTTGGTGTTCCTTTGTTTCCCACTATTCATTATTGTGTGGTGCATGATCCGTTATTCCACACAACAATTTCTATGAAAAATTATTATTTTTTTGTAATTTTAATATTTTTTATTTTATTTTTTACTTTTCACATTTTAAAGAGTAAAATAAGTATAATTTTTCTAATTTTGATGACATCATTATTTATTTATTTATTTATTTTGTTAACACTGCGTAGGTAATTAACAAGAGGGACGTAAAATTTAAATGTCCAAGTATTTAACTTAATTTTCGGAAAAGATGATTGTAATTACAAGAAATTTACTTTTTCTTATGCCTTTAATTCTGGTCTCTTACTTTGATTTGGACAGTAGTTCAAGTGACTGGTCTTGCACGGAACTAGGAGTCAAACTGGAATTATCATCTTGACTGTGTTTTTTATTTTCGACTGATTAATTCAAAGAAAAAATAAATAAATAAATAAACAAAATAGACCAAGAGCTCGCGACAGTGTCAATGTTGGTACCGTTTAGAAATTTAAAATGTTAGTAATTTTTAGTATTTTTTTGGTTAAAAGTTATTGATTATAATTTTTTTTGTATATTTGATAAAATAAATAACAATTTTAAGTATTTTTTGTAACTTTTTTTTGATAAAATATTTGATAATATTTAACAAGTTTTAGTAATTTTTAATAACTTTTAATAATTTTTGAATTGACAAATTACTGTAATTGAGTAAAAAAAATAAAAATTAATAATTTTTTATTAAAAATTGTTCTTCCGAGCAGTCTCATAGGGGGTCTTTGGTGCGACGAAGATCGCTGAAAACTTTTAAAAACCTTTAAAATTTTGTAGCTCATTTTGTACTCCTCGTACTTCATAAAATTTTTTCAATTAATTTTTTTTGGTAATTTTTTTAAGCTGAATTTCCAATAATAGTCGTCCTGTCATCTTCAAAATAATTTTTACATATTAAAAATTTAATTAAATAAAGTTATAGAAAATTAAAAATTAAATTGAGAAATATCATTATTTTTTACTTACTAATTTTGTTTTTTAAAAAAAGTCCTCTACTAAAATTGTGCCCGATTGAAGAAAAATATATTTAAAATAATTTAATAGTAAAATTTTTAACAACATTAATTATTTTGAATTTTTTAAATATCAAGCCTCTTTTAATTTTATTTTTTCATATTTTGAATTTTTAAATATTAATTTTATTTTTTCATTTGACACAACATTAATCATAGAATTAAACATACAATTAAAATGTGAAAATTTTATATAATGAAGTAACTAAAATAATTTGAAACCTTTTTAGTGGAAAGGATAGATTTTTATGAAGAATAGTTTAAAGGATTAAAGAAGAATATGAGTTTAAATGAAAAAACCAACTAATAAAAGAGTTAATTAAAAATAACAAAATTTCAAACAAAAACATTTATATAACAAACGTTTTTAAGCAAAAATTAATTAAAGGACGTTTACTAACAAACATTTTAGTTCGAGTAAACTCGTTTGTTGTAAAACGAGTTTATCCTTATGTTAGCAAAAAAAAGTTAAAAGGAATCCAGTTTTAGTATATATTAATATTAAATTGTCTAGTAAAAAAAAAAATCTTTGTATAATATCAAAATAGATAGTTAGTTGACACCGTATTATAAATAAAATAATGGAATAACACATTTATGCATATTAAAATTTAAATTATACGACAACTGATTTTGTTTTAAAAGAGTAATTTAAATTAAACACTTTAATAATTAAAATTCAAAGCACATAAATGCCTTATTAATTTCTTACATCACTTTATGTTAATAATACAATACCACTGTTGAGTAAAATATTTATCACGTACTACAGACGTTCAAGGGGTTTTCTTAATGAAATAATCAAGTGTTTTAGGGACATATTTAGTCCAACTTCTTTGCATACACAACTACCTTATTTCTAGTCTTGCTTTCCCTAAAGCATGCATTCCTAATATTTTTAATCTCCGTCAATCTTTGTTTTTTGTAAAGTCAGTCTCCACTTTTCAAAAAGTATATCAATTTCATCTGTTGTGTATACTTTTAAAGGAGTCTCAATTCACACGAAAATACAAATTAAGTTTGATTTTTCTATAAATCTCCTCACTAATTAAAAAAAAAAAAAGTTCAATATATTCTTATCGAGTGCTTCTTACTGAGCTAGACCCTTTCAATATATATATATTGATTCTCAACGATCGCCTTAAAAGAAATTTTAAATTTGATTCTCAATAGAATTGCCTTGCAAGAAAATATATATATTTTGTACGGTAGGCAAATTACTCTTTTTTTTCTTTCGATTTTTTCACGGTAGACAAATTTGAAAGAAAATACTAAACGACTATTTTTTTTTTTTTTTGTTGATAAATTATATTTTGTACTCATATATACTAAATTTACTTTGTTCTTTTATTTTTAATTGTAATAATAAAAACAGAATAGTATTACAGATTCGTCACTTCACAAGAAGCACATTAGAAATCCACAGGAAGACTGCTCTAATTCGTAAGAAATGATATGGAGATACCTTATGCTATCTGAAATGAATATATTTCCCACTTGGCATACTGCTGACCAGGGGTAACCGAGTAAAAACCTTTTCCGAGAGTGACTTGGGTTGCTCGTTCAACACCTGGTTGGACACTTGGTCAATGTCCAATCTCGACTCAGATATCCGACAAAATAGTTTACATCACAGATTATGCATATAATTATTTTTTGACACTCTTCAAGATATACGTCTACAAAAGTATTATTATAAATTACTATTCTCTAATGGTTTGACTAACCAATTGAGAAATCAACATTGAGATCTACAATATAGATGGCACCTTCTAATTAGAGAGAAGGACATGATTACATACAACTCATGCACACCCATTTCGCATATATACAGCTATCTCACAAGTACACAGGTAGACAACACTTTTGCTTACTGAAATTCAGTCAAAATATTTTTTTCTAATCTCCATAACTAACTTAAGTATTGAATATTCTTTAGTAGACACTACACAAGTATACTTAACTATTTTCTAGGCTTGGATTGGATCTTACAGAAAAGATAAATGTACTCATTCATTGGAAAATATGAAGAGAGATATTTTGGGATTTTGGTTACACAAAAAGTACACAGGTGCTCGATAAAGGCTTGTGGGAGGGCCCCTCTCATGAGTTCAGAAGCTAATTTCATCTGGAATTTCGAGCTATATATTTTAGGACATTGTAAATTATAAGAAGTTTAGATAAAGTTTTTTAAGACTAGTGTTGAGAAAAAAGTTAAAAATAGAGTAATTAAAAAGTGTTTTTTTTTTTTTTTGAGGTTCCCTCATTTGCTTATTGTATTCTTATTACTTCATTTTTTATAATGAAAACTAGATTTTATTGTACCCATGAATGTACATAAACAAAGTTCCGAACCACATATATTGTATTCTTTTGTTATGAGTTTTTTTTTTTTTTTTTTTGGTGTTCGTTGGTTTCCCATTATTCATTTTTGTGTGTTGCATGATCTGCTATACCACACAATAATTTCTATAAAATTATTAATTTTTGTAATTTTAATATATATATATATATATATGTATGTATTACATTTCACATTTTAAAGAGTAAAATAAGTATAATTTTGTAATTTTGATGACATCATCATCATTATTTTTTTTTTGTTAACACTACTTAAGTAATTAACAAGAGGGACGGAAAATTTAGATGCCCCTGTATTTAACTTAATTTTCAGAAAAGATGGCTGTAATTCTGGTTTCTTACTTTGATTTGGACAGTAGTTCAAGTGACTGGTCTTGCACGGAACTACGAGTCAGACTGGAATTGTCATCATCTTGACTGTGTTTTTGATTTTGGACTGATTAATTTATAGAAAAAAAAAATAAACAAACCAACAGATTGACGAAGACCTCGCGACACCGCCAATAAATTTAAATTTTAGTAATTTTTTGTATTTTTTTAAAAATTAATAATTATAATTTTTTAAGTATTTAATAAATTAAGTAATAATTTTTAATAACTTTTTTATAATTTTTAAATATTTCATAAAGTTTTTGATAATTTTTTTTATAATTTTTAACAATTTTTAATAACTTTTGAGTTGATAAATAGATGAAATTAAATAAAAAATAACAAAATTAATAATTTATCAAATTTTTAAAATGTAAAAATTAATAATTTTTATTAAAAATTATACCCCCAAACAATATCATAGTCGCATTTCCAGCACCACACCACGACTAGAGAAGTGTTCTATTTTACCATAGTCATGTGCTGCTCCATCGGCTTCGTCTACCGACCGGTCACATTTGGGCACGGTGCAAATGAACAGATAGTCATAGACCCGAAATATGGACGGGCCGGGTTAGGTTCGTCCTGGGCTTGGAATAGGGGCATGCATAATTTTGTGGATTTGACATAGTTTCCTTTGAGATTTGAAATCAATGATTTAATATTAATTTTTAAGAATAATTATTCAAATACAATTTTGTTAATTTAAATATAAATTTAACTATGAATTTAAACATTTTTACATAATAAATTAAAATAAATGTAAAATCTCCACATCAAATGAGAGAGAAGTTTGAAAAGGAGTGAATGAAGAATTTAGTCTACCCGTAAGAGAAGTAATAAGGTCCTCATTCCTCATCATCTACTGGCTTGCCAATTGTAGCAAGCTGATCAACGAGTTGTATTGAATGATCCAAATATTTAGTAGAAGTGCGATTTTCTAGGCGAAGTGTTCGTAATTGGCATTTTAAAAATGATCAACTCTTGAACGAGATTGCGACGCAAACTTGTTTAAAAGGGAAGTTGAAACTTGTGGTACAGTTGTAATTAACTAGGCTTTTAAACCATCTTTAAAAAAAAAAAAAAGCAATTAAGACAATTTTGAGCAATAGTGAATGTTACAGAGTTCATAATTTCAGGTATGTCGTGAGCTATCATGCACTAGGTTACTTTACAAGTCAGTCTCTTTGTTAGAAATATGAAATAAATAAGGACTCATTTGGTTTGTTTTTTTATTTTTTGTTTTTTGTTTTTGTTTTTTATTTTTTGTTTTAAACTCATTTTCTATTTTACGCTTGTGAAAACAAAGAAAAAGCTCAAAACACATTTGATCACTTGTGTTTTTAAATTTTATTTTAAAAAATAGAAAATAGACTTACACATAAAATGAAAAATGACAAAAAATCATTTTGAGTGTTTTTAATCCAAAATAATGAAAATTTCAAAATAATGAAAATCGAATATTTTTTATTTCTTTATTTTAAGATTTTTAAAACATAAAATGAAAACAAAAAATAAAAAATAAAAAAATAAACTAAATACCACCTAAGTGTTTTACCCTTTTTTGTCCCCCCAGAAGATGACCTGTCATGTAATCACTTAATGAAAAATTTATAAAAGAAAGTTTTGAAAAAGATTCAGATTATAATAAATTATAAATGTATTATCTTATTTATTACCATTAAAAGCGTGACTCTTGAAGTAAGATTTAATATAAAATATAAGCTTATACTATAATGTAATTTGTTTAACGAAAAATATTATCATTTTACATGGGAGGTGATGAGTTGGAGTGACCATAGTCACTCACTGATATTGCTTTGGATAAATTTAACTATTTGCTTGTAAGAAATAAGTGAGGCCTTCTATTTGTAATTTTTTTTGACATTTTTCAAAAAATGTAATAACATGAGTAAAGGTATAAAAAACAAAAAAAGAATTAATTTTGTTGATAGAAAAATTATATATAAATGAAAAAGTAATCGAAGCTTTTATTTCTTATAAGAAAATAATAGAATTACCAATAGGGGCGGAGATAGTTATGGTTGAGTAGAGACAATTGTACTCATTCATTTATTCAAAAAATATAATTACATATATTTTTTAGTATCGCACCCACTAATAATTTTTTTTTTACCTCACTACTCCAATTTGTCTCTAATAAATTAAAAATCAAATCATTTTTTTTGACAAAACTCTCCATTGTATCCATTATTTCTCTCTTCCTTCTCAACAGAAACCTTATTTATTCTTCTCAAGCATTTCTTATATTGTTTTAGTATAGATCACATTTTTTGGTTGGTTACATTGAATGAATCACCATTAAATTAAACTATATTTTCTCGAAGATTTCCTATATTATTTTGATATAAATCACACTTTTTTGGGGGTTACATTGAATGAATTATACCATTGAACTAATCTACTTACACCTTCCCATTCTGATTGTGGCCTAATATAGGTATATATATATATATATATATATATGGGATTTGATGAAATTATTATTGGCTAATGCAAGTATATATATAAATATATATATATATATATGGATCCAGATATGACTTCTTAACATTTCACTTACCTTTCAAAATTGAAACCTGCTTATATATTTTTTTACTTTAGCCCCACCCTCTATATTTTATATTTCTACCATGATTACTAACGCGAACTTGTTGAATTTTTTTAGAGGACGATTAAAAATAAATACACGAGACAAAAAATATGCATTGTATAAAAATAAAAAAGAGAATTAGCCAATTAAATAACTTTTTTAAAATTATATTATGATATATATAGTGGGTCTTCGTGATATTTATTAATAATAATAATAATAAAACTACTTTCTCAAATTAATGATATTCACGTGAGCGTTAAATTAATTTCAATTTGTAGAAGACACTCCTCAAGCCTCTTGTAAATTTCACTCACAAGTAGATATAAAATTTTGTTTATTGTACCTTAAAAAAATTAGCTCAATTTTTAATAGATTCTATTGAGTAATGATCAATATCCATTGAATAATCGGATATTTGTAAACTTTAAATATGAGCCACTTAATTGGGTGCCTGTTAATTTGGAGGGTTTATGCTCTTGTTGATTCTTCACAATTCCCAGAGATCTTTGCCGATTCTTCATTATTGTCTCAAATTTCACTTTCTATTTTTTTTTTTCTTTTCTTGTCGGAAAGTTTGCAAGGTTTTGCGTTCCTGTTGTACAAGTAGATATAATCGGGGCAGTGGACTGACGATTAATCGAAGTTGAAAAAGGTAAACGAGTCTTCGATTGATTTTGGAATTGAAGTTTGCGGAAGATTTGGCATTGTAGGAAATGTTGGAATCTACGAGTAGCTCATCATATTGAGGCATACCTTTTTTTTTTTTAATTTTTTAAATTTTTTTTTACCGGTGTTTATAGCGAAGTGATTTAAAGTCCGAAGGCCTTCCAGAGAGATCAATGAGTTGTTTGAAGTAGAACGAATCAATTTTCATTTTTTTATTAGTATTTTTTTAAGTTGGTAAATTTATGCTTAAAATATAGTAAGAATTTAAAATTTTGATATAAAAGTGATAAATGATAAATTTTGATTAGAGAAAATATAAAAAATCAGTAAAAGTCGGTGAATTTTGATTAATTTTAACAAATCAAAAATTAACCAAACTTATGCTGATTTTTCTTTTTTTTTTTTTTTTTTTGCCGCCTAAATAATTGCCGGTGGACTTTGGGTTTGCAGTTGCCGGCTCACCAACTTCGTTCCCTTCCGAGAACTTTGGTGCAGTGAATCCAAGTAATAATAATATGATTTCTGCTTCCATTTCTGAACATTAATTTTTTATATTAAAAATTTAAGAGGTTGTTACATGCGGTGTTAACTATGTTTTTTTTTTTTTTTGTATTTTATTTTTTATCTGAAAGATTAATATGAGTCATTTTTATTTTATTTTATAAGTCTATATCGAATCATTTTGCTATTGTTAAAGATATTGATTTTTTTTATTTTCTTATTTAAACATTAAAGGTTGTTTTTTACATAAAAATTCGAGGAATTGTTAGCATTCGAAATGTCCCATTTTGTTGTTTTTTTATTTATTTTTTTGTGTTTTATTTTTTGTGCAAATGATTGATAAGTGTTCTATTTTTTATTATTTAATAAGTTTATTTCGAATTGTTTTATTATTGTTAGGTATTTAAAATGTTTTTTTTATTTTTTAATGTTTAAATATTAATTACATGTTGCTTTTGTTCATTTTTTTATTAGTTACGTACTTAACTATATTACAAAAATCTGTAACTATGCACATAGTTTGGAAAAAAAAAAAGGGAATAGATTTTTTTTTAAATGATCATAAAAAAGCTTACTTTTTTGTCTTTGAGAAGAAAGAAAAAAGTTGAGTTTTAGTAATTAATTTTTTAAATTTTTATTAATTTAATACTTTTACCTTTTATGACTTAAACAAAATTTTAGATTTAAAAAGATAAATTTAATCATTTTAAAAAAAATATTAAAAAGCACAGTTAAAAATTGAGAAACTAATTAAATTTTTTAAATGAAGTCTAAAATTATACAGGACTTTCTATATACATCTATAAAGTGTTAGTTGGTTATTTATTTTATTATTATTATTTTTTTGTAAGAAGCAAACGTATTTTTTTTTCTCTTATTCGTCCATCTAAAGCCAAAATATAGGGAAAAAGTGTTTAGTGAGAGCAGATAGAAAATATCTTTCAAAAAAAAAAAAAAAAAAGAGGGACCAGATAATAAAGAAAAAGGAAAAAAAAATATCATAAGATTCATAACCAAAAAAGCAAGTGTTTGGACATTGGATCGGATGATTCGTTGATCGGGTCGGGCATCCAGGGCCTGAAATTCTCCCCCACACGTGAAAGCAGAACAACTTTGTTCTAGGTTCTCGCTCTGTCTCTCTACAGTGCAATAGTTTTAGTTATAATAAAATAAACTGATTTAATAATAAATTATTATTTTAATTTATAATAAATTTAATTTTAATAAATAAAAATATGTTAATATATAATCAATATTTTTACATAGTAATTTTAGTTTAATAAAATAAATCATATTAATCATAAATTACTATTTGAATTTTAATAAACTAAACAATTATAATAATATATTATTTATTAAAAATAATTTTAATTTAATAAAATAATTTATTTTAATATGATGCAACAAAAATAAAAAAATTATTAAAATAATAAAGTATTTATAAAAGAAAAAAGAGAGTAAAAACAAAATTTTTCTTTGTATATTTTTTATTTATATTTATATTTTTTAAAAATAAAAAATAAAAATAGTTACCCTAAACACATTTTCCTAAACACATTTTTATTGCCAGTTTCTAAAAATTTATAAATATAGAAAAGAAAAAATTAGTAAATATAAATGTTATCAAATACATGTTATTTATAAAAGATAATTGTAACACACTCTTGAGCATCTAGTTAAATATAAATAAATACCAAACTATTAAAATATTATAAATATTAATAGCACTAAACTCTTATCATTAGTTAAAAAAAAAGGGGGATTTGATCTGTATACTTACCTAATATTTTTTTTATTGTTTCATAATTAAATATTCAAAAAAGTTTAAAAATAATTTTACAATTTAGTGTTGTTAAAATTTTTGATCTTAAGACTTGTTTGGGTGGCCAAAATTCACAAAAAGTTACAATTTTTTGCTTATTTCTATTTTTCGTGTGTTTATTTTAAAATTTTAAATTTTATAAATTTTTACCAATTTCTATCGACTTTATGATAACTTTTCTTATTAAAATCGTTGGAATGGGTCTTTAATACTATTTCAACGAAAAATCATTGGAACGACTCATTCAATCTCCTTCTAGCGAGTTCTAATATCAAGTTTAGTTTGATTTCTAGAAAAAAAAAAAAAAAAAAAGAAAGTGATTAATACATTATACTTCTTTTATTTTTTTTTTATTTTTGACCTCCCAAACTTCCAAACGGCCCTTAATGAGTTATAGACTATGAGTCTGAAAGTGAATTTTATTCTCCATTACATTAAATTCATATGGTTTAATGTTTTATGTATTTAATTATTGAAAATAGATAAGTATAATTCTTTTATAAATCTCAATTTTTGTACATAAATAAATAATAAATTAATATTATATAATTAATAAAAAAATATAAATTATATTATGTACCCTCATACTTTATATCAAAATTTACATTTTCTTTTTTGTTTTCGATTGCCGCGATTAACACTCTTCACTTTACTGGCCAACTAGTCAAGTTTCGATTACTGTGCCTACTGCTAATCCGGGGGGATTGGCATCAAAAGTAATATCACCTATTTAATATTAGACATTTGGTTCACATACTTTTCCCAAACTCTTAAGTTAAAAAATATGAATGCATCTTGACGAGTTCCGTTTGATACCAAACGAAGAAGAAAAAGAGTGAAAGGACAAGAGCTCCCAACGGTACAGCCATTCCTGTTCGAATCGATTGATTTGATACGAAACGAAGAAATAAAAACAAGAGAACAAGACCTCCCAACAGCACCGCCATTGCAGTTGCCGTTCCAACACGGCGAGTAGATTAGTCTTCCACTCTTCCTACAATGAGCCACGTACTTTTTTTTTTTGGGACAAAAGTCCATAAGCGGGTCCGAAGCTCTGCCGTGTATTAGGGGCGTTTGGAGGGGGACAAAAAATATATACCTATATAATTATATTGTTCATAATTTGATATTTATATATTTTTAATCATTAAATTTATTTAATAATTAATATTATTTTTTTCTCTATTTTTTTAATAACTTTACATGTAAATATAATCTCTCACTCATTTCATATTTTTTGAATATTTTTTATATATAAAAGTTTTTAAATTAATATTTTAAAAAATATAATGATATTTGTAATAAATAATAAAATTTTATACATTTACTAAACAATGCATGAATGCCTATTAAAAAAAGTCAACTAATTTTTTCTATTTTAAAAAAATGATATTTAAACTTTAATTTTCTTTAAAATTTTATTAAAAATAAATATTTAAATTAAAATATTAATTTTAATGTGCTTAATACTTAAATTTTAAATAGATATACTTTTACATTTTTGTGTCATTTATATGATAAGGAAATTTAAAATTTTAATTTAAGATATTTTTAATTGTTGGATTTACTCAATGATCAAGATTATTTTTATTTTTCTTTTCACTTTGGCTGTCTTTATTGTCAGTTCATGTGAAAATACACTTTCTCACTTTTCTCGTATCTTTTTGAATAATTTTTATATAAAAGTTTTAAATTAATATTTTAAAAAAATATGATAAAATTTTATACATTTATTAAATACTGTGTGAATTTCTTAATTTCTTTTGATTAGTTATTTTTATTTTTACGGTTTTTAATGTAGGTTTATTTTGTAAATTTAAGTTTGAATTATTTACATATCAAATTATATTTTTCTACCTTTAGGCACAAACAAAAATATAAATGATCTCGATCATTGATTGAAAGAAAAAAAAATATTTGTAAAATTGTCATGTATTATTACATAGATTAATTTTCAGCAATTACTTTGAAATTTTAAATTTCACTCTCAAGAGGTATTTGGTTATTAAAAGTTTAGCTAAAAAGTACAAAAATTTAACGTAAAAATAATAGGCAATAAAATTTGATGAAAAAAATATAAAAAATTAATAAATTTTAATAAATTTTACTCACCCAAACACTCCCTCTACCATTACCTTGAAAGAGGTTTTTTAAACTAGCGGCCAAAGGCACCAGTTTGAGTGAGATATTTTACGCGTTTAACGATGACATCGATGCCAAAGGTCCTCCCCGCGTTCTTCTTCTTCTCTCTTTCTTTCTCTCTCTCTCTCTTTCTTTCTTTCTTTCTTTTTTCTTTTTTTTTCCACCAAAATCTTGTAGGAACATTTTTTATTTTGAAAGGTGAATTTTTTTTTTTTTTAAGGGGAGGGGGAAGACTCGAACTCGAGTCATGAGCGGGCAGGAAAAACTCTTAACCACTGAACTAAAGGCCACGCTCATCTTGTAGGAACATAACGTGCATCTTAATAAGCTTGAAATAGTTATCAACTTCTAATCAACTCCTACAGCAAGATCTATATTAATAAGTTTGAAATAGTTGTTAATTTTTAAAACACAGAGTTTATTTTAATTTCATTAATTTTAATAATTATCTCAATTCAAAAGTAAGAATTATCATTCTTAAATATTAAAAAAAAAAACCATTTAAGCTGGATATCTGATGGAAGTCGTCTTGTTATCTTCGAAATAGCTTTTACATATTACAAAAATTAATTAAATAAAGTTATAAAAAATTAAAAATTAAATGGAGAAGTATCAATATTTTTTATTTACTAATTTTGTTTTTAAAAAATTCTCCATTAAAATTGAACCCGATTGAAGAAAAGTATATTTAAAAATAATTAAATAGTAAAATTTTTAACAACATTAATTATTTTAATTTTTTTTATTTTTTCATATTTTTAATTTTTACATATTAATTTTATTTTTTCATTTTACACAGCACTAATCATAGAATTAAAATAATATTAAAATGAGAAAAAAATTATATAATGAAGTAATTAAAATAATTTGAAACCTTTTAGGACAATCATTGTTTTTCGTAAAGTTAGTCTTCACTTTTCAAAAAATATATAAATTTCATTTATTGTGTTTATTTTTGAAGGAATCTTAATTCATATAAATGCTCCGTTTAGAGTAACAAAAAATTCTTAAAAAGGGTAAAAATTTCTGAAAAATTTTAAAAATTATTCACTTTTTATTTTACTATACGAATTAACAACCTATAACTCATCTTACTTTATCTCATTTTATCTCACGTTTTGTCACTCTAAGCACACCCTAGGAATGTAAAATCAAGTTTGACCCTTTTCCATAGCACTCAGTTTGAAATCATTTCTTTTTTTACAATTGATTTGATTTTAAAATAAAAAATTGATTTGATTTATTTATAAATAAAATTTTGTGTTTAACGCATATTTTGAGTATAAGAATTAAATTGATTTAATTTAAAAAAAATAATAAATTTAATTATGTTAATAGGAAATATAAAATATAGTATATATGATATATAAGGATTAATTTGTCCACTTACTTAGATTTTATTCTTTTTTTAAGATAAATTACAATCTTGATCTCTAATTTTACTACGAGTTAATAACAAGACCTTTAATGTTAGTACGAGTTAATATGGCACTTTTGAATTAAAATTAAATATTCATGCATTTAAAATTGAAATATATTAATATATTTTTCTTTTTTAAAAATTCAAAATAAATTTCTTTTTTATTATATTATTTCTAAGATGTAAAATCCTTGTCTTTCTCAATGTAACTGTTCAGATAAATCATTAAGTTCAATTTAATAGTTTATTAAAATGTGAGGTAACTCAAACACTTGATGGGTGTTTGAAGGGAAGTTTTAACTTGCAAAATATTTCAGTTTTTTGTTAAAAAATAAAATTCTATCTCAATCTTTAGACTTTTGTTTGTGATAGGAACATTTTTAAAATATATTGTTTTTTACTATTATTATTAATATTATTTGAGATAAAAACCACTAAAAGTTATTGAGGTTTTGATTGCGAGTATAAACAAATTCGGATTTGATGCCATTTCAACTTGTCCATGGACTTTGGGTGTAATTGGTGGGTCATGGTACCATGGGTGGCAGCAGCGGACCTGCGGCTGCGGTGGGTTTTTGTCGAAGACTTGAAGGGCCGCTGGTGTCAATTTTGTTGATTTTTCTACAGAAATTGGCAGTTCAGACTGCAGATCCAATTAAAAAAAAAAAAGTGTAAAATATTATTATAGGATATATTTTGATCAATTCTTAATGACTGGTTCAACACTTATTACCAAATTTCATATCAAAGTAATTGAGGTTCAGTTAAAATTTATGTAAGTCTTAGTGACAAGTAACAACATTTCCATTACTTTCACCATCAATTTGGATTAACTAAGTAAATTGATACGTATTAGCAGACTAATAAGGCTTTTTCCTGAATATTCAATAAAATAGAAATTTTTATTAATTAAGGCTATTTAAATTTACTCTGTCATTAGACTCGTTTGGACACTTTGATTCATTAAAAAAAATATTCATTGAAATTATTATGAAATATCCATCCATTAAACTTTAAAAAAAAATAAAAATAAAAATTAAGTCATTCATTAAAAAGAGTAGGCTGGTTGCTCAAATTAAGGTGAAATTATGACACTTGCCAACATTAAAAATAACGAGAATGAATATATATCTTTTATTTTTTTTCAAAAGCAAATTTGAGAAAAGTAATTTTCAAACCTTGGCCCCACAGTTTATGACTTTCTGTCGGTCCGCCTCTTGTGATGCCTGCCTGCACGTATAATATATTACGTCGCATAAAGCTGTGTGATTGTTGATATTGTTGCATTTGCTTATATGACTGTGTTTAAAGTGATAAAAAGTGAGATAAGGTGAAATAAATAATAAATTCATAATTTATAGAATGAGAGAAAAATGATTAATTTATAAAAATTTTTAAAAATTTTTTAAAATTTTTAAAAATTTACAGTAAATCAAACGGAACATATAATTATCACACATATTTTTTTTAAATATTTAATTAGTATTATAATTATCTAATAAATTATACTTATCATTGAATATTTAAATTCTACGTTGATTAAAATTTTTATAATTCAATACTTATTATTTAATATCTAAATTTTAAATATTACCTTTATCTAAATTAAATTTTATTTATCATCTAATATCATAATTATTACTTAAATATGTATAACTAACTATCATTATCCCCTAATATTAAGATGGTATTAAGATAAGTTATTGAACTAGAGTTGTGGGACAAAGTTATCGAAAGTGATGATGAGTTAATCTGAAGAGAATTAAAATTGTATTATTTTTTACTTAATATTATAATTTTATTTAAACTTTAATTTTATGAATATTACTTAATATTATAAATTTTATCCGACTTAAACTTCTATTTTATAACATAATTCCTACTTTTACCTTTGTTTTTATATGTAAATTTTAATAAATTTCTATTATTCAAAAGATTAAAAAAAAATCATATCTTATAAGATTTTAACAGTACGAAGAGCTTGATGTTTGACATGATGGCGAAAATGTTGGTTATTGCTAAAGATAAAAGAGGAAAGAGTAACTACAGTATGTATATATATATATATATATATGTATATATTTCTTGTAGCTTCTTCTGACAAAGATATTCCAATTTCGTAACTGGAAGTACATTTTTATGAAAAAGCTTATCTACTCTAGTTTGTTGATACGAGAAGATGAGGGTTAAGATGGAGATGGAAGAGTAATTTTTTTCCTAACCTCATATGGCCTATGTTTTATGATATGGTTTATTTTTAATTATTACTTTTATTTTATTGTTTTTAAATTTAAAAAATCAATCAAAACTTGTAATTTCAAAAATAATTTTACTTTTATTTTTAAATTTCAAAAAATAATAATTAATGTAAAAGGCACACGTCATTATAAATTATGAAAATAAAATTATTTATTAAACATTTGTTTACACATCATTTAAAATTATTATAGCTAAAATGTATTAATAAAAAAATATATATCAAATTGAATAGCTTCACTATTTTAAGTCTTATCATATATCTTTAGTATTACTTGTTTAAGTCTTTTCAATACGAAAAGAATTACTCAGTTATTAATTTCAGAATCGCATAAATTAGTTAAAATACTCATAATCTGAGTCATCAAAAATATATATGTACACACGTATAAAAGAATATACAACTTATAATTTAATATACAACTTATAATATTGCTTAATAATTTCTTTCGTATGTATGCTATGTATCTTATGTTGAAATTACTAATTTTGTTGATAAGAAATGATTTTTAAGTATAATATTACAAGGTACATAAAATATGTGGTAGACCAATAACAGAATTTTGACTTCGACAGGCCATTTGTCTCTTTAATATTTAATTGGGCCCATATCAACTAATAAGGAAATTTCTTCTTATCTATTGATACTTGAAATTATTGTCGGCTCTACGAAGTAGAAAAGTGGAGCATGGTCACACGTGGCAATTGAACAAGATGCAATGATTAGGGTGAAATTTTGTCGAGGTATTTGAAAAAAAAAATTTGACCCGATCTAGGTTCGCGAAGAAAAATGAATTTGAATCAAGATTAATTTATAATTTATTTAGAATTGTATTTAAATTTAAATTTAAAAAAACTTGATTCAAGAACTCATAATTTTTTTATAAGCAACAAGAATTTTTTGAACTCCTTTTTCTCGAGTTATAATTCTATTTATTAGAAGTGGTAGATTGTATTTTTTAGTAATTATTAAAATTTAAAAATAAAATAAATAATAATGACCCTATGTATGCACGTGACTCAAAACGATATCATCTTTACACATTACGTAGCACGTGATTCACGAACTTGTAAATTTTTATTGTAGTTTTCATTAATGCATACTAATATTTAATCAACTGATTTTGATATTTATTTATACGACATATGAAAATTTATGTTTTGTTTGAATGTGCGTGTCTATAATCTTATGATGAAAAATATACACAAATCTTGTATTAATATAAGTTGAAATTTTTTACTCTTAATATATGGTAATTTTTGAATTAAAAAAATTAACCGATAAATTTATATCTACTCTAAGATGGCACGAGAATTAATCATTTGAGTTTAGGTTTAAAAAAATATTTAAAGTTTACTTAAAATACAATTAAGTTTTTCAAAAAAATTAATTATTTTTATATCCCTTATACTTAAGGTGAAAAACTATTATACTTCGAAATTTCAAAAATCTACTTTTATATTTCTCGTACTTATAAGAAAGTGAAATTGTAAGTGATATTAAATTTTTAAGTGAAAAAATAAAAATAACTACTGAAAATGAAATAAAATTAAGGAGTGTAAATATAGATAATATAATTATAAGAGGTGTATGTGTATTTTTTTAAATTATTAAAAACTAAATTAGAGTATACATTGGCCCACGGGCTAGTTCAACAGAGCCAGCCTTCGCTAATTCCATAAGCTAGTCCTGTACGCCCATGCCTGATTTGGATTATTTCAATTAGGCAGCTCAGCAGAAACCCGTGGCAATAAGAAGCCAGGTCCAAGTCTGCCCTTGGTGGGCCTCATATACACAAGAGGTAGTGCACACACTACACACGTAGTCTAACTTTTATTAATTTTTTAATTTAAATAAATAAAAATAAAAACAAATTGACAAAATATCCCAAATAATAAATAATGACTAATTGAAAGTATTTAAATAGATAGTAATCTTTCCTTTTTTTTTTCTTTTATAACCAAGAGTGTTCGGACCAGTTTACGCGTGTCTCAACTGATTCTTGGGGCCCTGAAATTAATGACCAGGTAAACCCTTTGGTAGCTCTTACTAAAGAGACTCGAACTAATGACTACTGAGGAGTAAACGCAAGATTTTACTAATTGAGCTAACTCTCAGACTTACACATATTATAACTTATTAGGGAGTATTTAAAGAAAACAATATATGTATATATATATATATAAATGTATAATGAATAGTTAAAAAGCATTTAAGGAATACAAAACTATAATAAAGTGCTAAATTACTTAACTATGCAATAGTTATAATTTTATTTATTTTTTAATTTTTTTTACAATACTATTGAAGTTATAAATAATTATAAGAAATTGATAAGCACTGTTTGGAGAAGAAAAAAGATTTCATTAATTTTAGAGTTTCATCATAAAGTTTCACCAAATACCGTTATTATTATTTTATTATAGTAATATAAATTATTTACCATTAATATAAAGGATATGATAGTACCAGAGTAAAACTTGACAGAGTTGGAGCATATTATTGTATGATTATCACTAAAAAACAAAAGAAAGTTGATTACTACTATTACTATCAAGTACTTAATTATGATTGAGAAATTCAAATATTGTTCCAACACCTTGAACAAAGAGCACAAAAAAATAAGAAGCAAATGCCAAAAATAGTCTGAACCCATATATTCAATAAATCAATCAAGAAGATAACATGTAAATCAATGAATTTAAAAAAAAAAAAAAAGAAAAAGAAAAAGAATGACACATAGTTCCAATATTATCATTAACTCTAGCTTTGCCCTTAAATAATATATATATATGTTGGGAATTAGTCCTTCATAACCAGGATTGATGAGAAACGAAAATAACAAAACGAAGAATATTGAATCAAAATAACAATCACACAGAGAAACACAAGGATTTACGTGATTCACCCCAGAATAGGGCTACGTCCACGGCTGCTGTAGTCTTTCACTATGATCTGAAAAAATTACAACTCTTTTTCTCTCTACTGTATATAGGATAGGCACCCCTCTCATCTATTTATAAGTATAAAATTAGGGTTACACGAAAACACAAGAAAATTACGAAAGTATCCCCAAAAAAAATTTTGGGCTGGGGGGGTAAACCCCTTACACTTAGGGGAAGGGCTCCCCAAACCCCCCCATTGGACCCAGGGTTTGAGTGAATAGTACTTATCAGGGTCCACCGACCCAACAATCTCCCACTTGGAACCTGATAACACAAGCTCTCAATCATCTTCATTACATAGAGAAAACACCACAACAGCTTGATCTTCCTTCATTACTCTTGAAGTCCAACTGAGGTTGCACACAACTTCAGTTTGTCAATGGTGACTGTTTTGGTCAACATATCTGCTGGATTCTTACTGCCATGAATCTTCTCAAGAGACAAGACTCCATCATCTACAAGTGAACGAATGAAATGGTATCTCAGCTGAATGTGTTTTGTCCTAGAATGAAAAGCTGGATTCTTTGCAAGATGAATAGCACTCTGACTATCAATATGCAAAATATTCATTTCTTGCGTCTTACCCAACTCTACTTGAAAATTCTGTAACCAAATCATCTCCTTTCCAGCTTCAGTAATAGCAACATACTCAGCCTCTGTTGTAAAAAGGGCCACAATCTTTTGTAATTGTGAAATCCAACTCACTGTTGTACCACCCAATGTGTAAATATAGCCAGTAGTACTCTTTCTGTTATCTAAATCACCAGCCAAGTCTGCATTAACATAACCATGTAATCCGATGCTAGTTCGTCTGAAGCAAAGTGCCATGTCTGTAGTACCACTCAAGTATCTAAGGATCCACTTTACTGCCTCCCATTGTTGCTTGCCTGGATTACTCATGTATCTGCTAACCACTCCCACTGCATGTGCAATGTCTGGTCTGGTACAAACCATAGCATACATTATGCTACCGACAGCTGAAGCATATGGAATGCGTTCCATGTAAGCCCGCTCTTCTTTGGTATTTGGAGACTGCTCTTTAGTAAGTTTGAAGTGGCTAGCCAATGGAGTGCTCACTGATTTTACACCATCCATGCTAAACCTCTTAAGAACTTTCTTGACATACTCAACCTGTGATAACTTTAAAATACCATTTGCCTTGTCCCTGTAAATTCTCATACCAAGGATTTTGGTTGTAATTCCAAGGTCCTTCATCTCAAATTGGTTGGACAAAAGTTTCTTCAATCTTTTTATCTCTTCAATGATAGATCCTGCGATAAGCATATCATCAACATATAAGAGTAAAATAATATAACTTTTGTCAAACTTCTTGAAATAACAGCAATGATCTGCTTGGCATCTTATAAAACCTTTGCTACACATAAACCCATCAAATTTCTTGTACCACTGCCTAGGAGCCTGTTTCAAACCATACAAACTTTTTCGAAGTTTGCATACAAGCTCCTCTTTCTCTCGTGTCAAGAAACCTTGTGGTTGCTTCATGTAAATTTTCCTCCTCCAAATCACCATGGAGAAAAGCCGTCTTCACATCCATTTGCTCAAGGTGCAAGTTTTCAGCAGCCACAATTCCTAACACCAATCTGATAGTGGTCAACTTTACAACTGGAGAGAAAATTTCAGTGTAGTCAACTCATTCCTTTTGTTGAAATCCCTTTGCAACCAATCTGGCCTTGTAGCGTTTACTCCCATCATGTTCTTGTTTAAGCCTGTAAACCCACTTGTTGTGCAAAGCTTTCTTACCCGCTGGTAGTTCAGTCAACTCCCATGTCTGATTTGCTTTGAGTGAATTCATTTCATCCTGCATCGTTGACTCCCACTTAATTGAATCATCAACCTGCAAAGCCTCATCATAATTTTCGGGTTCACCCCCATCAAACAACAAAAAAATGTAAAGATGGAGACCAGTGCTGTGTAGGTTTTGACGGTCTTTCTGATCGTCTCAAAACAGGAGTAGGAGTATGTGGCTCAGTTTGTGGAATAATATTTTCAGGATTATTCTGAATCCTACTATTGAAAACATTCTCATTGATCCCCTCTAACTCAACATGCTCATCACAAGTAACAGATTCAGATGTAGACTTTTCCCTATCTTTTATACATTACTTTTTCATTAAATATGACAACTCTACTTCTAATTATTTTTCGATTTTTATCATCCCAAAACCGATAATCAAATTGATCAATGCCATACCTAATAAAAGTGCATTTAACAGATTTCGGATCAAGTTTACTTCTATTAGCAGAATCAATATGCACATATGAGACACAGCCAAAAACTTTCAAAAAAGAAAGATTTACCTCTTTACCGCTCCAAACCTCTTCTGGTAATTCTCCATCCAATGGAACAGATGGACCATGGTTGATCAGATATGCTGCAGTGTTAACTGCATCTGCCCAAAATTACTTTGGTAATCCGGCATGTATTCTCATACTTCTAGCATGTTCATTCAGAGTTCTATTCATGTGTTCAGCAACGCCATTCTGTTGAGGTGTCTTTTTAACAGTCTTCTCCATTCTAATCCCACTTTCTGCACAATATTTCTTAAACTCATTGTCGTCATATTCCCCTCCATTGTCTGATCTCAAACACTTAATTTTCAGACCTGTTTCAGTCTCCACCAAGGCTTTCCACCTTTTAAAGATAGCAAAAGCTTCATACTTATGTTTTAGAAAATAAACCCATACCTTTCTCTTTGAGTCATCAATAAAGGTAACATAGTATGATGATCCTCCAAGAGATGAAACTGGTGCAGGTCCCCACACATCTGTATGAATCAACTCTAACTTTTCTGACTTCGGTTTCCTGCCATCCTTTGAAAAACTGACCCTCTTTTGTTTGCCGAAGATGCAATCTTCACAAAAGTCAATGTCCACTGATTTCAAATCTGACAGTTTCCCCTTGTCTGCAAGTACTTTCATCCTTTTTTGACTCATATGCCCAAGCCTTCGGTGCCACAGATTTGAGTCTTCCTTCTCACCAGCAATTGCTACTACATTCCTATTGTTCGTAGTCATGTAAAAAGTGCCTTCTTTTTTACCACGAGCAACAACTATAGCTTTTTTGGTAATTTTCCACGAACCACCCATGAAGGTTATAACATAACCTTCATCATCAAATTGTCCAACAGAGATTAAATTTCGTTTCAAACCAGGCACATGTCTGACATTCTGTATCTTCCAAACTGATCCATTTGGCAACCTGATTGTTACATCCCCTTTACCCACAATTTTCAAAGGTTCATCATCAGTCAGATAAACTTTTCCGAAATCACCACCAATGTAATTGTCCATGATTTCCCTCTGTGAAGTAGAATGGAATGATGCCCCAGAATCTAAAATCCAAGATTCAAGCGGACTGTCAATGCTTAAGATCAAAGCATCAAGAATTTCTTCTATTGCAGCATTAGCAGACTTCTGATTTTGATCACCTTTGTTCTTATTCACTGTCGGGCAATCTACTTTTAGATGTCCATTCTTTCCACAGTTCCAACAGCTTCGTCCCTCTCCAGTTCTTGACTTACTTCTGTGTTTAGATTTTGATCTGTTGCGATTAGGATTTCTTCCTGCTGATCTTCCTCTGGCTTCTGTATTCAAGGCAGAACCTGATGTTTCCTCTAATTCTCTCCTGCGAATTTTTTCACTCAGAATTAAATCTTGAACATCATTGTAATTCAACTTTGTTTTTCCTGAAGAATTACTCACTGCCGTTACAGTACCATTCCAACTTTCTGGTAAACTGGATAGAAGAATCAAAGTCCTAACCTTATCATCAAATTCAATAGATACAAAACTCAATTGTGTTACCGCGATATTGAATTCGTTCAGATGCTCAGCCACCGAAGCGCCTTCTGTCATCCTCAGATTAAACAGTCTGCGCATCAAATAATCTTTATTTGAGGCAAAGGGTTTTTTCGTACATGTTTGAGAGTGCCGCCATCAGACCTGCTGTAGTTTTCTCCTTCGCTATGTTAAACACGCAACGTTACGAGACAATGTTAGCCGAATAACCCTTAGCGCTTGACGATCAAGAAGAGTCCAATCTTCATCCTTCATATTTGCTGGCTTCTTCGCTGAAAGAGGTTCATACAGATTTTTCTGATACAGATAATCTTCAATCTGTATCTTCCAAAATTCAAAATCTGTGCCATTGAATTTATCGATTCTAACCTTTTCGTCTGTAGCCATCGCTCCCACTCGAACCAACGCTCTTATCCAATTGTTGGGAATTATTCCTTCCTAACCAGGATTGATGAGAAACGAAAATAACAAAACGAAGAATATTGAATCAAAATAAGAATCACACAAAGAAACACAAGGATTTACGTGGTTCACCCCAAAATAGGGCTACGTCCACGGCTGCTGCGGTCTTTCACTATGATCTAAAAAAATTGCAACTCTCTTTCTCTCTACTGTATATAGGATAGGTGCCCCCCTCATCTATTTATAAGTATAGAATTAGGGTTACATAAAAACACAAGAAAATTACGGAAGTATCCCCAAAAAAAAAATTTTGGGTTGGGAGGGTAAACCCCCCGGACCCCCCACACTTGGGGGGAGGGCCCCCCAAACCCCCCTGTTGGACCTAGGGTTTGAGTGAACAGTACTTATCAAGGTCCACTGACCCAACAATATATATATATAGATATCTAATTAATTAGTCAAGGAGTTTCCCAATGTCAATAACAAAAGCGATAGCGGATGTCCTCTTTAGCAAGTCGGTCCATGGCTGTGTTCACATAATCCATTAGAATGACTTCAACAGTAGGAGTGATGTTGTGCTTCCCTGCAAAATTTAGCATTTCTTGTGTTTCCTTCAATCCTCCTCCAATACTCCCTCCTACCATCTTCCTTCCTGATAAAAATTATTAATTTATTTTAAAACCAAGTTTCAATTCATGAACTTTCGTCGTTCACACACATTTTCAACTTATATCTTAATGGAAGTTAGGAAATTTATGTTCTATTTAGTATTAAAGAGAGGAGCAAATTGGAATGTGCTTTTTTTTTTTTTTAACTTAACAACAAGCAAAGGAAAAGATGCCAACTCAAGTGGTTTTTTCATGTCTGGTGCACCTACAAGAATTAGCTTACCATCTCTCTTCAAAAGATCAATGAAATGATTTATAGAATAATTGGATAATGAGGCCGTATCAATAATGCCATCCAATGTGCCCATAGCAACTTAATAAAAATCACAAAATATACAAGTTACATAATTAGTATATTGGATAAATTATATTTAATTCCTACCCTTAGACTTTACACTAAATTTTTATTTAGTTATTATACTTTTAATTGTAACAGTTAATCCCTTATATTTATTATCAAGTTTTAATTTGGTTATTCCCCTTATATTTACTATCAAGTTTTAATTTGATTATTCTATTAATAATTAGTGAGAAAATATGATGAAAAGTTATATGTATAATTTTGCGTAATTGACAAGTGTAATTTTGCATCGATAAATTTGATAAAAGGACCAAAGTAAAATTTGATTATAATTGCAAAAATTAACTATTACAATTAAAAGTATAGAGATTAAATTGAGATTTAGTGTAAGGTATATGAGTGATAAGCATAAGTTACTCTAATATATATAAATATATAGAGCAAAATTTCATAAATAAGAGGAGGCATGCTACGCATAGTCATCTAGTCGTGAACAAATATGTACAGAGTTCATTATGAAGCCAACCTACATGGACAACTAAAATTGAATAGTATCGCCGCCTGTGACTGTGCATAGCATTTTCCTTTCAAACAATTAATCTCACAGTTCCTTACCTGCATTTGCTCTTGGTCACGACTAACCACAAAACAATCGGCACCAAGTTGCTCAATGGCTTCATGTTTCTTGCTAGGAGACGTATTAATTACAGTGATCGTCATCCCAAATGCCTTGGCAAACTTCACAGCCAAGTGCCCTAGTCCTCCAAGTCCAACCACACCCATATGCTTCCCTGGCTCATTAAGTCCATAGTATTTCATGGGACTATAGATTGTTACTCCAGCGTAGAGCAATGGTGCCACACCTTTTGGTGAGAGAGTTTCGGGGAATTTCAAAGCAAATTTCTCATTAACCACGATAATATCTGAAAATCCACCATAGTTTTTGGTTTCTTTTCCTTCGTAGAGGGTGTAAGTGAAACTGACTTTTGGGCAGTAGACTTCCAAGTCATCATTGCAATTGTTGCAAGTACCACAAGAGTCAGCCAGGAATCCTACCGCTGCTTTATCTCCTATCTTAAATTTGTCTACTTTGCACCCCACTTGAGTCACCACACCCACAATCTCATGTCTGTGTTTGAGTAAGAAAGTTATTAATAGAATTGCCTAAGTTCTAAAGATAGTGAAACCACCACTATTAATTATAAAAATTTTTGTAAGGGAGAAATTTGTCCCACGCATAAAGGTAAATATGGCCTATTCTGAAAGTATTTGCACATATCCTTGATGCTGGGTATCTGTCTTTTGTGGTGGTGTATATAAATTTTCTCATAAATTTATTTCAAAAGAGATGCTTGTCAACATTCTTAAATTCCTGACCTCTTACATAATAAAAGTAAAAGTTAAGGGGTTTATATATTTAGCTCTAGTGACTCTCCATTATAACTCGTATCTACTGGTGGGAATGAATTTTTAAGCAAAGTCTGAACCCACGTGGCATTAATTGAAAAGTTAGTTAAAAGATAAATTATTTGTGCATGAAACAAAAATAACAAAAAAATGATTTTTTTTTAATCCTGAAATAACTAAGATTCTATTCGTAAATCATTTCATTTGATCATATCTTGAAATAACTTTAAAATGAGTTTTTCTTTAAAAAAAATAAAAAATTAAGAGTTCATATGTTTAATGCTTGAGTTAGAGATTCAAAAAGTGTATTAAAAAAAAATCTAAAACATACCCCGGCACGGTAGGATAGGAAGTCATTCCAACCTCATTTTTGATCATGTGCAAGTCCGAATGGCAAATCCCACAGTAGAGGATCCTAATTGTAGCGTCATTTTCTCCATCGACCCTAAAATAAAAGAAAAAAATAAATTTAATTAATTATTGCAATACCTCACATATAGAAGAAGAAAACGATATGCTCCTCGTTTGGCAATGGTGATATTTATTTTTTCACAAGAAACAAGAAATAAGTTATCGTTGCTCAACGGGAGAAGGGATTCTCTGTCCCAAGCTCAAATGTCCAAAAACAGTGACTGCAATTAAATTCATAGTAATCAAGAAAAGAAGAAGGTGCAAAAAAACGTACCTTCTAGAAAAATGGAATAGGGAAAGTGTCTCTGAGGAGTCTCTAGCTGCCCATCCAAGGGCCTTCTGATTTTGTTCTTGCTTTTGTGATCCTGACATCTTTATAGGTATATATAAATATATCTATATATATAATGAGATTGCTAGCTCTCGATGCTCTGTACCATTTGGAAACACATTAAATATTGGCTTGCTTATATATATATATATATATACTATGATGGGCTAGGGGAGCTGTGATGGAAAAGGTTTTTGTTTTGTACTTCTCTATCTTCTTTGGAAGAGCCAATAATGGGGCTATAATATATATAATATAATAATTATATACCTCTTCTCCAAGAAATAAACTTCCGACTTTTCTACCGCACCAAGTCAAATTTAATACAGCGACCTATTCACAAAGAGTTAGATTATTTTTTTTTATAATTTATTATTATAAATTAATTTATTATTATAATAATGTAATTGGTTATCAATTAATTATTTTTAAAAATTTAAATTATTGATAAAATTTACATTATAAAAATGTTATAATCATATGGTTATGATCGTAAATTCTAATAACGTATATAATATATATTTTTTTTCATTCTTGAATTATCCTTTGCTTAAGGGTGGTGCAAAATTTGCATGAGACAATTTCTGATTATTTTAGGGTTCACGAATCTCATTAATGTTTGAATTTTGATTGGGTAAGGGTCCCTTTAGAAACTAGTTAGACCAATTTTTTTTTTTAAGTTTTTTTTTCATCTTATTTGATTTTTTTAATAGATTTTAGACATACCATTCATACTCATTAAAAAATTACAAAAAAAAAAAGATTAATTAAAAATACAAAATTTTACGTAAGGAAGAAAGAAGTTAATTTTTTTTAAATACCTTCATGAATTTTCTTATTTGAAAATATTGTTTTGTAACTTTTGTTTTTTAATAAATGTAAGTAACTTGTCTAAAAATTATCCAAAAAAATAATAAATAAATTTTAATAAAAAATTTCATATATATATATATATATAAACTTCCTACTTGGTTTCGAACCTGAGCCAATGCTAGATCAAGGTTACACCTCATAAAATGTTAACAAACAAAAGTGATACCTAAGTAAAAGGAGCCTTTTTGAAAAATTACAAAGCTTTATATGTGTATATATATTAATAAAAAATAAAAATACTAGACATATGCATATTCAAATAAATTGTAAATTACATAATCTTTCTGTTTAAAATTTTCAAATAAAGAACCAACTTTAAATATAATTCATGTAATCAACAGTTGGACGGATGGTAAATGACAATGGGAACTAAAATATAATAAAAATCTATAAAATGCACAGTCACATTTACTAAAAACTAGTATATGAATACAAATTAAAACTTGGACAGCATATATAAGTTATATTATAATCATTAAATAACGTTATATATATATAATAATAATAACACAACATTATAATTAAATAACACTGTCCCAACAAGAAAGTACAAAAACCACAAACAATCCTCTCTAGCAATAAATGTAAATAAACTGAATTATAAATATAAATGTGAAGTACCCCAAAGTGGATAATCATCATTTCTCCATCAGCTGAACTACTTAGAATGCCCACTCTTGACTCCAAGTATAGTGCCTACAATGTAGTAGATGTAAGTGCGACAAAGTGGTATATGTAATAGAGTAAGGCTCTGTTTGAAAATTTGAAAATTGTTAAAAAATTAAAAATTTCTAAAAATTACATTTATTTTTTATTTTATTGTATAAATTATGAACTAACAATTCTTATCAAATTTTATCACTTTTCGTTACTTCAAATGCCCCTAAAACAAGTGCATATGTGCAGGTGTACATAGCAATTAATATATATTAACGTTTGAATAATCAGAATCCATTGAATATTAATAAATAATAAAATACAATTAATGCAAAATGGCTAATGCCAAGGCCACCACACCATCCACGTCTGCCCACAGACGCACCTCCACCACCATAACTATCCACCGCACTACCCAACATCAATCCCTATATTCACCACACCAATATCTTGCAAATTTTAATTACCAAAAAAAAAAAAAAAAAGAGAAAGAAAGAAAGAAGAAGCATGCATTCGAAAGCTAAATTTAAAGGACATATTTCTCCAAAATTACTAACAAATTTTCAACAACTTACCATGGTAAAGAGAGATTTTAATTTATTTATGTAGATTTTTTTCTTTTTCCTCAAAGTTGATTTGAAAACTTATGAAAAACCCCTATCAAGCATGTCATGAACTGAAAATATTTGGAATAACATTCTCTACAAATCATCACAATGGGGTCATCCTGGATTCTACAACATTTTCTTTCATTTGGCTAGTAATATTAAGAATAACAACAAAAGTTTTTCCCAAAATACAAAAATCACTTAGCAAATTTGTACTAAAGAGTCGCTCCTACTAATTGGGGTTACCTTATGAAACACGCACCCGATTTCGGAGACGGATCTAAGACTTGATATCTGAAAAACATGGTTAAAAGATAATGCACAAATTGGGGCTTTTATTAGTTTTGAAAAAAATTTTAGAAGACCAGCCTTAAAGAATGTTTAAAACTTTTGATAAAATTACACTAGACCTTTAAAGATTTTTTGATTGCCCCTCTCTGCCAACCCCTATTCTGTTTCTGCCTATACACTTGCTTAATCTACTTGTCAAGGGTTAACAAAACCCAAGTGAAACTCAAAAATCAAACCAAACCAAAAATTTTTAGTTCGGCTGGTTTGGTTTTTATTAAATTGGCTCGGTTCAATTTTTATTCTTCAACATTTTTAGTTCTTATATCAAATTTCTGATTAACATAAAAAATCAAATTTATTTTGATATGATTAATTTATATTTTTATTATATAAATTTTCTTTCAATATGGTAGCTTAAATTTCATTATATAATTAGCATAAATTATTTAATAAAATGTTAATTTTGTCTACTTTGAGAGCCAAATAAAAATGTGTCCCACTCTTCAAATGACTTATTAATTTATATAGACATGTTGTATTTCACGAGGAGATTAACATAATATATTTAGTTATTCAAAATGAGTAAAA
This sequence comes from Vitellaria paradoxa, assembly GCA_019916065.1. Taxonomy (NCBI): domain Eukaryota; kingdom Viridiplantae; phylum Streptophyta; class Magnoliopsida; order Ericales; family Sapotaceae; genus Vitellaria; species Vitellaria paradoxa. The sequence continues at coordinate 225,070 of CM034237.1, forward strand.
AATGAATGAGAAAGATAACTTCAACGTGACACACTTGCATAAGTGTTTATAAATAATCCCATATTGGAATAAAAAGAGATTAACTAAAATGATGTAGTTTTAATAAGAAATATATTTTATTAATATGATGTAATTTTAATAAGTGGTTATAGTATCCAAAACTTTATCGTTTTGAACAAGTTTTCTTCCCTGTTTGTTCAAAAACAAAAAACAAACATATAAGTTCATGAATAGAAGTGATTGTTCCATTGGTGATTTTTTAAAACAATCACTTAGTTTCTATAAATTCATTCATCCGCATTAGATTTTCACTTAAATTTGTTTTCCTTTTCATTATTGCATTAGAAGAGTTTAATCATACAATGTGCTGCTTCGGTTCGCTATACAAATCGATTGTTATATTGGTTGTATTTTGTGGTCGATATTGTATTCTGGGAGGTAAACATCCAAGAAATCTAATAGCGTAGACAGAGAAATTTTTCTTAAGGAGGCAATGTCTAACATTAGCCTTGATCAATCAAATATTTTATTATATCTAAGTGTTTTTTTTTTCAAATTTACTATTTCTTGTTTTAATTTAATTGTGACACAATAGATAGAAACATATCAGGATTAACATAAATAATTAAAGATTGCTAAATTTTTTTTCTAAGATTAATTTATAATTATATAATTGAACACTTAATCCATAAGGAAAAGAAATATAATTATACATATATCTTATATATAATGAAAGAGTCATATATAGTCAGTAGTTTGATAGATATACATGAGTAACAAGGTAGATATAATAATAAGCAAGAATCGAACCAAATCATAATAATACAGTTCAATTATTTATATGTAGATTTTGGTTGATTTGATTTTTTTGGAGTGCCACCATTAGCAGCCCTACTTTTTCTCTATGTATCTCAATTAACTTATGCATCCTATGTTTTCTTCAAGTAATCTAATAATTTCTCCACACAACCCACAATTGCACCTAAAGTTTCAAAAATATTCATTGCTCTTTTAAAACCCTAAAAATATTAGAAATCCCAAATAATTTGAATTTCTATTTTCGGTACATACATGTCAAAGTTTTGCACTTGTTTCTATAATAGACTGTTGAAATGTTATATAGTCATTCCAAAAAAATATCAAAACGGCAAAAGCCTATTGCCATGTTTAATTTTTTGGGTAATTAGCTGCTAAAATGTTTCACTTATTTTGATGCGAAAGTGTTGAAAGTTTCTTTATTTTTTTTTTATTAGGTAAGCGGGGGAAGAGGGGAAACTCGAACCCGAGTCAAATGAGCGGGCAAGGAAGCTCTTAACCACTTGAGCCAAGGCCACGCTCCAAGTGTTGAAAGTTTATATGATTAATTACTAATTTTTTCAGTAAGTAACTGTTGAAATTGTTTGATTTTTTCGGTAAGTACTTGTTGAAAATGTATGTAATAAAATATGGAGGACAAAGAGATCATTTTTTATTAGAACATTTTGGTCCTAAGATAAGAAAATTTTAATTAAGCTGTAAAAAAAATAAGATTGTAAATAGTGGCACTCTTTTTTTAAATTGGAACCAACACTGCATGGAAAACAAAATATACATTGCTGCTAGTATGACTTATAACATTGTAAGGACTGTGATAACACTTGCATCATGCTGGAGAACTACGAATGAATTGCGTGGACATGAAAGGTAGCTGCAAAGTTAAGATATCAAGAACTCATTATGGAAAGGGTAAAGCAATAGCCTAGCACATAATATATATAAAACAATGAATCAAAGTCCTATGAATCTTGAAGTCACTACTGGTGCGTGGAAAAGCTAAAAACACTTTTCACCTCACTGTGGGCACTAAGTTCCTCACAACAATTAGCCATTTGTGGGAGTTGATTAACTAAATACATAAATCACTTACTAATTAAGTGTGCGCTTGGCAACCATAACTACCTACTCAACTTCTAACTGCTCAACTTTTTGCCTTTTTTCCAAAATAACCATATTTACCCTCTTACATTTTAGACTTCTTTTAAACTATTTAGGGAAAAAATTTCAAATTAACAAAAAAATAAAAAAGAGTTTTTTCCCCCTCCATAATAAAAAAAAAATACAACAAATGCAAAAAAGCTATGTTTGTTGCTTCCTAAACTCAGCCTAAGTTAAAATAATGCATACCTTGATGTTTTAATTCTCTTTTCAATTTGTGAGAAACTTGTACCTAATCTTCGTCAGTGTAGCTAGAACACCCTTTATGTTCATCCTCTCTTGTGGTAAATCTGCAGAACATTTCAATGCTAATTTCATGATAGATGTTGCACACTCTAACTTTGTAGAATAGTGTACTTATTCATCTGGCCCAGCAAGTTTGCATCCATAATTTCGAGAATTGCATTATTAGGTAGTGAATTTTCTATCCATTGCTTCATACTTGAATTTCCAGTATCAAACATTGCATCAGTGGGCCTCCTCCCCATAAATGTTTCCATTAACATGATTCCATAACTATAAACATCACACCTCGTAGAAACTAATCCTTCAAATCCATATTCTGCATCTTAAAATAAAATTGTGTTAGATATAAGAAATAATATTTTGATGAGAAAAAAGATAGTATAATTTACTTAAAGCTAACTTGAATTGAAAATTTGTGCTAATTAAATTAGGAAAAACTGTGACCTAGGGCAATATAGCCTAACGTGGCAAGTGTCCTGGTTTGTATAATACTTTCTTCATCACCTATCAACTTTGCAATGCCAAAATCACTCACATACCCAACCATATCTTCATCTAACAACACATTACTTGGCTTTATATCACAGTGAACCACCGGTATTGAGCAACCATGGTGAAGATATTCCAAAGCACATGCCACATCCATCATTATGTCCAACCTTTGCAACATATTTAAAAAATAGTTCTAAGAATACAACCACTTCTCAAGACTTCCATTAGACATGTACTCTAGAAGTAAGGTTTTGAATCCAAGTGTGGAACAACTGCTGATAACTTTGGTTAGATTTCGATGATGAATATTGCGTAATATTTCACACTTCGTATCAAAACTCTTGAATGCGCCATCCAGTTGCAAATTGAATACTTTTACAGCCAAGATCATTCCATCTGAAAATCTTGCTTTATACACTGAACTAAAGCTCCCAATGCCAAGGAGGTTGTTTTCACTAAACATTTCAGTTGCTTATAAAATTTCACAGTATGCGACCCTTCTGTAACTTATTGGTGTCAACAAATCAATTTCAGCTGGAATTTTTCTTTTTCTTCGACGTCTTATGAATGATATTATAAATGTTACAGCAAGGAATAGGAATCCGATTGGCAACAAAATAAATACAATAAGCAATTTTTTTTTCATCCTCCTCAATTTATGGTTATGGCATAGTGGGACATGAAACCGAGGAGCTCCGCACAAAGCTTTATTTGACATAAAAGACTGGTATGTAAAGTTTGCAAAAGGTCCTTTATTTGGAATTTCTCCTATCAACATATTGAAAGATACATTAAAATACTCCAATTGTAAGAGTCCTTCTAACGACAAGAGAATCACACCCAAGAGTTTATTATGGGACAGATCTAAAAATTGTAAGTTTATCATGCTTCCAACCAAGGGAGAAATATCTTCACGTAGGCTATTATGATCTAAATAAAGACCAATTAAATTTTGTAGACCTCTAATAGCACTTGGTATTTCACCAGATAATTGATTCATGGACAAATTCAATTCGATTGCAATCTTTATCTTCCCAACTTCTGGTGATATGTATCCAATTAAAGAATTTGATGATAAGTCAATCTCCAAGATATCTGTAAGACTTCACAAGCTTGTAGGTATGGTAGAAGTTACATGGTTGGAATTTAGTTTGAGATATCTTAGAGATGTGGTCATATTATCCTTAAGCATGCTGGGATGGATCCAGAAAGCTTGTTTTCCTGCAAATATAAAGCACCCAAGTTCTCTAAATGACATAGATCAATTGGAACTGATCCTTGCAGATTATTATTGCTAAGGTTTAATTGTTGAAGTTTCATCAATTTTTTGAATGTGATCGGAATGAATCCGGTCAAATTATTGCCAGGAAGATTCAAGTATATCAAATTGGTTAAATGACATCACTAGGAATGTTTTCCCTGATTCCACTTTCACTTGCTTCCATCTTTTCCATGGAAGCATAGAGATTTCCAATTGAATTCGGTAGGATGCCATTTAAAGGATTACCTGCAATCCCTAATACTTTTAAATGTCTGCAATTTGTCAAGGAGGTGATGAAATTCAATTGTAGAGACAAAGAAGATTCATCCATAAAATTGTTTCCCGACAAGTTGAGACTTTGTAAGAGCTTTAAATTACCAAGGGAGTTGGGAATTGAACCACCAAACCTGTTAGGACTGAGGTTTAGGTGAGTGAGTTTAGAAGCATTTGAAATAGTGTCGGGGATCATCCCTTGGAGCATATTCATTCCAAGATAAAGTTCTCTAAGATGCGAAAACCCATATCCATCGGAAGATTGCCTGATAACTGATTTCCCACAAGCGAAATTCCTTTAATCCTTAACATATTAAATATTGTTGCCGGAATAGGACCCCTTTGGTTGTTCATGTCCATTGATAGGAGTTCCATATTTTGAAGTACACCAATTTCTTGGGGGTATTATACCTGCCAAAAACATTGAAACCCACCAAATTGTGGCATAAGTTTGTAAGTAATGAGTGCGGCATAAGTTTGTAAGTAATGACTCTAAATTTGCATACAAATTAATAATTGAAAATAACAAATTAGTTTTATTCTTTATTTTTTCAATTCCTATAGAAAGTTCAGTATTGTAATTAAAAAAACAATGAACAGATCAACAATTATAAATAAATACAAAAAATAAAAAATAATTTTTTGGATTATTTGTTATAGATATGTACATTTTTATTTTTTTCATTTTAAATAAAATATTCATATGCATTTAAATCAAGTTGAAGTGATTGGAGAATGAGCCGGTTTGGCTAAAGGGTTGGCTTCCAAAAATTGGAAAGCAAACTCTACTTATTTTTGTCAAAATCAATGTTAATCTTGCGGGTTATGGAATTCGATGCTGGCTCAGGAATTTTTAAGACATACATACAAGATTAATTTTCGAACATTTGCTCGTGAAAAAGTAATGTGAACCACATTTGCTACAAAAATAAGCCTCCCAAATTCTTTGGGCCATAAATCTACCATTAATTAAAAAATATTGTTATATTTGATACATATATACTCGGTGTTATAAATTTTCAATAATCGTAAAAATGCATGTATCGGCTCAAGGAGATTTCGAGTACTTTGAAAGTCTTTATATTAAATTTGATGAAATGTATAGCTTTCTTAACATCCATCAAATTGTTAAGTAATAAGCTTATCTTTCGTATAGTTTTCATATTAATTATGAAATATTTTATCATAATTTTTTTTTTTTAAATTTGCATAGGTTTACAGGTTTTCCCTAGTACTATAACTAAAAATCTTGTCATTCATTGTAATACTCAAAATTAATTCAATTATTTTTTAAATTCTTCTTGACTTTTCTGACATGATATCAAAGCCATTTGAGCCTACATAGGTTAGACTCGTCAAATTCGGGCTAGTAGCACTGTCACCTTTCTACTGCTGCTGCTAGCCGCCGGCAACCCAACCCATTCAATCCGACAACTTATCTCTGCGGTTTTCAATTCTCCCCCCTCACCACACCGCCCTCGCTAACTGCTCCACTGCCCTGCTGACTGCTCAGCTTTTCCGCCAAACCTCGTCGCTGTCCCAATTCTTTTCGAGACAGCCCAATCAGGCACCGAATTCGCAGCAGCAACTCTGTCTTCTTGATGAATCTGTTCAGCTTCCACCATCATTACCACCGCAACATTTCAACCTCGTCGCCGGTCCTGAACGAGCAGTTTCAGCAGCCACCGCTTCCCGGCCGTAATCAACCGCTCCCGGCCGCGGTCTACCTTCCGCAATTCACCACCATCATCAACGAAATCACTCTACCCAGCCTCTATCCTCCCCAGTCATCGTCGTCCCTTGTCCCGAAACCACAGCGACCTTCGTCTCTCTAGTCTCTTCTAACAATGCAACAAGGAGAGTACTCGTATTACCCGTACACTCCAAATCCCGGTTCAGATCCTAGCCTTAATCCAATCGATCATCACCTCGATCATTGGTACGCCTCTGCACCAACGTTCTCCACCAATTACTCTCATTCTGATTATTCAACTTATCCTCCTTCATACTCTCCATATCCTCACCTTCCAGCGTCATCGCCGTTCACCGTAGCTTCAGTAACCGGCGGCTCTTGCATTTTCGGCGCCACTAAGCCCTATTCCGACGTTGCGGGTTTGATTGCCCTTTCAGCCTAGCCTCGGATTTGTGCTGCCATGGCTTCGATTGGAGGCAGCAAGGACCAACCGCCGCTGCCTGGTGATGTTTCCGACGCTGGTGCCGTCACTCAGACCAACGACCTTCCTTCTATAGTGATTTCCGAACATGAGGTGCCTTCTCCCTCACGCCCCGTCGCCGCCCAATTTGGCTCTCTGCCTCCCGGTTCAGCTCAATCCCTACCCGCCAAACGCTTATTCCAGCTCTTTCCTTTTCCTAAAAGCCTCCAATAGCCTATTTTGATGGGTTCAAGCGACTACAGTAAAAAAAATTCACTGTAATTTACTGTAGAGGTTGCAGTGAAAAATGAAGGGTTAAGATTTTTTACACTTTAATTTAATGGTTCTATTTTTAATATAATTAAAATTATTTTTTTATTTAAAATAGAAATTTAAAATTTTTGATTGGAATACAATCAATACAGAATATGAAAGATTACATATCATTAAAGTGTAGAATATCTTAACTTTTCATTTTTCACTGTAGCTCCTGCAGTGAATTTTTTCACTGCAATCCCCTTGAACCCATTTTGATGAGTCAAAAGCCTCCAATAGCTAAAATAAAAAAATAAAAAAAATACAAACCAACCAAATCACTCTTTTCTAAATTATTCTTTTCCAATTTATCATATTCCCTAAATATCTCAATTTCCACATAACGTTCTCCCAACTCGCTCGGCAAGTATTCCCCGTTAATCTCTCTTATTTAGTTCCATGCGACTATTATTTAATTTTCGTGAGCCTAATTTTATTTTCTTAATTTCTCATAATTAATTCCATGCAACTTGTACCCTTATTTAATTACCTGCAACTTTTCTTATTCCCTCCACCCATTAACATTATTTTCTTCATTTCAATGCTTTTCTTTCCCAAAAGTTTTAATCCATAATAATAATAATAATAATAAAACCTCAATTGCTCTTTTAGAGATCTATTGTGCTTAAGTCTCTCCTATGGAGACTCCATTCCATCTCAGTCTCTCTGTTGAAAATCCCATTACGCCTCAATCTCTTTATTGAAGACCTTATTGTACCTCAGTCTCTATTTTGGAAACCTCATTACTACTTCAATCTCTCTATTAGAGACCCAAGTCTTTTTGTTAGAGACCTCATTGTGCTTGACTAGCACTTCGGTTCTTTAACATACTTCTTTGTACCTTTACCTTTTTTAACACGCTTTCTTGCGCCTTCAACCATTCAACGCGTTTTTTTTTTCATCTCGGATGCTTCCACACGCCTCCCATAGTTCCACATGCCACTGTGACTTGCACTCACTTTTGTGCTACTACCCTTATCAAGATTCACCTTTAGTCAGTTCATTTGGTTCTTAGTCTCCAAACTTAAGTTGATTACTGCCTTACCTTCTTGAATTTAAGAGGGGATCGATAATAAGAAATATTGCAACATATCATCCATGTAGTTTCTCTATAATTAGGAAATATTTGTTAAGGAATATTGCAGCCTATTTTTCATATAATTTCCATATTAGTTAAGAAATATTTTACTAATTTGTATTGGTTTTTTTTTTTTTTAAATCTTGTATAGTTTATAGGTTTTCCCTAACAATATAAATAGGACTTTTGTCATTCATTGTAATACACCAAAATTAATTCAATTCTTTTTTGAAGCCTTTCTGGCTTTTCTAACACAAATCGTTGAAAATGAGAAAATTCAAATTGTTATATGAAAAAATATTTAGAGAACATAAAGTAAGCTAATAATTTCTCATAGAATAGAATTTTAATAAGGAAAATGATTAAGTATTTACAAATTCACTTGAAAAGGATATACTAAATATAAAAATTCATTGGAGTAGGGTTAGCTAAATTGGTGAAACATCACTCTTACCATGGCAAAAATTAAGGTTTGAGTACCAAACCCCAATTCCAAATAAATGTATAAAAACAAAGTTATTAAATATGCTAAGTATAGAATAATAGAACGTGTAATACTATTATTTCTATTTTTTCTCAGAGTTTCTTCCATAAATGAGGGATAAATTGTCTTGATTTTAACTTTAGTTGACGGCTCTATATGTAACACATTTTAATGTGATTCGAACAGTGACAAATTTAACTTTTAGATTTTACATTTGTAATAAATAAAACAATGAAATCAATCTTGCATTTAGGAGTGAGCATCGATCGGTACAATTTGAAAATGTTAACTTTTGTAACCGAACCGATTATTTTCGAAAATCAGAAATAATATTCGAATCGACAAAAAAATATGCACTAATCCAACGTTAACCAAACCAAGTTATATCGATTCGGTTATGGTCAATTCGGTTATATACACTTTTAAATTTAAATATATTTTTTTATAATTTAATTATGGAAATAAGATAACAATTTTTTTGTAAGTGCTATTTGAGGCTTAGAATATATATTTAATATTATAATGATTTGTTAATTTTCTATAACCTTTGATATTTCAAAAGACAAAACATTGCTATGAGTGGATATATAGGTTAACTATATTATATATATATATATATTAAGTAAATTTAATTTAGTTAATTTTGTTTATTTCGTTTTAAAATTTTAAAATCATATCCAAAACAGATTACTGTTATTTTTATAGAAAATAACCAAACTGACCGTTGCTAAATAAATAACCTAACCAAACTTCTTAAATTTGATCAATATGGTTCAAAAATCAAATTTTAACCAAATTGTACACACCCTTACGCATTCTCAGACATTGAGCTAAGATGTCATAGAATACAAATTTGACGCAATTTTTGAGTAAAAAAAAATACAGAACTAAAGTGTATCGACGTAGCCAAATGCGTATCGAAGAAGAATAGGAATTATACGAAATGGAGTTAGCTAGCAAATAAAATGATTTTAGTGTGCAAATTTTAAATGGTGAACTTATTAAGAAAACTTTAGTATTAATTTTCTTTATTATTGAATTTTTTGATGTTTAATTTTAGAAAAAAGTACTAGAAATACGGAGTATTGTGATACATAAAGGTTGAGAGTCTCATAATTTGCACAAGGACAATTACACACATTCGGTAGATTAGTAACCTATAAAGTATGGTAGGTATTAGATTAGTTTGGTTTATCTAAGCTAAATCCCAAGTGACGGACAAGAGATTCATGATGTTCGCACATATTGGCCAAGGTTGATATGTACCAAGCCCAAAAGGGGCACAGGTTGGTAGTTTATAACTGCAGACCTGCCCAACAAAATACCCATCAGCTATATTTTGATTTTGTTTATATATATTTTATTTAGATCATTGATAATGATAACGTTCATATGATAAATGTTTAAGGATTAAAGGAAATTTGTTAGGGTATGAGATAATGAATTCACAAACTGTGTTCAGTAAACGTTATTAAAATGTAAATACATTGTGTTATTGATGAGATATTTCACATGTTATAGTCCAATTGGGAAAGATAAAGAAGTTTAAGGATATTTAATAATAATACCATATGATGAAGTTGAGATAGTGAATGATGAAGTAATTGGGAAATAGAAAGGTTAAATAGATAAGATTGTTTACGATAATAATCCAGTTGGGGTAAATGATGAGATTAATGAAATGATTCCTATACATGTTTGGGTGTATATTCTTAATAAATTAAATTAGGTTATTTATTGAGTATGGTATAGGTTGGTTAAATTGAAGGAAAAATTAAGCTAAATCCTAAATCCACATAGATGAAACTATCATTATGGATGATAAGGAAAATCGGCTTAAATTATGTAAAGAATAGTAAATGAGATTACAGGATAAATAATTCAACTAATTTTGAGGTTAGAATGTTGTGTCTAGTTAGTTTTGCCATGACGGGGTGTTAAGTTCATGAAAAATAATTAAAGAGAAAATATGTTTAGGTTTGTAATTGGATTAAATGCTAATAACATCTAAGAGACCTATGTAACGTGATTTGGATGATCTTGGCTGATGGATTAATCAACTGTTTGGAGTGGTCATTAGATAATCAATAATAATATAAGTATATGACAAAAAAATGGGAGTTAATGATGACAATAATGGTAATGCGTTGAACATATTATCATTAAGTGTCAGTATAATTGGATTATTTGTTATGAATAGGACGTATAATTATGATATATAATAGTATGATAGTATATGATGCATACTTGTATGTTAAAGTAGGCACACGTGATATAATGCTTACTCCCCTACAGACTATATTGCAAGTTTGAAGGTAATGTAGCATGATGGACCAATTGGTTGGAAAATGTAGTCTCATCTCATTAACTTAGGAAAAGTCATAAAATCATGAAAAAATAATTATGATTTTGTTAATTTAAGTAAATGATTTTAAATCTGAAATTTGTATATACCAAAAAAAAAAAAGTAACTTATAAAAGTACTACATTTTGAAGTTCTTAAAATTATAAATTAACTTTATTAGCTTCTAATATAAAAATTTCTAAGAGTCATGATATAATAAAATTTGAGAAATATTAATAAAAAATTTTAAAATTATCTATAAATTTGACTTTTTAATTTTTAATTTTTTTTTACATATCCATTACAAATTTATGAATTATGGGACTTAGAAGAATAATTACCGTATTGGTCAAAGGATCAACAATTACATTTACTTAAAAATATTATAATTACATTTTAAATGAAACAATCAAATAAATTTTGATATGCATATTGTTTTTTAATTAAGAAAAAAATGTTTGGTTAGCACGTTTGAATCTCAAAGACATAATAGTAATATTATATATACACAATATAATATAATATATCAATCAAGTAGCCAATAGGCACCAAGCATTAGGCAGTGAGTTTTATACAAAAAAATTTTCAAATTTGTCTCAAATCTTTCAAGTAATTAGTTAGAGTTAATTGCCTTTATACTTATTGTATGAAACGTGAAAATCACTAATATCCATTAAAGTTGAAAAACTTTAACTTTGTAAGAGAATTTTTTTAATAAGATAATTAGGGTTAGTTAACTTTATATTCCCTGTAATAAAGTTAAAAACTACTAATATTTTTTGAACTTTAGAAACATATCTTTACACCATTTACACTTCATATTAATGTGAAAATGTTAAGAAAATATATCAAAAATAATAGTTTTGACTCTTAGTAACTCCAAAAAAAAAATGTTTTTATACCTTACATACAGTGAAACCTCAATTAAATAATGTTTTTGGCTAATCTTGATTGGAGACCAATATGGTAAATTAATTATTTGCTAAATTTATAATATAAAACATTTAAAATAAACACATAAGTCCCATTAGATATATAAATTACTAATCTCCTCATATATCAAAAGTATATATACATGACTCAGTTTGGAGGCGTTTGCAAGATATGACTCCAATGTTCTGGTGTAGTGTTCTCATATTGCAAGAGAAAATTATGCAGTGTAATTGTTCCTTAGAGTGCATTTTTGCGTGAGACAGGCTTTAGTACAAAATTGTTGTCTTCAATTTTATCTTATTTGTCATTTTCCATGAATTAATGTAGAAATTAATAGATTATTAATTTATCGATTAAATAATATCTCAATTAATTGATAAATTTTTATGGTCCCAAAAGTGTTAATTTATAGAGATTTAACTGCTATTTATATTCTCTGTACTTACATCTCCTAAGATTATTTGATTTTCAATGATTATTTTTGTCACGCCCCGGATTTTCATAACCGAATGCCCAGGGGTGACTTGGAATTTATTTGTTGGGTATAAAAATAAGATGATAATAACACGCTGTCACACTCCAAAATTTTCCTCCAAACTGGGGTTAACCCGCAAGAAAAATTTAAGATATTCAAAATCCCTTGTTTATCCTAAACAATATTTATAAGTCATTGGACTGAATCATTTGATGAGATTTCAACTTCAGGGCACAAAATAAAAATAGAGAAAAATATTATAGAGCCATCTAAGTGTCCCAACCACGCGATTAACATTACATACCAAATAAAAGTAAATTAGGTCTAAACTTAATAATTACAATCATCCAACAATTATTATTACAGACCACAAGAATAAAGTCTTACAACTCTGTGCAGGAAAGAAAAAAAATAGATAACTCTTCTGATGGAATATTTAAGAGAAATTAATCTCTTTCCAGCTCATCTTCAGTATCCCTGTACTTAATAGCCTGAAAAAAATATTCCCACAAGGGGTGAGCTACTAAAGCCCAGTAATCAGAATCTCCTAGGTGCCTATATGTAGTGGTTGTAATGCTACACTGTATTAAGTGACCCATTACAGTGAATGTGATTAGGTGGCATACTGTTTATGCAACAATTAATTCAATAGATCCTAACTGAATAATGTAAATTATACTTACAACGGTTAGATAAAACCATCACCGTAACTACTATTTTTCTTACATGTAAAAGTAGTTAAATATTGATGTGTGTACCACAATGAAGTCTGTGTCGCAGTGGTAGGGATCTCAAATTCAGATCTTCAAGGTCTCGGGATCAAACCCCGTAGCGATGCAAGTTTCATATATATATATATATATATTTATAAAATATTTATCAAGAGAATTAAATATAATTAAATAATTCCAACACATCATTCATACATAAACAAGAGATGTTGCTAGTCACAATAAAATTTGGTAAATGAGTTTAATCTAAATCCTCCTAGGATAATCATACTTCTATCCTCCTCTACCCCCAGCCTTGGGAACTAGTGACTTTACGGGCTTAGCATCCAATGCATACCGACGGTGTCACCTACCAAAACCTTAGCCGTTGCGACCGACTACCTGACTGGCCAGGTCAGAAGGGAGCATCTCCCAAATAAAATGCATGTTCCCATCTTCGTCTAAAAGACGATTTCTACCCACCCATCACCCCATTGCCAAAAATAACTTTAGCACCGAGTGCCTTAATTTCTTCTTACCTTTTTACATTCCCAAGGGTACCTTGTATGGAAATAAGACATTTTTAATAACAACCGGCAATATTCCCGGGCGATGAATCAAAAGTGGATTATTTAGTCACATGCAGTATATTTTTAAGTACTTTATCTAAATCCATAATTTAATAATAATTCTCAATAAATCAAAGACTTAACATAGTCACCAATATCATTATCACAAAGGTAAGTATTACACGTAAATTAACAAGTAGCAACAAAAAATTTAAAATTCAAATTTGTATTTTAGTTAATTGTTTTGACAAGTGGGCCGTACCAGCTTTGATAAGAATAAAATTATTTCTAATGGTATATTAATTAAGCCGAGGTTGGTAGCTTAGTGGGCGGGCGACCCTAATTGTGATTTGAAGTCGCAAGTTCGAACCTCATTAGCTGCGATCTCGGTTTTTGCTTCTTTTATTTTTTTATTTTATTATTTTATGGAATATAAAGATAATAAATAACTCTTTGGACTTATATTTAATTTTAGAAAAAATTTGATAAGTATAGTACATCACATGAATAATTAAGTCAAAGTGAGATTACAAAACTAATAAATTCTATCCTTTAGATTTGGTAGGAGAATAATATTATTCAAAATAATTTGAATAAATTTCCACTCATCATCTTATTTATAACCAAACCCTTATCATAGGTTTTCGGCTTCAAGATATCCATAAATGTCCACAGAATTCCAATGTTTAGGAATGTATTAAATAAGTTTCATCAAATTCACTAATCATAAAAATATAGTTATATAACTTGTTAGGTTGACAAAATAATGCCTAAAAGAATCAATTCAATTAAGGAAGACCAAATGAGAAAAGAACAAGTCCATTGTTTCTTTTGGACATTTTATCAAATACTTAGCATTTTAGTTTGAATAAGTCATCCAACTATCCATGATGAAACTGATTATCTAAGTCAATTATCCTAAATATTAGAGTGTCAAATAATACATAATATCCAGTTTAAAATAATTTCATATCAATAGAAATTATTAACATGACAATAACTAACAGAAGGTAATTGAAAATTTAAATAAATCTTTAAACATAATATTCAAAAAAAAATCCAAACAAGCATCAATTAAAGACTAAGCAAAAATAGCAGCTTGAAAGAAAATTCAGATAAAATAGAGCAGAATTCCAATATCTATAAACTTTATATCTGTAGAAACTAGACTTCAAGACCTACAACTTTCATGTTTTACACTTTTTAAAATTATAAGGTCTAAAGGTACAAAAACAGTCTTGAATTCAGTTTGTTCAGAAAATACAATTTTACACGTGCTCAGTATTTTGGACATAACTTTTGACTCACAAATCGGATTGATGCAATTCTTTTTTGGTTGGAAAGAAAATTGAAAGGGCTACAACTTTTATGTTTTAGCCGAAGCCTAATTTCACCGTTTTAGGGGTCAGAAGCACATTAGAAGTTATAAATAAAGAGCTGTCAGCATACTAAGTTACATCAGTCAAAATTTTGGCTTCCCTACCCCCAATATACGGGTATTTATTTTTATCACAATCAAGTTTCATACTTTAAACCAGAAAAGGCATCAAATATATTTTAGGAGGCTCGTCATCCTACCTCAATGAAGATATTAATGACTAATTCTGAGAAGGAAAAATGAGTTGAGTTTTGAACACCACCCAATTGAAAAGTTCCAAGCCTTTCTTCTTCCTCCAAGCAACACCAAATCTCCAACCACACTAAAATAATGTTTTATTTTTTTTTTCTCTTATTTTCTTCTCTTTGAAGACACACAAATTTATAGGGAGTGTAGAGAAAATGTTGGTAGAGAAAAACAAGCTCCACTACCTAGACTTGAAAACCACTAAAGTAGCATTATGTATTACGTAGTATAATCCAAATAATCTAGCTTAGCCTTTTTGACTATCTAACCACATAATTTAAGATAGGTGTTGGAGGATGGATGAAGATGGGTGGCATGATCCGGGATCATGCTAGCTTTTTGACAAATTAAACAAAATACTTTAAATCATGCTAGCTAATTTATTTGGAAGAATGCTTTAAGGTCATCAATGTAGGGTCTTCTTTTTTGACTAATTAGCCAAATAATTTGTAAGATTGTGAGAGATACATGGAAGAAATGATGGATGGAAATAAAGTTTGCCGGGAAATAATTTAGAGCTACTATTCATGAGTCAACTCAGTGAGTGATAAAGTGAGTTGAAGTGAGTTGAGGTGAGTCAAAGAAAAGGGTTGACCCATGGGTTAATGGGCTTGGTTTGAACCAAATAGGTAATTGGGCTAGGAAGTGTTTGGATAAAAATTTTAGAAATTCTACATTAAACTCCCACATAGGGTGAAATTCAATCCGAAAATCTTTCCAACTAATTTTATTATTCCAAAAATTTTCAAACCCTCAATTTTCTAGATTTTTACTATAACAAATATCACCACCAAACTTAAGCAAATTAATTAAGAAAAAAATTCAGGTTATTACAATTTTTGTTTTTTCAGTTGCAAATTTTGTACCATCTATGACTTCACTTTAGTTTTAAGTACAAATGGTATAAATGTAAGTTTTTTTTTCTTTTTTTCTTTTCAGTTAAAGGGTTGTTAGTAATTTTTACCTTTAGTATAAAAGGGGCATATAGACAATTTACCTCAAAAAATTATATAAAAACTGCTTGTCGAAAAAGTTACAAATGAGTTTAAAAAAATCTAAATTTTAAAATCATTTTATAGCTTTTCATATTTGTAAATATTTTTCCCTAAATTCTTTTTATAAAAAGATGCAAACATTAAGTCTAAGAGCTACTAAAATAAAAAGAAAATCAAATTATAATTAAAAATACAATATCAAACGAAAAAAACAAGTTAGAAAAAATTAGCTTTTGATTTTTTGTCCAAACTAAGCATAAAAATTAAAAATAATACATAATCAATTATGATGACATTTTCTATACGTGTATAACTGAGTGACTGCAAAATACGAAACAATAAACCCAACGCAACACAACCAACAAGTACTAAAAATATATTAATGTTTTGATTAATTATATATATATATATATATATATATATCATTTCACATAATTAACATTGATATAATATCCTTAGGACATGTTTGGTAAGAGGTAAAGATTTTGAATGTAAAAGGTTATGGGAGTTATTGTTACCTTAATAATGGTTATTGGGGTAATAAGTTTATGATATTTATATTTGGAGTAAAAAAATGAATATTACCCGGTAATAATTATATTATGTTTAGAATGTTAAAAATTTTAAAGAGGTCAAAATTAATTTGCTTGGAATGAGAGTAAATTTAGGAAGGGATAAAAGTTAATTTTAATTTTTGTAAACTATTATAATTAAATAAATCATTAAAATAATTTTTATTTTAATAATATTTAATTTTTATAAATATATATATTACTAAAACATATAATTTTAAATAAAAATATTAATTATAAAAATAATTTTATCCTAGATTAATATTTCAATAGTAATTAATTTTAATATTGAATTATTATTTGTTAAAAATTATTTTTATAATGATAAATAATTTAATAAAACCACTAATTTTTGTTTGTTTAAATAAATTATTAATTTTAATAATATATATTGATACAATACATAATCTTGTAAATTATTATTTATGATGTAAAATTTTTATTCATTAAAATATTTTAATAAATAAATCATTTTAATTAGTCGCTATTATTTATTAAAAATTATTTTAATTCAATAAAATAAATAATTTGATCATAAATTAATATTTCAATAGTATTAATTTAATAAAATAAAATAAATAATTTTAATAATAAATTATTATTTATTAGATATTATTTTGATAAAATAATTATTAATTAATTAATTTTAGTTTGATTAAATAAATTGTTTTATAACATTTATTATAATTATTTATAGTAGAATGTTATTTAAAATATTATAGGGGTGTAAACGAATATTTTATGGGATAATGAAAAAAAGATAAATTTTTTCATTATTTCACGTTACCCATCTCCTCCGTAGGTAACAATTTACCCTCATATGTCTTCCAAATTAATATAATAGAGATCAAAAATTACCTTAGTAAATTTTATTCGCTGTTGTCCCCAAAATAAATATGTTCTTAGTAGAGGAATTGTAAATTGTTATACATGCACATGTGAAAAATACTCAAAAAATTGAATTTAAAATTTATCTTTTATTTTTTTAGGAGTTCTAAAAATAAAAATTTATAATATGATACCTGAAAAGTTATTTTCGCCAAGACATAACCCTGCGAGTGAACTGCAGTTGCCAAGTTCTCTTGGAACTCGTCCCGTCAATTTATTGCGAATTAAACTGAGAATTTGAAGCTGTTGAAGCTTCGACCACATATCCCCTGGCAAAGCACCTGCTAAATTATTTTAGTATTTAAAGCATAAAGACTCAACAATATTTTACTATTTTTCATCAAATATATTAATATGAATTCATTTTTACAACCGAAATATTTTTCACCCTTGAATTATGAAAAAAAATCATAATTATTTCATATGAAACGTGTCAATAATAAAGATTGAGATTAATTATACTAACGTTGAGGGATTGAGTAAGGGAGGCCCATCAATTTAAATAAAAACAAAAAAAGCAATAATGTAAAGCCCCCGGTATTCTTTTTTTCTCTTTTTTTTTTTTTTTTTTTTTTTCCCTTCTTCTCCATTGCAAAAGCAGGGATGATATCCTTACATTCAGTAGCAAAAACCCAACTTTTAATTTGCTATAGTTTTTTAACCTTTTCTTAAGTGATTAAAATTATTCTCCTATATTTTAAAATCTTTTTTAAATGATAAAGGACAAATATGTTAAATAAACAGAGAATTAAAATGTTAAATAGTAAAAAATTAACTTTTTTGTTTTTAAATACAAAAACTAATAATTATAATAATAAAAATAAACATACCCCTCGAAAAAATTATACCAAGTACATAAAAAAACTTAACACACGTTATACCATCAACTTTTTATAAGTTTCTCTAATTTTTCTTTTAATTTTTACAAATTTTTGCTAAATACATAATTTTTGCCAAAAATATCACATATTAAAACTAGAAAAATAATTATAAAAAAATTTAATTTTTAGATTTACCAACCCCACTCATAATAGTCCTTGCATGGAAGAGAGGTGTTCATCCTTTAAATGAAATATAGGTAAATTATATATAGATCCCTTAAACTTTTGTATAAATATATATAGACTCTTTTAACTTTTGAAATTTATAATTATCCTCTTATTTTAAAATGTTACTAACTTCCGATCCCCTATCATTACTATTTTATTAATATTTTAATTAAAATAATAACGTCAGCTAAAATATTTTTCTAATAATGAAGCCATACTCTTATTATTTTCTTTAATATTATAATCCTTTATTATTTAATGTTTCCATCTTCCTTGAAACGTAAGAATCCATCCACACCTTTCTATTTTTTTTTTTTTTTTTTAAGTATAAAACTAAGACAAACACTTTAGTCAATATCGAAGGTATAAGAAGAATTAAATTAGAAAACTTTTAAACTACAAAAGACGCTTCTAAAGCTATTTCAATCTTAGACGAATAAGGACTGAATTCTTCCAAATATAACTTTCAATATGTAAATTAATTTAAATTCTATTGGGCTCACGATACAATAAGAAAAAAAATCAAATCCTAAGTGACTTCAATCCTAGACAAATAATGACTAGGTTCTCATAAATAAAACTTTTAAATAAATAAATTAATCTAAATTCTCTTAGGATTATAACACAATAAAAAAAATAAATATAATTCAAATTCTATTAAATTCTATAATCATAAATCCAACTATTTAAATTATTAAAATCTTATTTAGTCAAAAAAATTGCGAATACATGAATTCAATATTAACAAACAATTTGTTTATATTTTATTATATAAAAAATAAAAAGAAAATAACTTCTCTTGTTAATTTTATAGAAAATATCAACCACCAAATCATTTATTTGAGTGGGTTTCACACGGACTTTACACGTTCAAATGGTATAGATACATTGGCTGCAATTAGGTAACTAATGCTAGCATTCCTCTATTTTTACCCAACATAATATTGGCGCCGAATTCATTTTCTTTCGTTGGCCACATCAGCTGGTTAAAAAAAAAAGGCATTCAGTATTCGCTTGCTCTAAATATTTTTTTACAAAAATAAGGAATAATGTTATTCAATAAAAAATATTATTTTATTATTTTTTATTAAAATGATGCGATTTCATTTTGGGTCTATTACTTAGACAAAAGAACCCACTAAATAATATTTTTTATTACAAAAATGGCATTTTCACATATTTTTTATTAGCACCTTTTTTATAAAAAAAATCTGGTGGAAAATATTTTCCAAAAATGTATAACTTAGTATCTGCTATTTGTTTTACCTAAAAAGTTAAAGATAAAGAGTATTGTTATTCAAATATATATATATATTGAAGAGAATTTAAAAAATAGATGAAAGAAAAAAATCTGGTTATTCTGTGAATAACTTGAAATCATATCATATGGAAGTTGAACTATATTCAAACTCTAATTTCCAAAAAAAAAAAAAAAAAAATGATTAGAGAGTATCATATGGAAGTTGAATCATAATCAAGCTTTAATTTTTAAATAGATTGTTTGATAGTAACCAAATTTGGAAATCGTTTTCCAGTATTTCTCTGAAGTTCAATAATAATTTTGTTTTATAAATTTTATAAAGTTTTCCAAGCAAACTAAACGATATATGATAATGTTTTACTCTTCAATAATTATATTTTCTTTTGTTTATATTCTACAAATAAAAAAAAATGTCGCGGTATCTTGAAATATTATCTTTTTTTTTTTAGCATCACCACACCAATAAAATTGGTTAAACTTTTTCCTTCCCAGTCTGTTTTGGCTGAAATATGTGTTGTCATTTTTAAAGATTTCAAGTGAAGATTTTTTTACGAGGAATTCAGTAACTTTATGTTTTCATGAAGTGTAAAATGGATTAGAACCTTAATAAACTCAAGCGTTTGAGGACGGAATTATCCTATAGCAAAAATTGTAAATTAATATGTACATATAATATGTTTATATATAATATTGGTATATTTATGGAGATATATTTTTTCAAACATGACCACCCTAACTGTATTTACTTTTGGTCAATAATAAGACATGGAACTTGATTTCACCCCATTAATAAAATATGAGATTTGATTTTTGAGTTAGGCCATTAATAAATTATGGGACTTTTGAGTTGGGCCATTAGTAGTCTAATTTAGTTAATTGAATAATTTTTAAGGGAGTTTATGAACGGGCTTCATACATTTGCTTGATTTTTTAAACTCATGACCTATGATTATATTTTTAAGATTGGGGAAGAAATATTAAAATTTATAAGAGTAGTTGGCTCTCCTCTATTAAATTATTGGTTCCGTACCTACAAATGTTATTACAAACTTTGAAACAAATTATGGGTTGTATACGGGGAAGTAGTAGTAGGTTATGCTCAAATTTGATTGAAATTCTTACAAAAGTTTGAAATGTGTTTAAAACTTATTTAACTTGTTAAGTTTTCAAGATAATTTCAAATAAATATTAATTAAACTGAGATTGAATCTCGATAATTTTTTAATAATCTGAGTTTATTAGGTTGTGAGTTATATATCAAGTTCAAGTCGTGAATTTATTTCAAGCTCAAAACATAAATGAATAGAAATTATGTTTAAATTGATTTGATTTCATAAATATAAACAAATCGAACTTATTTGATTTGTTTAACTTCCAAGGATAAACAAATATATGCTAAGCATTTTATTTGATTTGTTTATAGGCTTCGTGTTGTAGTTTGGGAAAGGAAATGGGTAGTCTAGGACTTGTGCACACCTGAGCATCTTTAGCCCAAGGCATGTGCTTTGATTTTCATACATTTTATTGTTTAACCTTTACCCATGGCCAAGTTACAACCGGATCAAAGACCTAATGGATTCTAAGCGAGCAACACTTATGTGTGCATGGAGTGGTCTTGTGTAGGTTGTGTGGTGTGATCCATTGCATGGCATTGGAACTTTTTGATATGAGCTATCCACTCGAAACTTTAATTCAATTCACTCACTTATTTGTGAGGTTGTGTGCAACTAGGAGAGCATTTTATGCTCATAGGTATGAGTGAACCATTGATTAGTGAGTTTCTTTCTATGAGTGATCTACCTTGTGAGCTTTTGAAGTCGAAACTTTGTTTCGATTATGCTCTCGAGACCTTGTTGAATAAATGACACTGTTTTTGCACACATGCTCTTCAACTTTTGATAGTATATGCATTTAGGCTTAGCACTTGGGAATTACACATGATATTTAAGTTTTGTGACTTGTTGAGCTTGAACTTAATTCGTTGTTGACCTTAATCACTCCTTGACACCTTGAGACCATACCATAGATGTTTGTGGGTAGTATCACTGCAAACCCTCATGAGACCTTACTCGTCTACTAGGGGGAACCTAGGAGTTTAAAATGCTTGCCTCACATGCTAAGTGTGGCCGTGTGTTTCCTACGAAAACGGACTTTACCTTAGTTTTCATTTTGTTTTGGTTGATTTGAATAAGAGCTTATATGTTGTAGGTGTCCTTGCGTTTGTTTTTGTACCCCAGAGTTTAATTGCATGCATTGCTAGGGACTAGCAATGTCTCGGTTGGGGGGTGTGATTGTGTATATTTTATGTGTTATTATCATGGCTATATAGTTGTTTATATGTGAGTTATTTGTTAAAAATTCCATTTGTTACTGTTAAATTAGAATATTGATTCACTTATGGAATTTTGCAGGGTTATGTGACCGAATTGAGAAGGAAAAAAGCAAACATGAGTTAAATTAGGCAAGGAGATGAAGATAAAGCTGAGCATGGACCTGATAGGCGCCCCACAAAGGCCACGGGCACCCCACCCTAACTCAGGTGGGCACCCGCTGAGAGGCATTTTTGAAGGCAAAGTCAAGGTTTCAGAGGATTTTTGTCAAACAACTGGAGGAAGCTTCCCACGAGCACCCCTCATCAATCACGGGCGCCCCTCAGTGGTCACAGGCGTCCCACCCTAAATTAGATGGGTGCCTACCGAGAGGGGATTTTGGAGCTATTTTCATTGAAGACTTCATCAAACACCTTGGACAGCTAGGCCATGGGCGCCCCACGTCAACCATGGGCGCCCATCACCTTTGACCTTTGATTTTCCTTATGTAATGTGATGTATCCTTTATGCCCTTCATGGTAGTCATATATGAAAGGGATTTTCAGATTAGGGTTGAGGAGTTCGGGATTATGTTTCAAAAAGGTTGCAAGTACTTGTAATTGACGTTCCAAGTTTTCATCTTTCCTAGGGTTTTGATTACTCAACTTTTATAAGTACATTTGTTTTCAATTAATTTCGCGTTGAATTCATTTTGAGAATCTTACGTTTTGGTGTTTCATTTTTAATGTTCAAATTGATTATAGTTGAGTTTATCTTGTTAGAAGACATGTTAGGCTAAAACCACCTTCTTGGCTTCGAGCCATCGAAGGTGGTGACGTGGGAACGAAATTCTGGAACAACCAATTAAAGAAAAGGGTTTTTAAAATCAAAAGCTGAGATTTTTACAATTGAGAATTTTGCAATATTCGGGTTACTTTCGAAACTATTTTACCTGTGTTCAATTGGTGGTTGAGTGCAATAATCCCTTGTCGTTTCAATTACCAGTTCCCTAACCCGATAAAATTGCTAATCCAAATCAATAAAAACCCTAACCAGATTTACTTTCGACATCAGCTTACCTATGAATCATTGACATTTCCAAACTTTTAAATCTAAAATTTGTATATACAAAAAAAAATAAAAAAGTAACTTAAAAAAGTGCTACATTTTAAAGTTCTTACAATTATAAATTAACTTTATTAGCTTCTAATATAAAAATTTTTAAGAGTCATGATATAATAAAATTAGAGAAAAATTAATAAAAAAATTTTAAATGATCTATAAGTTCGATTTTTTAATTTTTAATTTTTTTTTACATATGCATTACAAATTTATAAATTATGGGACTTAGAAGAATAATTACCATATTGGTCAAAGGATCAACAATTACATTTACTTAAAAATATTATACTTACATTTTAAATGAAATAATCAAATATATTTTGATATGCATATTGTTTTTTCTAATTAAGTCAAAAAATGATTGGTTAGCACATTGAATAGGCACCAAGCATTAGGTAGTGAGTTTTATGCAAAAAATTTCAAATTTGTTCCAAATCTTTCCAAGTAATTAGTTAGAGTTAATTGCCTTTGTACTTACTGTATGAAACGTGAAAATCACTAATATCTATTAAAGTTGACAAACTTTAACTTTGTAGCGGAATTTTTTTAATAAGATAATTAAGGTTAGTTATTTTTATATTCCCTGTAATAAAGTTAAAAACTACTAATATTTCTTGAACTTTAAAAACATATCTTTACCCCATTTACATTTCATATTAATGTGAAAATGTTAAGAAAATATATCAAAGATAATAGTTTTGACTCTTAATAACTCAAAAAAATGTATATATACCTTACAAACAGTGAAACCTCGATTAAATAATGTTTTTGGCTAGTCTTGATTTGGGACCAATATAGTAAATTAATTATTTGCTAAATTTATAATATAAAACATTTAAAATAAACACATAAGTCCCATTTGATATATAAATTTCTAATCTCCGATGTATATCAAAATTATATGTACATGACTCAGTTAGGAGGCGTTTGCAAGATATGACTCCAATGTTCTGGTGTAGTGTTCTCATATTGCAAGAGAAAATTATGCAGTGTGATTGTTCCTTAGAGTGCATTTTTGCGTGAGACAGGCTTTAATACAAAATTGTTGTCTTCAATTTTATTTTATTTGTCATTTTCCACGAATTAATGTAGAAATTAATAGATTGTTAATTTATCGATTAAATAATATCTCAATTAATTGATAAATTTTTAT
This sequence comes from Vitellaria paradoxa, assembly GCA_019916065.1. Taxonomy (NCBI): domain Eukaryota; kingdom Viridiplantae; phylum Streptophyta; class Magnoliopsida; order Ericales; family Sapotaceae; genus Vitellaria; species Vitellaria paradoxa. The sequence goes on from CM034237.1 coordinate 249,350, forward strand.
GGTCCCAAAAGTGTTAGTTTATAGAGATTTAATTGCTATTTATATTCTCTGCACTTACATCTCTTAAGATTATTTGATTTTCAATGATTATTTTTATTTTTTCAGTTACAAATTTTGTACCATCTATGACTTCACTTTAGTTTTAAGTACAAATGGTATAAATTTAAGTTTTTTTTTTCTTTTTTTCTTTTTAGTTAAAAGGTTGTTAGTAATTTTTACCTTTAGTATAAAAGGGGCATATAAACAATTTACCTCAAAAAATTATATAAAAACTGCTTGTCGGAAAAGTTACAAATGAGTTTAAAAAAATCTAAATTTTCAAATCATTTAATAGCTTTTCATATTTGTAAGTATTTTTCCCTAAATTCTTTTTATAAAAGGATGCAAACATTAAGTCTAAGAGCTACTAAAACAAAAAGAAAATCAAATTATAATTAAAAATACAATATCAAACGAAAAAAACAAGTTAGAAAAAATTAGCTTTTGATTTTTTGTCCAAACTAAGCATAAAAATTAAAAATAATACATAATCAATTATGATGACATTTTTTATACGTGTATAACTGAGTGATTGCAAAATACGAAACAATAAACCCAACGCAACACAACCAGCAAGTACTAAAAATATATTAATGTTTTGATTAATTATATATAAATATATATATATATATCATTTCACATAATTAAGATTGATATAATATCCTTAGGACATGTTTGGTAAGAGGTAAAAATTTTGAATGTAGAAGATTACGGAAGTTATTGTTACCTTCATTAAAATATTTTAATAAATAAATCATTTTAATTAGTCGCTATTATTTATTAAAAATTATTTTAATTCAATAAAATAAATAATTTGATCATAAATCAATATTTTAATAGTATTAATTTAATAAAATAAAATAAATAATTTTAATAATGAATTATTATTTATTATATATTATTTTGATAAAATAATTAATAATTAATTAATTTTAGTTTGATTAAATAAATTGTTTTATAACATTTATTATAATTATTTATAGTAGAATGTTATTTAAAATATTCTAGGGGTGTAAACGAATATTTTACGGGATAATGAAAAAAAAAATTTTTTTTTTCATTACTTCACGTTACCCATCTCTTCCGTAGGTAATAATTTACCCTTATATGTCTTCCAAATTAATATAATAGAGATCAAAAATTACCTTAATAAATTTTATTATTTGTTGTCCCCAAAATAAATATGTTCTTAGTAGAGGAATTGTAAATTGTTATACATGCACATGTTAAAAATACTGAAAAAATTGAATTTAAAATTTATCTTTTATTTTTTTAGGAGTTCTAAAAATAAAAATTTACAATATGATACCTGAAAAGTTATTTTCGTCAAGATATAACTCTGTGAGTGAACTGCAGTTGCCAAGTTCTCTTGGAACTCGTCCCGTCAATTTATTGCGAAATAAATGGAGATGTTGAAGCTGTTGAAGCTTCGACCACATATCTCCTGGCAAAACACCTGCTAAATTATTTTAGTATTTAAAGCATAAAGACTCAACAATATTTACTAATTTTCATCAAATATATTAATATGAATTCATTTTTACAAACAAAATATTTTTCACCCTTGAATTATGAAAAAAAAATCGTAATTATTTCATATAAAACGTGTCAGTGATAAAGATTGAGAGTAATTATTCTAACGTTGAGGGATTGAGTAAGGGAGGGCCCATCAATTTAAATAAAAACAAAAAAAGTAATAATGTAAAGCCCCCGGTATTCATTTTTTTTTATTACTATTGTTATTAATTATTTTAGAAATAAAAATAAGATAAATGGTAGTTTTTACTTTTACTGTAGGGGTATCTTTTTTTTTGTTTAATAAATATATGAGTTAAAATAAACCTTGCGTTCACCTTTTCTTAGAGATCCGTGCGACTGTTTGTCGGACCCAACCCAACCATTATTGAGAATTTGAGAGAGAATATTTGAGGCACAGAGAGAGAGAGTGAGAGACATACAAAAAGCTGAGGCCAATCTCGGGGAGGAACAGCAAAAATTCAGAATGGTAATCTTAATTCTTTTTTCTTTTTTTTTTTTTTCCTTCTTCTCCTTTGCAAAAGCAGGGATGATATCCTTACATTCAGTAGCAAAAACCCAACTTTTAATTTGCTATAGTTTTTTAACCTTTTTCTTAAATGATTAAAATTATTCTCCGATATTTTAAATTTTTTTTTAATTATAAAGGACAAATATGTTAAATAAACAAAAAATTAAAATGTTAAATAGTAAAAAGTTAACTTTTTTTCTTTTTAATACAAAAACTAATAATTATAATAATAAAAATAAACTTACCCCCGCGAAAAAACTATACCAAGTACATAAAAAAACTTAACACACGTTATACCATCAACTTTTTATAAGTTTCTCTAATTTTTCTTTTAATTTTTACAAATTTTTGCTAAATACATAATTTTTGCCAAAAATATCACATATTAACAATAGAAAAATAATTATAAAAAAATTTAATTTTTAGATTTACCAACCCCACTCATACTAGTCCTTGCATGGAAGAGAGATGTTCATCCTTCAAATGAAATATAGGTAAATTATATATAGATCTCTTAAACTTTTGTATAAATATATATAGGCTCCTTTAACTTTTGAAATTTATAATTATCCTCTTATTTTAAAATATTACTAACTTCCGATCCCCTATTATTAGTATTTCATTAAGATTTTAATTAAAATGATGACGTCAGCCCAAATGTTTTTCCAATAATGAAACCATACTCTTATTATTTTCTTGAATAATATAATTCTTTATTATTTAATGTTTCCATCTTCCTTGAAACATAAGAATCCATCCACACCTTTTTTTTTTTTTTTTTAAGTCTAAAACTAAGACAAACACTTTAGTCAATATCGAAGGTATAAGAAGAATTAAATTAGAAAACTTTTAAACTACAAAAGAAACTTCTAAAGCTATTTCAATCTTAGACGAACAAGAACTGAATTCTCCCAAATATAACTTTCAATATATAAATTAATTTAAATTCTATTGGGCCCACAATACAATAAGAAAAAAAATCAAATCCTAAGTTACTTCAATCCTAGACAAATAATGACTAGGTTCTCATAAATAAAATTTTTAAATAAATAAATTAATCTAAATTCTTTTAGAATTATAACACAATAAAAAAATAAATATAATTCAAATCCTATTAAATTCTATAATCATAAATCCATCTCTTTAAATTATAGCTTTTCATATTTGTAAATATTTTTCCCTAAATTCTTTTTATAAAAAGATGCAAACATTAAGTCTAAGAGCTACTAAAATAAAAAGAAAATCAAATTATAATTAAAAATACAATATCAAACGAAAAAAACAAGTTAGAAAAAATTAGCTTTTGATTTTTTGTCCAAACTAAGCATAAAAATTAAAAATAATACATAATCGATTATGATGACATTTTCTATACGTGTATAACTGAGTGACTGCAAAATACGAAACAATAAACCCAACGCAACACAACCAACAAGTACTAAAAATATATTAATGTTTTGATTAATTATATATATATATATATATATCATTTCACATAATTAACATTGATATAATATCCTTAGGACATGTTTGGTAAGAGGTAAAGATTTTGAATGTAAAAGGTTATGGGAGTTATTGTTACCTTAATAATGGTTATTGGGGTAATAAGTTTATGATATTTATATTTGGAGTAAAAAAATGAATATTACCCGGTAATAATTATATTATGTTTAGAATGTTAAAAATTTTAAAGAGGTCAAAATTAATTTGCTTGGAATGAGAGTAAATTTTGGAAGGGATAAAAGTTAATTTTAATTTTTGTAAACTATTATAATTAAATAAATCATTAAAATAATTTTTATTTTAATAATATTTAATTTTTATAAATATATATATTACTAAAACATATAATTTTAAATAAAAATATTAATTATAAAAATAATTTTATCCTAGATTAATATTTCAATAGTAATTAATTTTAATATTGAATTATTATTTGTTAAAAATTATTTTTATAATGATAAATAATTTAATAAAACCACTAATTTTTGTTTGTTTAAATAAATTATTAATTTCAATAATATATATTAATACAATACATAATCTAGTAAATTATTATTTATGATGTAAAATTTTTATTCATTAAAATATTTTAATAAATAAATCATTTTAATTAGTCGCTATTATTTATTAAAAATTATTTTAATTCAATAAAATAAATAATTTGATCATAAATTAATATTTTAATAGTATTAATTTAATAAAATAAAATAAATAATTTTAATAATAAATTATTATTTATTAGATATTATTTTTATAAAATAATTATTAATTAATTAATTTTAGTTTGATTAAATAAATTGTTTTATAACATTTATTATAATTATTTATAGTAGAATGTTATTTAAAATATTATAGGGGTGTAAACGAATATTTTATGGGATAATGAAAAAAAGATAAATTTTTTCATTATTTCACGTTACCCATCTCCTCCGTAGGTAACAATTTACCCTCATATGTCTTCCAAATTAATATAATAGAGATCAAAAATTACCTTAGTAAATTTTATTCGCTGTTGTCCCCAAAATAAATATGTTCTTAGTAGAGGAATTGTAAATTGTTATACATGCACATGTTAAAAATACTCAAAAAATTGAATTTAAAATTTATCTTTTATTTTTTTAGGAGTTCTAAAAATAAAAATTTATAATATGATACCTGAAAAGTTATTTTCGCCAAGATATAACCCTGTGAGTGAACTGCAGTTGCCAAGTTCTCTTGGAACTCGTCCCGTCAATTTATTGCGAATTAAATGAAGAATTTGAAGCTGTTGAAGCTTCGACCACATATCCCCTGGCAAAGCACCTGCTAAATTATTTTAGTATTTAAAGCATAAAGACTCTACAATATTTTACTATTTTTCATCAAATATATTAATATGAATTCATTTTTACAACCGAAATATTTTTCACCCTTGAATTATGAAAAAAAAATCATAATTATTTCATATGAAACGTGTCAGTAATAAAGATTGAGATTAATTATACTAACGTTGAGGGATTGAGTAAGGGAGGCCCATCAATTTAAATAAAAACAAAAAAAGCAATAATGTAAAGCCCCCGGTATTCTTTTTCTCTTTTTTTTTTTTGTCCCTTCTTCTCCATTGCAAAAGCAGGGATGATATCCTTACATTCAGTAGCAAAAACCCAACTTTTAATTTGCTATAGTTTTTTAACCTTTTCTTAAGTGATTAAAATTATTCTCCTATATTTTAAAATTTTTTTTAAATGATAAAGGACAAATATGTTAAATAAATAGATAATTAAAATGTTAAATAGTAAAAAATTAACTTTTTTGTTTTTAAATACAAAAACTAATAATTATAATAATAAAAATAAACATACCCCTCGAAAAAATTATACCAAGTACATAAAAAAACTTAACACACGTTATACCATCAACTTTTTATAAGTTTCTCTAATTTTTCTTTTAATTTTTACAAATTTTTGCTAAATACATAATTTTTGCCAAAAATATCACATATTAAAACTAGAAAAATAATTATAAAAAAATTTAATTTTTAGATTTACCAACCCCACTCATAATAGTCCTTGCATGGAAGAGAGGTGTTCATCCTTTAAATGAAATATAGGTAAATTATATATAGATCCCTTAAACTTTTGTATAAATATATATAGACTCTTTTAACTTTTGAAATTTAAAATTATCCTCTTATCTTAAAATGTTACTAACTTCCGATCCCCTATCATTATTATTTCATTAATATTTTAATTAAAATAATAACGTCAGCTAAAATATTTTTCTAATAATGAAACCATACTCTTATTATTTTCTTTAATATTATAATTCATTATTATTTAATGTTTCCATCTTCCTTGAAACGTAAGAATCCATCCACACCTTTCTATTTTTTTTTTTTTTTAAGTATAAAACTAAGACAAACACTTTAGTCAATATCGAAGGTATAAGAAGAATTAAATTAGAAAACTTTTAAACTACAAAAGACGCTTCTAAAGCTATTTCAATCTTAGACGAATAAGGACTGAATTCTTCCAAATATAACTTTCAATATGTAAATTAATTTAAATTCTATTGGGCTCACGATACAATAAGAAAAAAAATCAAATCCTAAGTGACTTCAATCCTAGACAAATAATGACTAGGTTCTCATAAATAAAACTTTTAAATAAATAAATTAATCTAAATTCTCTTAGGATTATAACACAATAAAAAAAATAAATATAATTCAAATTCTATTAAATTCTATAATCATAAATCCAACTATTTAAATTATTAAAATCTTATTTAGTCAAAAAAATTGCGAATACATGAATTCAATATTAACAAACAATTTGTTTATATTTTATTATATAAAAAATAAAAAGAAAATAACTTCTCTTGTTAATTTTATAGAAAATATCAACCACCAAATCATTTATTTGAGTGGGTTTCACACGGACTTTACACGTTCAAATGGTATAGATACATTGGCTGCAATTAGGTAACTAATGCTAGCATTCCTCTATTTTTACCCAACATAATATTGGCGCCGAATTCATTTTCTTTCGTTGGCCACATCAGCTGGTTAAAAAAAAAAGGCATTCAGTATTCGCTTGCTCTAAATATTTTTTTACAAAAATAAGGAATAATGTTATTCAATAAAAAATATTATTTTATTATTTTTTATTAAAATGATGCGATTTCATTTTGGGTCTATTACTTAGACAAAAGAACCCACTAAATAATATTTTTTATTACAAAAATGGCATTTTCACATATTTTTTATTAGCACCTTTTTTATAAAAAAAATCTGGTGGAAAATATTTTCCAAAAATATATAGCTTAGTATCTGCTATTTGTTTTACCTAAAAAGTAAAAGATAAAGAGTATTGTTATTCAAATATATATATATTGAAGAGAATTTAAAAAATAGATGAAAGAAAAAAATCTGGTTATTCTGTAAATAACTTGAAATCATATCATATGGAAGTTGAACTATATTCAAACTCTAATTTCCAAAAATAGATTGTTTGATTGTAACCAAATTTGGAAATTGTTTTCCAGTATTTTTCTAAAGTTCAATAATAATTTTGTTTTATAAATTTTATAAAGTTTTCCAAACAAACTAAACGATATATGATAATGTTTTCCTCTTCAATAATTATATTTTCTTTTGTTTATATTCTACAAATAAAAAAAAATGTCGTGGTATCTTGAAATATTATCTTTTTTTTTTTAGCATCACCACACCAATAAAAATGGTTAAACTTTTTCCTTCCCAGTGTGTTTCGACTAAAATATGTGTTCTCATTTTTAAAGATTTCAAGTGAAGATTTTTTTACGGGGAATTCAGTAACTTTATGTTTTCATGAAGTATAAAATGGATTAGAACCTTAATAGACCCAAGCGTTTGAGGACGGAATTATCCTATAGCAAAAAATTGTAAATTAATATGTACATATAATATGTTTATATATAATATTGGTATATTTATGGAGATATATTTTTTCAAATATGACATGGAACTTGATTTCACCCCATTAATAAAATATGAGATTTGATTTTTGAGTTAGGCCATTAATAAATTATGGAACTTTTGAGTTAGGCCATTAGAAGTCTAATTTAGTTAATTGAATAATTTTTAAGGGAGTTTATGAACGGATTTCATACATTTGCTTGATTTTTTAAACTCATGACCTATGATTATATTTTTAAGATTGGGGAAAAAATATTAAAATTTATAAGAATAGTTGGCTCCCCTCTATTAAATTATTGGTTCCGTATCTGCAAATGTTATTACAAACTTTGAAACAAATTATGGGTTGTATACGGGGAAGTAGTAGTAGGTTATACTCAAATTTGATTGGGAAATCTTACGAAAGATTGAAATGTGTTTAAAACTTATTTAACTTGTTAAGTTTCCAAGATAATTTCAAATAACTATTAATTAAACTGAGATTGAATCTTGATAATTTTTTAAAAATCTAAGTTTATTAGGTTGTGAGTTATATATCAACTTCAAGTCGTGAATTTATTTCAAGCTCAAAACATAGATGATTGGAAATTATGTTTAAATTGAATTGATTTCATGAATATATACAAGTCGAACTAATTTGATTTCTTTAACTTCCAAGGATAAACAAATATATGCTAAGCATTTTATTCTTAACAATTCTTTTGTATAAAATATAGTCATAGCATATAGCACTTAAATAAAAATAATATTCTTGCACTCTTACCAATCTAAAAAATAAATAAAAATTACTAATTAAATGAAGATGAGAGAATCGTACCATGGAGATTGTTGGATCCAATACACAACTCCTGAAGCATGGTTAAGTTCCCAATTCCTTTAGGAATTATCCCAGTGAAATTATTAAAAGACAATGATAACCATTGAAGCTGTTTGCATTCACCTATAGTTGATGGAATTTGGCCATACAGTTCATTCTTAGAAAAAGAGAGAACTTCAAGTTTTGGAAGTCGAAGGCACATATCGTCTGGGAGACTTCCAGATAGTTTATTGTATGAGAAAGCAATGAATTGTAGTGATGAGATATTGAAAATTGTAGATGGTATGGAACCTGAGAACTGGTTTCCTCCAATCCGTAGTATCTTCAGTCTTTGAAGATTGCTAATCCTCTCTGGGATGCCTCCTGTTAAAAGATTGGCGCTTAACCTAAGGACCTCCAACCCAGAAATGTTACAGAGGGAAAGTGGGAAAGAGCCAGAGAAGGTGTTCTCTGTAAGATTCAAATATTGAAGTTTAGGTAACATTCCGAACCACGATGGAACATCTCCACTGAAATTGTTTACTGCAAAACTGAGAATCTTCAAGCGATGCAATTGAGACAGCTCGCTTGGAAGATGACCATGGAAGGAGTTGTAGCTGAGGTCGAGTAGGATCAGAAATGAGAGGTTTCCCAAGCGTGGAGCCACAGTGCCTCCAAGACCCATGTTTGTGAGATTCAAGGCTGTCACCCGGTCCCTGTGACGGCGAGAACCACAAGAGACCCCAGCCCAATTGCAAACAGAGGTGGTTGTGGTCCAATTATCTTTCAACAGGTGGAAAGGGTCATGGGTAATATGTGCTTTGAAGGCCAAAAGAGATGCAGATTGATCATCGGTGGTGGTGAAGTTGGTAGCACTCAAAGCCAAGCAGCTAGGTAATACGAAACAATGGATGCACAGCACTATAGTGAAAAATTGAAAGCAGCAAGTTTTCTCCATGGAGCCTTGAAGTAGGAATGGAGGGATCGATGCAAGTGTAGTGAGTCACCAACAATTTATAAAGGCCAAATTATCACACCCATCATCATTGGATGCAAGTGTAGTGAGTCATCAACATTTTGGAGCCGTTGGTAAAATTTATTTCCAATTGTCGTTTTTACTCTAAAATAAAAATAATAATATTTTTAGTAATACAACTTTATTTACAATAATTAATTTTATTTTAATAAAATATTTAATTTTACAAATTTTTATAAAATTAATTAAAAATATTAAAATACATTTCATGTTAAACTAATTAATTAGTTTAATAAAATATATTTAAATTAGTTAATTTAATATTACGAAACATTTATTTTTTTAAGAAAATTAATTTTAATAAATTTTTATTAATGAATAACATAATTTAATAAAATATTATTATTTTATCTATGAAAATTAATTAATTTATTAAAATAAATATCTTATGAGGAAATTAATGCTTATTAAAAATTGTAAATTAATAAAATAAATTATTTTTTAATTTTAATAAATAAATTATTTTAACATGTAACTTCATTATATTTAATTTTAATAAAATAAAATATTTTAATACATAGTTATTTTTAAAGAAAAATAATTTTAATATAATAAAATAAACTGTCTTAATAGCAAATTATTATTATAGTTTTAATATGTAATTAATAACTTTAAATAATAATTTAAGTTTAATAAAATAAATCAAATTGGTCATAAATTATTATTTTAATTTTAATAAAATAAATAATTATAATAATATATTATTTGTTAAAAATAATTTTAGTTTAATAAAATTATTTATTTTAATATGATGCAATAAAATGAACAAAAGGCACAATATTTATAATAGAAAAAAGAGAGTGAAAACATGATTTTTCTGTTTACATTTTTTATTTATGTTTTTATTTTTTCAAAAAACAAAAAAAATAAAAAGAGTTACACCAAACACATAATTATAGCCTGTTTTCAAAAATTTATACATATAAAAAAAGAAAAAATCAATAAATATAAAAGTTATTGAGCATGCTATTTATAAAAGATAAATTATGACATACTTTTAAGCATTTAGTTAAATACAAATAGACACCAAATTACTAAAATATTACAAATATTAATAGCACTAAAATCTAATCATTAGTTAAAAAAAAGGGATTTGATCTGAATATCTACCTAATATATATTTTTTATTGTTTCATAAATTAGCAAAAAGTTAAAGAATGGTATTTTTTTTTATAGTTTAATGATGATTATGATGTTTTTTTATTGTTTCATAATTAAATATGAAAAGGTTCAAAAATAATTGAAAAATAATTTTACAATTTAGCTCTGTTAAAATTTTTTATCTTAGGGCTTGTTTGGAAGGCCAAAATTTATAAAAAGTTACAAACTTTTACTTATTTTTATTTTTCATGTATTCATTTTAAAATTTTGAATTTTACAAATTTTTATCAATTTCTATCAATTTTATGATATTTATTCTGACGAAAACTTTTAGAACGAGTCATTTAAAAACAATTCTAACAGAAAAAATGTTGGAACGAGTTATTCAATCTCGTTCTAATGAGTTTTGACAATAAATTTTGGTTTGATCTTCTAACGACACATTACATTTTTCTAATGTTTTCTAACCCTTGGCCCTTCAAACATATCCTTAAATAAGTTATAGAAAATAAGACGATTTCATTCTAAATTACATTTATAAAATAATAAATATTACTATTATATTCATCTAGTGTAATGTTTTTATGTATTTAATTATCGAAAAGAGATAAATATAATTTAATATTTATATTACGATTTTTATGTATTTAATTATTGAAAAGAAAAAAATATAATTTAACTATTTATATTACAATATAGATCAGTTAATTTGACATTTTTCTTACTTGGCATTGGGCAGAATGGGGGCTGAAGTTAAATACTAAATTAGATCGCCGTGTTTTGATTGAAAACGCCATCATCTGATGATTTGTTTCTTTTTTCCTTTGTTTTTTTTTTAGGTAACCTGAAAACATCATTTTTTTATAAATAAAAATAATAAATTTTTTATATGATTAAGTTCAAAATAAAATAAAATAATATTTTAAATATAATTAAGTAACTTTTAAAAACTATTAAGTGTGTAGTAAAACAAATAGAAATAAATAAATAAGAATAATTGATTTTTATAAACAAATCTACTATATAATGAAGAATGTCAAAATTTGACATTTATATATTTTCAATAGTTAGATTTATTCAATAGTTATGATTATTTTTCTCCATTTTAATTATCTTTTTAGTAAAAAAAAAAAAAAACACTATCTCACTTTACTTATATTTTTTTTGAAAACTTTTTTTAAAATATTTTTAAATTAATACTTTTTAAAAATGTTAATAATATATGAATACTTATTACACAGAGTTAACTAAGATTTTGTATTTAAAAAATAACTTTTAAACTTTAATTTTCCTTAAAAATTTCTAAAAGAATAAACATTCAAATTAAAAATTCAATTAATATACTTAAAATCTAAAATTTTAAATACATATGCTTTTACACTTTGTGTTATTTATATAATAAGAAAGGTAAAGAATTTAAATTTAGTATATTTTTATAAATATTTTTTTAAATGTGATTATTTCTAATAAATAATAAAATTTTACACATTTATTAAATAATATTTTTTGGTTGAATATTTTTTATAAAAGCTTTTAAATCAATATTTTTAAAATTGTGATAATATCTGTAATAAATAATAAAATTTTACATTTTTATTAAAGACTGTATACATACTTTAGTCTCTTTTGATTATTAATTTTTATTTTTATGGATTATTTTTACAATTTTTTACGTAAGTTTGTTTTATAAATTTAGATTTGAACTATTTACACCCCAAATTATATTTTTGTACCTTTAAACACAGATAATTTCTAATTCTTTTAAAAATTTCAATTGTTTAAAAAAATAAATAATAAATTAATATTATATTATTAAAAAAAAGTAAATAATATCAAAATTTACATTTTTTTGTTTTATTTCCAATTGCACCGATCAACGCCCTAAAGGTCAGGTTTCAGTTACCGTGCATATGCTAGTCCTGTAGGATTCGGGGTGTGGCCGGTGCATCAATGCGGACCATTGTAGGGTAAATTCTTGGCCGTAAGATTTTCTTTCAAGGAATCTAGCGGCTCAATTCTTTGAGTCTCTCCCTTAATTTGCTACTCATAATCCTTCTAATAATTTTTTAACAAATAAAAAAATTAAATAAGAGAGTTCACATAAAAAATTTTAATATTTTTTAAACAAAATAGAATTCACTCATACGCAATTGGTTTGATGAAAGACAAATGTATTATATTTTTTCTTTATTTTTAATTACTAGCTTATTATTTTTTATTATTTTTATTTTTAAAAAATATTCAATTTATATTTATTAAAAATTATAATTTAAAAAAATTTTAAGTGTTAACAAAAGTGTCTGTGTTAAAATTATTTTTCAATTATAATTTTTTAATAAATATAAATTGAATATTTTTTAAAAATAAAAATAATAAAAATTGATAAATTATACTTACTTATCTTAAATGTTAGACTAATTACAAGAACTTTCCCAACAATTTGAACTTTATACTTACCTCTCCTATTATTAAATGTTTGTCACACTTAAACTCAGCCGTTGGTTTTTTTACCTAATATTGTTAGGGTGTTACAGTAAAGTAACATAAATAGTCTTAGTAAATTCAAATGGTTGAGGGAGATTACTATAATTAGCATAATATTTAGAGGAGATTTTTGTAATTAACCTAATTATATTATTTTACCCAAATAATTTAGTAAAATATATTTCATACTAATTTAATAATATTATATATTATATATTCTATTAAATTATGAAATTAATTAAATTATTAATTATTAAAAATATATTTTATTAATTATTAATTAATTAATTATAATTAATCAATTTTATTAACATATTATAATTTAGTTAATTAAATCAATTAATTAATAATTTATCTACATTATTTATTAAAAATAATTTTATTTTAATAAAATAATTAAATAAAATAAATTATTTTAATATGATACAACAAAAATGGATAAGGTGCTAAAGTTAAAAAAATATTTATGCAAGAAAAAATGATAGCAAAAATATTTTTTTTTGCGTAAGTTTTTTTTAAATAAAAAATTAATAAATATGTTTTTATATATTTAATTTTTAATTTTTGGATTTACTTGAACTGATTTTTACAATTTTAAATAATAAGTTCATCAAGTGTATTGTTATAAATACGCGAAAAAATAATAAAAAAATATCAATAAAAATGATACAAAAAGATTGTGAACCTATTATTTTATAATATTTAAATTATCAAAATATTTTATAATTTTAAAATTGTCTATACTAAAACTAAAAAGTTCTTCAAATTATTGATTCAAAAACTAGTTTGAGCAAATCTAAAAATTAAAAACTAAATACATAAAAATGTATTTATTAAATTTGTTTTTATTTTTTCCCAAAAAATGACAACTTACGTAGAAAAAAATAAAAAAGAAATTAAAAATATTTTATTATTGCTTTTTTGTCAAAAATAGTTTTTTTATTTTTAGTGCTTTATCCATTTTTGCTGTATCATATTAAAATAATTTATTTTATTTAACTGCTTTATTAAAATAAAGTTATTTTTAATACATAGTATATCTAAATTATTAATTAATTAACTTAATTAACTAAATTATATTTCATTAAATAAAATTAAGTAATTGTAATCAATAAAATTAACATTATTTAATTAATAAAATATATTAATTAATAATTTAATTAAGTTAATTAATGATAAGATTAATAAAAATAAATTAACTAAATTAATATAAAATATATTTTATTAGATTATTTATAATATGTAATATGATTCAATTAACATGAAATATATTTATTAAATTATTTGGGTGAAATACTATAATTATACTAATTACAAAATCATCATCTAAACATTAGACTAATTACAAAATCATCATCTAAACATTAAACTAATTACAAGAATCTCTTTCAATAATTTGAACTTACTAAGAGTATTCATGTCATTTTATTATAGCACATTAACTGCATTAAGGGAAAAAAAAAAAACTAATGGGTGAATCTAAGTGTGACAAATATTTGAGAATAGGGAAGGTAAGTGTAAGGTTTAAATGGTTGAAGGAGCTCCCTGTAATTAGTATGATGTTTAAAGGAAATAAGTGTAATTTACCCAAAAGAATAATAGACTAGTAATTAAAAATAAAGAAAAAATATAGTGAATTTGCTTTTTATCAAACTAATTATGTATGAGTGAATTTTATTTTGTTTAAAAAATTATATTTTTTTTTGCGAACTCTCTTATTTAATTCTTTTTATTTATTTAAAAACTATTAAAAAGATTATGACCAACAGGTTAAGATAGTGAATTTTGAAGCTGAACAGAGTATGCATACGGAAGTGACTGGGACCAGAGAGGGACGCATAAGGGAGAGACCCAAAGATTGAGCCGTTAGATTTCTTGGAAGAAAATTTAACGATCAGAAATTCCCTTGACAATGGTCCCGATGCATTAATGCACTGGTCATACCCCGAATCCAGTCCTGTACCGATTGACACGATTGCCGACTGATACAAAACAAAGAAGAAAAAGGGCAAAAGAACAAGACGTCCCACGCCCAACAATACAGCCATTCCCGTTGGAATCGATTGATTTGATACAAAAGAAAAAAGAAAACAAGAGAACAAGACCTCCCAACAGGACCGCCGTTCCAGTTGCGGCTCCAACACGGCGAGTAGATTAGTCTTCCGCTCTTTCTATCATAAGCCACATACTTTTTTTTTATTTATTATTTTTTTATTAACTTACTTTTTTTTTTTTTTTACAAGTCCATAGGCCACGTACTCCGGGGACGGAGCTAGCCGTGTCGAGGGTTGCCCCGACCCCCTATATTTATATGCCTCACATTTAATAAAAAATAAATATTTCATTAACAGTGGCCTCCCTTCGTCCACCTCCACGCAGTGACCTTTTGTTAAATGAAAAGTCTCATCCCTACGCAAAAAAATTATTAAACCACAACTGTCCTTTTAATACAAATTTAAAAATATAAATCTTTCTTTATCCTGAAATTTATTTTTCTCATGCCATCGGTTGTTATTTTTTCACATTTTCCATTCGCTTAGTCTCTTTATTATTTTTATCTTTTATATTTTCACTATTCTCCTCTAACTCTACAAAATATTTCTCTTCAACAATATTAACGTTGGAAAAAAATTTTTAATTCTATTTCTCTCTAACAGTCATAACACCAAAATAAATTTTTCGATTGTAATAAAAGAAAATCTCAAATAAAAAATTAACATTCTTTTTTCTTTTCACTTTTTTATCTTTAATTATTTCTTTTCTTAAAAAAATATTTTATAATCATACAACTGCCACATATAGGGAAAATTGTTTAGCCTCTTTACAATGAAATCTTAGTTTGACCCTAACATACTTGATCATCCATAAGTATGTCTAGAGCTCTGCCGTGTATTAGGAGCATTTGGAAGCGGAGAAAACATATATATATATATATATGATATCCATCATTGCATAAAAAAAATAATTCTTAATTACTAGGTTTTAATTTATAAGAAAAATATTTTTAAAAATCATCTTATTTTATTATATAAATTAATTTTCAGTAATTGTCTTGAAGTTTTATTTTTGATTCTCAAACATTGCCTTGAAAGAAGTTTTAAACTAAATTTAAGAAAACTGCAGTGAAAAATAATAAGTTAAGATTTAATTTAAATTTATTTAATTAAATTAATAAATACTATTGATTGAAATAATAGACCTTATTTGACAAGATAAATAAATTTTGATTAAATTTTAATTTCTTATTTCTCCGCTGCATCCCTAAAACCCTTTTAAACTGGTGGCAAAGGACACGAGTTTGAGAGACATTTTACGCGTTTAATGATTACATCAATGCCAAAGGTCCTCCACGCGTTGTGTTGTGTTGTTGTTATTGTTGTTTTTTTTTTTTTTTTTTTTTCCACCCAAAGGGCCCGTTTGGTGTACAATAAATTACTGAAAATCTCCAAAAATCTCTATAAATCTCTGTTAACTTTATATCACATCAACTTTTTTCTCTCACTGCACGCATTACGAACTCTCTCCAAACCACAATTTATCTCAATTTATCGCATTTTTTCTTACTCCAAACAAACCCAAAATCTTGTAGGAACAATATTTAGGGGTATAAAAAAATATTGAACAAATTAAAATCAAACTAATTTGACCTACGATTTGAATTTATATCAAAATCAATTCGATTCTAGGTTAAAAAAATAAAAATTTTGAAAATTTCGAACCAAACAATTGCACACAAGATCAATAGAATGACACTAATAAATAACGAGGAAACCCCTTCACAAGGAGAAAAAATCTTAATTACGAATTTCACTATCAATAAGTACTTAAATTTTCTACAAATCATTCGTAAAAATTCTTTCGTTAATCTTCCTCCAGTCACTCAACTAACCCTATAAGCGAGTTATCTACATCATACAAAAAGTGTAAAAAAAAAAAAAGAATATAAAGAAAAATAAGAGAAAGACCTATGAACTCACGAAAAAAATTTTTCTTTCTCACAAGATTCTATAATATGTCCCATTCAATTCCCCTATTATACATTAATCTTAGATGCATATACAAAGACTCACAAAGTCTTATTTTAACTAGAATTCAAATATATAATAAATAGATTTTCTAAATGAAACTAGAATTTTTGAGATAACAGATATTCTAAATAAAAATAGAATCTTTCATAAAATAATTTGTTCGAACCATCGTACTCTCATCGAGTAGGTTGCAAGATCTATTAGAATCTATTTTGCACCAGAAATCATTATAGACAAACCCTCGCGCATCCTACGGGCTCTCAATGCCAATGTGGCGAAGCTGTACACTCCATGCATACTGAAATTTTGTTGTGACATTTTAAATTTTTATTATTTTTAAATATATTATTAATTTAATTTTTATTTTATACTTAAAATTTTAATTGTGTTAATTTGATATTATTTTGAAATTTATTTAGTTTTAATTTAAATTAATTAGAAGATTGATTAATTTATTAACGTATTAATTAGTTGAAATTAATTAATTAGTGTTTTAAGTAGTCAATTGATTGTTGCATGGGCATGACGCCGCTAGCCTATTCATTTGTAAGCGTGCCTTAGCTTTGCTGAGTGAGTGTTAGGAACCTTAAGTGTGTTGATACGTGTGTGCGCGTGTAAAGGTTGGGTGAGGCTGTATGGCAACCTTCAAAAATTAAAAAAAAAAAAAAAAAAGCATGAGGCGGTGGGTACCTTACATATATGGGTATAAGTTATAGTTGAAGAAAAGGAGAGAGAGAGAGAGAGAGAGAGAGAGCTGAAGAACCCGTAAAGAAAGGCAGACACAGTGAATAAGGAGGAATAATAAGAGAGAAAAAAAAATTAAGAATTTTGATCCAATTGTTGATGTAAATTATTTTATTTTATTAATTTAAAATTAATTTTATAGAAAGTTAAATAAATTAATATGTTAAAAATGGAATGGTTGTGTTCTATTTATTAAATTTATACTATTAATTGATTTGGTTTATATTTTAATTGTTTAATATTTGATTTTTATAATTTATTTGGGTTAAAATTAGGACTAGAGGATAATTAGTAGTAATCACCTCAATAATTTGATTATTTCATAATTTTTACTAGTAAGTGTGTTAAATTTAAGGTAAAAGGTTACAAATGTGAATTAATTAATTTATCTCTTTGGTGTTAATTATTTGTGATAAAAAAATATTGATTGTGTAATTAGTTTTGTTAATGGAAAGTTAAGATTATTTAGAAAATGTTAACAGTAAGAATTAGTATTTTTATGTGAAGAATTATTTATGTAGAGAAATTGATAATATGACCACTTCTCTAAGATATCTCAAGCTAAATTCCAACCATTTAACTTCTACCATACCTACAAACTTGTGGAGTCTTACAGATATCTTGGAGATTGACTTGTCATCAAATTCTTTAATTGGATACATAACACCGGAAGTTGGGAAGATAAAGGTTGCAATCGAATTGAATTTGTCCATGAATCAATTGTCTGGTGAAATACCAAGTGCGATTGGAGGTCTACAAAATTTAATTAGTCTTTGTTTAGAACATAATAGACTACATGGAGATATTCCTCCCTCAGTTGGAAGCATGACAAACTT
Source organism: Vitellaria paradoxa (assembly GCA_019916065.1). Classification (NCBI taxonomy): domain Eukaryota; kingdom Viridiplantae; phylum Streptophyta; class Magnoliopsida; order Ericales; family Sapotaceae; genus Vitellaria; species Vitellaria paradoxa. The sequence continues at coordinate 267,898 of CM034237.1, forward strand.
AGAAATTTTAGATCTATACCATAATGAACTCTCAGGTGTGATTCCCTTGTCATTAGAAAGACTCAAGCAATTGAAGCATTTCAATGTATCTTTCAATATGTTGATAGGAGAAATTCCAAACAGAGGACCTTTTGCAAACTTCACATACCAGTCTTTTATGTCGAATAAAGCTTTGTGCGGAGCTCCTCAGTTTGATGTCCCACTATGCCATAACCATAAATTGAGGAGGATGAAAAAAATACTGCTTATTGTATTTATTTTGTTGCCAATTGGTTTTGTATTCCTTGTTGTGACATTTATAATTTTATTCATAAGACGCCGAAGAAAAAGAAAAATTGCAGCTAAAATTGATTTGTTGACACTAGTAAGTTACAAAAGGGTCGCGTACCGTGAAATTGTACAAGCAACTGAAATGTTTAGTGAAAACAACCTCCTTGGCATTGGGAGTTTCAGTTCAGTCTATAAAGGAAGATTTTCAGATGGAATGATCTTGGCTGTAAAAGTGTTCAATTTGCAACTGGATGGTGCATTCAAGAGTTTTGATGTGGAATGTGAAATATTGCGCAATATTCGTCATCGAAATTTAACCAAAGTCATCAGTAATTGTTCCACACCTGAATTCAAAGCCTTACTTCTAGAGTACATGCCCAATGGAAGTCTCGAGAAATGGTTGTATTCTCAAAACTATTTTTTAGATATGTTGCAAAGGTTAGACATAATGATGGACGTGGCATGCGCCCTGGAATATCTTCACCATGGTTGCTCAATACCGGTGGTTCACTGTGATTTGAAGCCAAGTAATGTGTTGTTAGATGAAGATATGGTTGGGTATGTCAGTGATTTTGGCATTGCAAAGTTGTTAGGTGATGAAGAAAGTATTACACAAACCGGGACACTTGCCACATTAGGCTATATTGCCCCAGGTTATAGTTTTTCCCTAATTTAATTGGCACAAATTTTCAATTCAAACTAATTTTAAGTAAATTATACAATCTTTTTTATCATCAAAATGTCATTTCTTATACTAACGCAATTTTATTTTGAGATGCAGAATATGGATTTGAAGGATTAGTTTCTACAAGGTGTGATGTTTATAGTTATGGAATCATGTTAATGGAAACATTTACAAAGAGGAGGCCCACTGATGCAATGTTTAATACTAGAGATTCAAGTATAAAGCAATGGGTAGAAAATTCACTACCTAATAATGCAATTCTCGAAATTATGGATGCAAACTTGTTAGGGCCAGATGAACAAGTACACTACTTTGCAAAGTTACAATGTGCAACATCTATCATGAAATTAGCATTGAAGTGTTCTGCAGATTTACCACAAGAGAGGATGAACATAAAGGATGTTCTAGTTGCATTGAAGAAGATTAGGCACCAGTTTCTCACAAATTAAGAAAGGGAATTAAAACATCAAGGTACGTATTATTTTAACTTAGGCTGAGTTTAGGAAGCAAAAAACCTAGCTTTTTTGTAATTTTTGTATTTTTTTTTTTGGGGTTTTGGAAGGGAAAAAAACTCTTTTTTAACTTTTTGTTAATTAGACATTTTTTCTTTTTATGGTTTAAAAGAAGTCTAAAATATAATGAAGTAAATATGGTCATTTTAGAAAAAAGTTAAAAAACTAAGTAGTTAGAAAGTGAGCAGATAGCGGTGGTTACCAAATGCGCACTTAATTAGTAAGTGATTTATGTTTTTAGTCAATCAACTCCCACAAACAGCTAATTGATGTGAGGAACTTGGTGCCCACAATGACGTTAAAAATGTTTTTAGCTTTTCCACACTCTAATAGTGAATTTAAGATTCATAGGACTTTGATTCATTGTTTTATTGGCTAATATATATATATATATATTATGTGCTAGGCTATTGCTTTTACCCTTTCCATATCGATTTATCAAAACTATGCAACTATCTTCCATGTCTACGCAATTCATTCATAGTTCTCCATCATGATGCATGCATTATCACAGTCTTTACAATATTATAAGTCACACTGGCAGCAGTGTATGCTTTGTATTCCATGTAGTGCTTGGTTTCAATTTAAAAAAAGAATACCGCTATTCGCAAACCTTATTTTTTCTTCCACAGCCTAGGTAAAATTTTCTTATTTTAGGACAAAGATGCCTCAATACAAAATGACCTCCTTATCTTCCATATTTACTATACATATTTTTAATAACTACTTGTTCAAAAAACTAAACAATTTTAACAATTAATTGCTAAAAAGATTTAACAATTAACCACATAAACTTTTAACACTTCCACACCAAAATAAGCAAAACATTTTAGCAGCTAGTTACTAAAAAAAATTAAAACATTTCAATAAGCTCTTGTCGTTTTGATATTTTTTTCTCAATGACCATATAACATTTCAACAGTTTCTTACCAAAATGAGTATAAAATTTTGACATATATTTATTGAAAATAGAAATTCAAAATTTTTGGGATTTCTAATATTTTAAGGGTTTTAGAAGGTGAATGAGTATTTTTGAAACTCTAGGTACAATTGTAGGTTACGTAGAAAAATTATTGGGTTACTTAAAGAAAATATAGGATACATAAATTAAATGAAATGCGTGGAGAAAAAGTAAGGTTGTAAATAACGGCACCTAAAAAAATAAAGTCAACCAAAATTTGCATATAAATAATTGAACCGTGTTATTCTGATTTGGTTCAATTCTTGTTTATTATTATTATATCTACCTTGTCGCTCATGTATATATATCAAACTGCCATCTATGTATGACTCTTTCATTATATATAAGATATATGTATAATTATATTTATTTTGTCATGGATTAAGTGTTCCATCAATGTTTTATATAATTATAAATTAATCTTTAATGTAAATTAATCTTAGGAAAACAAATTTAGCAATCTTTAGTTATTTATGTTAATCCTAATATGTTTCTATCTATTATGTCGCAATTAAATTAAAACAAGAAATAGTAAATTTGAAAAAAAAAAAAACTAAGACATAATAAAATATTTGATTGATCAAAGCTAATGTCAGATGCTATCTCCTTACGAGAAATTTTTTCTTCTACATTGGTGTTATTAGGTTTTTTGGATGTTTGCCTAGCAAATCGAAACGGCGCATTGTATTGTTAAACTCTTCTAATGTAGTAGTGCAAAGGAAAACAATTTTAAGTAAAAAATCTAATGCGGATGAATGAATTTATGGAGACTAAGCGATTGTTTAAAAAAAAACCACCAATAGAAAAATTACTTCCATTTTTGAACTTATACTTCTGTTCTTTGTTTTTGAACAAACATGGAAGACCACTTGATCAAAACGATGTAGTTTTGTTGCAACTACTTATTAAAATTACAGCATATTAATAAAATATGCATCTTATTAAAACTATACTATTTTAATTAATCTCTTCTTATTTTAACATGGGATTATTTATAAACACTTATTCAAGTGTGTTAATTTAGTTTGCTCAAAAAGTTTTACCTTTAAAAAAAAAAAAAAAGTGTGTTAATTTAGAGCCATTTTTCTTTCTTTTTTTTTTTTTTTACTCATTTTGAATAACTGAATATACCATCTTAATCTCCTCTTGAAATAAAACCTGTCTATATAAATTAATAAGTCATATGAAGAGTGGGACACATTTTTATTTTGCTCTCAAAGTGGACAAAATTAACATTTTATTAAACCGTTTATGCTAATCATACAATGAAATTTAAGCTTCCATATCGAAAGAAAATTTTTATAATAAAATATAAATTAATCATATCAAAATAAATTTGATTTTTTATTTTAATCAGAAATTTAATATAAAAACTAAAAAATGTTAAAGAATAAAAATTAAACCGAGTCAATTTAACAAAAACCAAACCAACCGAACTGAAATTTTTGGGTTTGGTTTGATTTTTGAGTTTCACTTTGGTTTTGTTAACCCTTGACAACTAGATTAAGCAAGTGTATAGGTAGAAATAGATTTAGGGGGTGACAGAGAGGGACAACCGAAAAATCTTTAAAGATCTAGTGTAATTTTATCAAAAATTTTGAATATTCTTTAAGGCTCGTCTTTTAATTTTTTTTTTCAAAACTAATAAAAGCCCCCATTTGTGCATTATATTTTAATCATGTCTTTCAAATATCAAATCTTAGATTCCATCCCCAAAATGGGGGTGCGTGTTTCATAAGGTAACCCCAATTAGTTGGAGTCACATTTTAGTACAAATTTGCTAAGTAATTTCTGTATTTCGGGAAAAACTTTTGTTGTTATTCTTCATGTGACTAGCTGAATGAAAGAAATGTTGTAGAATTCAAGATAACCCAATTGTGATGATTTGTAGAGAATGTTATTCCAAATATTCTTCTCTCATTCTTTCCCCACCTTTAAGAAAAAAAAAATATATTCTTCACGACATGGTTGATAGGGGTTTTTCATAAGTTCTCAAATCAACTTTGAGTTGAAAAAGAAAAAGAAAATCTACATAAATAAATTAAAATTTCTCTTTACCATGGTAAGTTGTTGAAAATTTGTTTGTAGGTAATTTCGGTGAAATATGTCCTTTAAATTTAGCTTTCAAATGCATGTTTTTTTTTTTTTTTTGGTAACTAAAATTTGTAAGATATTGATGTGGTGAATATATGGATTGATGTTGGGTAGTGCGGTGGATGGTGACGGTGGTGGAGGTGCGTCGTAGGTAGACGTGAATGGTGTGGCGGCCTTGGCATTAGCCTTTTTTACATTAATCGTATTTTATTATTTACTAATATTCAATAGATTCTGATTATTCAAACGTTAATATATATTAATTGTCATATACACCTGCATATGTGCACTTGTTTTGCGGGCATTTGAACTAAAAAAAATAATAAAATTAAATAAAAGTTGTGAGTTCGTAATTCATATAGTAAAATAAAAATTGAATATAACTTTTAGAGATTTTTAATTTTTTTAACGATTTTTAAAATTTCAAACAGAGTTTTATTCTATTACATACACTGTTTTGTCATACTTACATCGATTAAATTGTAGGTACTACACTTGGAGGCAAGAGTGGGCATTCTAAGTTCAACTGATGGACAAATGATGATTATCCATTCTGGGGTACTTTACATTTATATTTATTTTTATAATTCAGCTTATTTACATTTACAGATAGAGAGGATTGATTGCGGTTGTTTTTGTACTTTATTGTTGGGACAGGGTTATTTAATTATAATGTTGTATTATTATATATATATAATGTTATTTAATGATTATAATATAACTTTTTTTTTGGGTAATTATGATTATAATATAACTTACATATATACTGTCCATTGTCCAAGTTTTAATTTGTATTCATGTACCAATTTTTATTATATGTGACTGTACCTTCTATGGATTTTTATTAATTATTTTAGTTCCCATTGTCATATACCATCCGTCCAATTGTTGATTACGTGAATTATATTTAAAGGTTGTTCTTTATTCGAAAATTTTAAATAAAGAGATTATGTAACTTGCACTTTATTTAAATTTTTTTTCTTTTTTTGATTGGTAAGGGGAGGGGAGAAAGACACACTGGGGAATCGAACCTGGGTGGGTGAAGAGGCGAAGGAATCGACTGTCACTCAACCAAAGGCCATCCTCAATTTATTTGAATATTCATATTCATATGTCTAGCATTTTTATTTTTATTAATATAATATAATTATACTCGATTGGACAAGCGGGCTCAGGCCAGGCTTGGCAGTGTTTCTTGTTTATGTAGCTGGGTTTAGGAAAAATTTGAGTTTAGATTTAACTACAAGTCTGCACAAGCAAATTCACGGGTCTAACTAGATAAATAACTTAAGTTGACTTAAGTTGAGTTTGAAAAGGATAAAAAATTAATTTTTTATTTAAAATTAAAAAATTTAATTTTTTAATAACTAACTTTTTAACTAGTAACTAAGTAGTCGAGCTGTGAGCTCCTTATTTCCAAACGCAGCTTAATCTCATTTGGGAGTTGCTTTTAGGCTAAGAAAGAGGGTGGTAGCCGTTCTTTCAATTTTCCAACGAAGTGAGCAGCCAAAATGGTTCCAAGGCTTAAAGAAGTGCCACGTGTGAGATTGATAGCTTCATTAGAAGAATCTTTGTTCAAGAAAGATCAAATAGAAATTCACGTGAAAGAAAGCTTTATAAACATATAAAGCTTTGCAATTTTTCAAAAAGGCTCCTTTTACTTAGGCTTCGCTTTTGTTTGTTAACATTTTATAAGGTGTAACCTTGATCTAACATTGGCTCAGGTTGGAAACCAAGTAGGAAATTTATATATATATATATATATATGAAATTTTTTATTAAATTTTATTTATTATTATTTTTGATAATTTTTAGATAAGCTACATTTATAAAAAAAAAAAAAAAAAAGTTACAAAACAATACTTTCAAATAAGAAAATTCATGAAGGTATTAAAAAAAAAATTAACTTCTTTCTTCCTTACGTAAATTTTTCTATTTCTGATTAATCTTTTTTGGGATTTTTTTTATGAGCATGAATAATATGTCTAAAAACTATTTAAAAAAATCAAATAAGATGGAAAAAAAAAAAAACTTCAAAAAAAAGCTCGCCTGATTAGTTTCTAAAGGGTTCCTTTCCCAATCAAAATTCAAACATTAATAAGATTCGTGAACCCTAAAATAATCAGAAATATAGATATATATATATATATATATAAATGGTACAGAACATCAAGAGCCGGCAATCTCATTATATATATAGATATATTTACATATATCTAAAAAGACGTCAGGATCACAAAAGCAAGAAAAAAAATCAGAAGGCCCTTGGATGGGCAGCTGGAGATTCCTCAGGGACACTTTCCCATTCCATTTTATTGGGAGGTACGTTTTTTGCATCTTCTTTTTTTCTTGATTACTATGAATTTAATTGCAGTCACTGTTTTTGGAAATTTGAGGTTTGGGACAGAGAATCCCTTCTCCCGTTGAGCAACAATAACTTATTTCCTGTTTCTTGTGAAGAAATTAAATCACCATTGCCAAACGAGGAGCATATCATTTAATTTCTTCTTCTATTGAGGTATTGCAATAATTAATTTCTTTTGTTTTTTTTTTTTTATTTTAATGATGTTACAACTAGGATCCTCTACTGCCGAATTTGCCATTCGGACTTGCACATGACCAAAAATAAGGCCGGAATGACTTCCTACCCTATTGTTCCGGGGTATGTCCTAAATTTTTCCTTAATAGACTTCTTGAATCTCTAACTCAAGCATTAAACATATGAACTCCATATTAAAAAAAAAAAATCATTTTTTAGTTATTTTATGACAAATGTGTGGGAATAAAAAATACCACCGCGTGTAGTTACCACGTCAACCGAACTTGGAGTAAAGAGCTTGTAAAACAAAGAGAAAGTTAGAGAAAATAGCCGGAAGGAGTCCCAAGCAAATATCCTGTAAAGGTAAAGTAAAAAAAAAAACTCGAGAGAATAATGGAATCAATACAAATGTTCAATTAACAATAGTGAGTTTACCTAATTTTGTGTGCTAAATGTTGTACTCATAATAAGATAGTGTATAAACAATTATCAAAATAATTATAAAAGTCATGATAATATAACCCTTATAGATGATTTACTTTGCATTTAATACTCATCATCTAATATTTAATGTGCGTGGGCTATCATAATAGTGGGTGAGATGTAACCATAAGGAATGTCCGAATATCACATCGTGTCTGTAACTTGTAAAGTAACAAAATAACTGAATTAACAAAATAGTAATAAATGAACCAAATTTATTATTAGACAGCATTTATTGTTAGAGATAAACCAACATTCATACCTCTTGTAGTAGGGCCCAGTTGAATGGACTAATGCCGAGTATCTCCCTGCTTGGCACATACATATTCAGAGTAATGCCACGTGTTCATAATATTTTTTGTACCAACAACAATGATCAAACGATTTAGGTATATAATGTTAGTTATTTCATGATTCTCAAAAAAAAAAAAAAAACATTTTTCAGAATTGTTGTTTCGTAGGATAATAATTTATCTTTCAACTAACTTTTCAATTTATGCCATACAGAGTCAAACTTTGCTTAAAAACTCATTCCCACCTATGAATAGAGACTTACTAGAGCTCGTTAAATAAATCCCTTAATTTTTACTTTTGTTATATAAGAGGTCGGAAGTCTAAGAATGTTGATAAGTATCTCGTTTGAAATAAATTTATGACAAAACTTATATACACCACCAAAAAGATAGAAACTCAGCATCAATAGCGTGTGCGAAGACTTTCAAAATAGATAATAATTACCTATATGGAACGGATTTCTTCCCTGCAAAAAATTCTTTATAATCAATAGTGATTTCACTATTTTTAGGACTCTAATAACTTTCTCAATCACACAGGCATGAGATTGTGGGTGTGGTGACTCAAGTGGGGTGCAAAGTAAACAAATTCAAGGCAGGAGATAAAGCAGCAATGGGGTTCATCGCTGGCTCCTGCAACAACTGCAAAGATGACTTGGAAGTCTACTGCCCAAAAGTCAGTTTCACTTACACACTCTACAAAGAAAAAGAAACCAAAAACTATGATGGATTTCAAATATAATCGCGAATAATGAGAAATTTGCTTTGAAATTTCTCGAAAATCTCTTGCAGGAAGGTGTGGGGCCATTACTCTGCCCTAGAATAATAGTCTATAATCCCATGAAATACTATGGACTCAATGAGTCAGGGAAGCATCTAGGCGTGGTTAGACTTGGAGGACTAGGGCACTTGGCTATGAAATTTGCCAAGGCATTTGGGATGAAGGTTACTGTAATTAGTACGTCTCCTAGCAAGAAACATGGAGCTATTGACCAACTTGGAGCTGATTTTTTCGTCGTTAGTTGTGACCAAGAGTAATTGTAGGTAAGGAATTGTGAGATTTAATTGTTTGAAAGGAAAATGCTACGCGCAGTCACAGGTGATGCGATTGCTCAATTTTAGTTGTCCATGTATGTTGCTTTCACAATGGATTGTGCTCACATTTGTGCGTGATTATATGACTTTGCGTAGCACGCCTCTTAGTTATAAAATTTTACTCTATATATTCAAATATATTAGAGTAGATTACATTTAATGCTTATATACCTTACACTAAATTTCACTTTAATATCTCTACTTTTAATTATAATAGTTAATTCTTTTAGTTATGATTAAATTTCACTTTGATCCTATCAAATTTATTAAAGAATAGTTACATGAGCCAATCACATGTAATGAACGCATGTCTTAAAGATTATTAACAATATAATCAAATTAAAAATTGATAGTAAATATGAGGAGGTTAACTGTTACAATTAAAAGTATAGAAAATAAAGTAAAAATTTGGTGTAAAGTTTAATGGTATAAATTAAATATAATTTATCGATCCAATATACTAATTATGTGATTTTTTTTGGTAATCATAATTATGTGATTTTTATTAGGCTGCTACGGGCACAATGGTTAGCATTATTGATATGGCCTCCTTATCTACTCATTCAATAAATCCTTTCATTGATCTTTTGAAGCGGGATGGTGAGCTAATTCTTGTAGGCACACCAGATACGGAAAAACCACTTGAGTTGGCATCTTTTCCTTTGCTTGTTGGTAAGTTCCAAAAATACTTTCCAATTAATTTGCTCCATTCTTTTCTACTAAATAGAACATGAACTTCCCGGCTTCCATGGAGATATAAGTTGAAAATGTGTGTGAATGATGAAGTTCATGAATTGAAGCTTGGTTTTGAAAATAAATTAATAATTTTCATCAGGGAGGAAGATAGTAGGAAGGAGTATTGGAGGAGGGTTGAAGGAAACACAAGAAATGATGGATTTTACTGGGAAGCACAACATCACTACTACTGTTGAAGTCATTCCAATGGAGTATGTGAACACGGCCATGGATCGACTTGCCAAAGGGGACATCCACTATCGCTTTGTCATCGAAATTGGAAATTCCTTGATTACTTAATTAGATTATAGATACCTATATATATATATATATATATTTCACGGCTGCGTTAGTGATAATATGGGAGCCACATGTGGCTTCTTTTTCTTTTTTTTTTAATTTAATTTGTCGATATACATGTTATCTTCTTGATTGATTTATATATTTAATTTATGGGTTCAAACTATTTTTGGTATTTGCTTCTTATTGTTTTATGCTCTTTGCTCACGGTGTTGGAACAATATTTGAATTTCTCAATCATAATTAAGTACTTAATAGTAATAGTAAGAATCAAGTTTCTTTTGCTTTTTGGTGATCATCATGTAGTAATCATTCCCTTATATTAATGCTAGATAATTTATATTATTATAATAAAGAGATAATAACGACATTTGGTGAAATTTTAAATTAGATGAAACTTTGAACTGCTATAGTCTTTTTTCTTCTCCCAACAATAACCATCAATTTCTTATAACTATCTGGTAGTATTGTAACAATGGGACATTTACATGGATCAACCCAAAGGTTTTGAGCAACTTGACACAAAACATCTTGTCTGTGGGTTGAAGAAATCCTTGTATAGGCTAAAGCAATCTCCACGATAATAGTATAAAAGGTTTGACACCTATATACTTCAAATTGACTATACATGGGGTGAGTATAATTGTCGTGTTTATTTGAGATGTCTTGAGGATGGTTCATACATTTATTTACTACTTTATGTGGATAAGATGTTAATTGTTGCAAAGAGCATAGTGGAGGTCCACAAGTTAAAGCCATTGTTGAGCAATGAGTTTGACATGAAAGACTTGGGTGCTGCAAATAAGACACTTGGAATGGAGATTCGTAGAAACAAGCAAGCTAGTAAGCTTTGGGTGTCTCAAATGAATTATATTTAGAAGGTGCTAAAAAAGTATAGCATCTAGGATGCAAAACCAGTAAGCACACCACTCACAGGTCATTTCAAGTTATCAGTCAGACAATGTTCGGAGACACAAGAAGAAATTGCTAACATGTCAAAGTGCTTTATACCAGTGCAGTGGGTTGCTTGATGTATGCCATGGTATGTACTAGACCGAACTTAGCTCATACGGTGAGCATAGTTAGCAAGTACATGACAAAATCAAGCAGACAGCATTAGAAAGTAATGAAGTAGATTTTTAGATAACCGAAAGGTACAACAGATTATGGGATTCTTTTTGCTAGGCAAAGAGAGGAAGCTTCAGTTATAAGGTATGTTGATTCAAACTATGCAGAGAATGTGGATGACAGAAGGTCTGTGACCGGGTAAGTGTTTACACTTGTGAAAGGACTAGTCTGTTGGAAATCTACATTGCAGTCTCTTGTTGTATTGTCTACTGCTAAAGCAGAGTACATGGAAATGACTAAGACTGCCAAGGAAGCACTATGGTTGAGACGATTAGTCAAGGAGATGGGTATACAGCAAGATAGCATTCGGTTGAATTGTGACAGTTAGAGTGCCATTTATTTGGTAACGCACTAGGTTTATCATGCAAGGACCAAGCACGTTGATGTGAGATTTCACAAGATCAAGAAGTTGATTGGTTTGGGTGAGGTTAATCTGGAAAACGTTCACACATCTGAGAATGCTGCAAATATATTGACGAAGTCTCTTATCACAGATAAGTTCAAATATATTGCTTGGACTTGATTCATGTCTTCAATTGCTAGATGGGAGACAGCCCTAACCTATATTATTCAAGGTGGAGTTTACAGTGCCTAGTTACCTAAGGGGCCAGTATTCACCAAGGTAGAGATTGTTGCAATTGTGGCTCATCACTAGCAAGGAACACATAGAAATTTGGGGGGATTGCAGGGTTGAACTCACAATGCAATGAAGGTATGCAAGCAGAGGCAGTAGAAGGCATCTCGTAGGAAGCTTGCGACTGCGGAGCAGGCTCACTGGAAGCTCATGAGGAGCTCGCCCCAGCAAGCAGCGCCGAGTAGAATGGATAGAGGACCTCGTAGAGAGTTTGTAGGGAGCCCGATCCTATGAGATGGGCTCACTAGGGGCGCCTAAAGAGCTCGCTCTAGGAAGCAATGCTGACCTGGTTCACTACAAAAGTGTGTTTTGCTAGGGTTTTTTTGTACCTATGTATATATGGGTTTTTTTGTACACTATAGAAGAAGTGGAATTAGGGTTTTCAAGGAGCTAGGATGTTACAGATTCTTTCTGTAATTGTATTCTTCAACTCCATTCGTGGAGTTCCTTAATAATTGAAAACCAGATCCTTTGCTTGAGGACGTAGACAAATTACAGAACCACGTAAATCTCTGTATTCTAGTTGTGTGTTTCTTGTTTTAATTCATTGCATTAGATCACAAAAGTCATTCAAGGTTTTTGCAACTGGAACTTTCAAACGACAAACCTGATACTAATGTGCTTAGCATGAATGATTTGGTGAGAAAAGAACAATAGATGCTTTAGGGACCTCGAGAAATCTTCAACTTGATTGGAGAGTATTTTATTGAGAATCTTATTTACTTGGATGCCTAGAGGCAAAGAACCAGAATTGCGTCGCTTTTTGCATTTTATTAATAAAATGGATAAATATTTTTTGAGTTTCATTTTCTTTTGTGCCTCTACTTTAAGAGGTTTTTGTAGAAGGGTGGCATCCCCTTGATGCCCTTTTTAATTCAATCCTTCTTATTTATTAAAAAAAAAAAAAAAGAGAAGGAGAAATCGGACATAAACAGGGACACTACAATGACAAGACAACACCAGTGAGCTTAATTGAGACGAAGATGTGAGATCTCTGCTGTTTTATTTGAGCCATCATTCCATGGGGCCTTGTGTGTAGTTGTAGCATATGACATTTTGATAACTAAATTCCTCAAATCTTCATAAAATGAACAGTTGGAGAATATAAGGATGGGGATAATATATCACTGTGGACTTATTGCAAAAAAAGATGTCTGTGAAGGATGCCCCTTTTGCACAGATCTGATCTAGGAACCATGGACACACCTTATAGCGTGATGAATCCATGAAAAATATATCAGATACCAGCACAGTCAGCACTTCGTAGGCGCACACAGGCAAGTGTCAAACCAGATGCTAGCCATGTTCTATTCTCATTGTTTTTAAAGCTAGCAAGTTCTAGACAAACAAGAGAATGTCTATTGATTGAACACTGCTCAAAATAGTAAAAACAAATGACAAACAAATCATTATGAATTTATTCATTCTTTGTCCAATCCAATATTGTACAAATCCCACCTTTGAACAATAGAAAAAAATAAAATAAAATAAACAAATTATGATACTATTATTCAGTCGAACAGTTAGGACTTGGCTCAAGAAAATAAATTATGCATTGTGTTGGGCAAAATTATATGCAGGTGTACGGACTGCCGACCAAGTGTAAGTGAGGGCCACGTGGCCCAGTGCCGAGCAGTTTCGTTGCATCCACGAAATCATTCGCCGAGCACGTTGCATTGTGACACGTGGCGTGTTGCCGAACAGTCGATTGGTACCACGAGAGTTCCACGTGAGGATCATACATGGACACGAGTCTGTGGGTTAATACTCCAGACGACCCTGAGCTTCCGCACCTACGGATAGTACGTTGCTACGTGGCTTCAGCCGAGGACGCTAATAGTTAAATTGTTCGGCCAATCGATTGACGGCTAGTAAATGTTGGGTCTGGGACCCGCTGCCTTAAAGAGGGTTCTGACCATAAATGCAGCATAGTTATGACTGAACTGGGTGTTTACCTCTGAAGAAGTAACTAAATCGATTCATCTCGTTACGGGTAGTTGACGGACGTGACAGAAAGACAGTCTGACCCTGAAATTCCGGTTGTAATGGCGTGTTAAGCCGTCAGAAGCATTAAATGAAGGGCATGGTGTATTAAATGAGAGATTTGAGGCATTAAATGAACGGGAAGTGCATTTAAAGCGAGGAGGGAAAAAGGAACACGGAAGTATGCGTAATGTCAAATCACAGGTATACTTTAATGATTATTCGAGTTACTATAAATAGAACATTCCGCTGAACAACAGAGGTAAGCTGACTATTGCCAACTTAAGTTTTCACTTATTTCCTCCTGAAGGTTTCCTTCTTTGAGCGACTTACTGACTTAAGCATCGGAGGGTTTTCCGGCCAGAGACCTCCCCTCCGGCCGTAACCTTTCTTTTTGTCTTTGTTCGGCAGGTCGGCGATTGCATTTCCGATTGGCGTGGTCAACAGTTCAGGCGGTAATTTTTACTGCCGAACATTTGGCGCCCACCGTGGGGCTCGTTGTTTAGCCCAGTATTGTTATTTGCCAGCTTTTTTCCTTGTTTCTTTGTCAAGTCTCTAGTACTTGTCCACATAATGACTTCGGGAGGAAACACTACTCCCCCAGCATCTCCACGGGCAGGGGACGGTTCCACTCCTGCCAAAACTAAAGGGAGTGCATTGATTATCCGGACTCCAGGTCTGGAGCATGCCAGGAAAAGAAAAATGGAGGACCCTGAGGCGCTGAAACGGAGAGAGGAGTTGATGGTTAAGGCCAGTGAGAAGCAAGCAGAACTGGAGGAGATTCTGCTAGAGTTAAGTAAGGAGAAGGGAAAGTCTACTGCTAGCCATGCGGCCGATTCTGATTCAGAATCTGACGAAAGTTACGATGCTCTTTACAAGCACTCCACTGATGAAGATGACGGGGACGCCCATGAACAAGAGGAGGTACGTTCTCGCTCGCGACATGATGTCACTCCTTCCAGAAAGGGCTCGCGCCATGCCAAAACCATTGCGAAACGTGACGCGAAATCTGATGCTGACGCGCTCACCAAAGTGCATCACAAAAAGAGCTCCACGAAAAAGGTGCCGGAGGCACACTCAGAAGAGACGGATAGCTCGGACAAAGAAGAGCTGACTTCGAAGCGTAAGAAAGCGGGAAAGGCAAAGATAGAGGAGTGGAGGCAAGCAAAGGAATGGGGTGCTCAGGGCCAGAGCACACGCATGATGGCAAGGAAAGCCCTGGGGAGGATCTCTGCTTCCCCATTTGTTGATGAAATAATCGATGCAGAGCCTCCGGAGAAATTCCAAACTCCGAGGCTTAATCTCTATGATGGAAGAACTGACCCCCTGGCCACTACCGTCATTACATGCAGGCCATGACATTGTGGAGCAACAATGACCACCTTATGTGCAAAGTATTCCCTTCCAGTTTGGGGGATACAGCGCTTCAGTGGTTCCATAAACTACCCCCTAGCAGTATCCGGTGTTGGCAGCAATTGGCAGAGGAATTCGTCACTCGGTTTTTGGCTAACACAAAACAGCCCAAAACCGCTGACGTTCTCCTTACGATGAAAAGAAAACCCGGGGAATCATTGAGAGATTATTCCCGCCGCTACCTGGAGCTCTACAACGAGGTGGGAGAATGCTCGGAGCAACTGGCCGTCACCTCGTTTAAGCTGGGGTTGCAGAAGGAGGATAGGCTGTGGCTCTCCTTGACCAAAAAGCCCGCGGCCAACATGTCAGATCTTATTGCCGGATTGAGAAGTACGCTAAGGTGGAGGACGAGACACAGCCGGCCGAGCAAAAAGAAAGGAGATCCCAGGGCCAGAGAAAGGAGAAAAGCCGGGGAGGAGGCCGTCGATTCGAAGATGAGGAGAAGTCCGTCTTCGAAGCGGTCAATACAGTATTCAAGATACCGATTTTCAAGATCCTCCCTCAAATAAGGAGTAAGCCATATTTCAAATGGCCCGGAAAGCTGCCGGACTTCCCTTGAAAGGAGAATTCCAAAAATTATTGTGCGTATCATCAAGACAAGGGGCATCGCACCGGGGCCTGCCGATCCTTGCGGCATCATCTGGAGGAATTGGTGCGCAAGAGCCACCTTAAAGAGTTTATAGATGAGGGCAGGATCAGAGAAGCAGCCCCACAGGACAGAGAGCCAAGGGGGCAACGAGAAGAGACTGCCGGGGAGGAGGCTGCCGAGGAGATCCAACCCCCACCAAGGGCTAGGGCACGTAGAGACGTTCCGAGACCTGCGGTCATCCACGTGATCCATATGGAGCAGCGGCCCCGGAGTGTCATCAATCACGCCCCTAATCCACCGAGTAAAGAAATCTTGGGGGTTGCAGGTCAGCCGAGCAAGCGCCCGAGGAAAGCCGCCATAGAGGGAATCACCTTTCATGAAGACGAGCATTCTGGTGTTCAGCTGCCCCACAATGATGCCCTAGTGATCACTCTGGGAATGTTCGACTTCGAAGTGAGAAGAATCCTGGTGGACGCAGGAAGCTCAACAGAAGTTATGTTTCTGAGCTTATTTAAGAAGCTCGGACTAACTGAGGAGGATCTGGAACCGGCAGAATGCCCGCTCATAGGCTTCAATTCTGCCCCTCTTTGGCTTTTGGGCAGAGTTGTCATTCCTGTCCGTGCGGGCCCAGTGGAGTAAGAGGTTGAGTTCACTATTGTGGATTCTCCTTCTTCCTACAATGCTATAGTAGGAAGGTCGTGGATTCATGCTTTGAAGGCGGTCCCCTCAACCTACCATCAAGTCCTGAAATTCCCCTATTATGGGGAAGTGATTTCTATTTTTGGGGACCAAAATACTTCCCAAAAGTGCTTCTCTGCAGCCCTAAAGTCCAAAACTATCCCCGAGCAAGTCCAGTTGACGGAGCTACCCGAGGATGCCCCGAAGATCGATGATGTCGGTGGCGATCCACAGAGGAAAGTCATAGAGGGATTGGAGAAATATCAGATTGGCCCAGCTGAGGATGACAAATTCTTCCTGATCGGCACCAACCTAAGCGCCGAGGAGCAACTAGAACTAACGGAGATGCTCTTGAAGAATATTGGAACATTCGCCTGGACTCCACATGAAATGCCAGGTATTTCTCCCGAAGTCATGACTCATAAGCTGAATGTGAATTCGGGGGTAAAACCTGTGATACAAAAGGCAAGGCGATCGGCTCTCCAGCACGCGGAGGCGGTCATAGAGGAGGTCGGCCGATTGTTAGAGGCAGAGGCCATCCGGGAAGTCTCATACCTGGAGTGGTTGGCCAATACAGTCGTGGTCAAAAAGAAGAATGGGAAATGGAGAGTCTGCGTAGACTATACAGACCTGAATAAGGCATGCCCGAAGGATCCATTCCCCCTGCCAAAGATCGACCAACTCGTTGACTCAACCGCTGGATGTTCCAGGATGTCGTTCCTGGACGCTTATAGAGGATATCACCAGATCCCTATGTTCGGCCCTGATGAGGAGAAAACTTCTTTCATAACCCCTCGAGGCATATACTGTTACAGGGTTATGCCATTCGGACTAAAGAACGCTGGAGCCACTTATCAACGGCTGGTTACGAAAATATTCAAAGAAGACCTCGGACAGACGATGGAGGTCTACATCGATGATATGGTGGTGAAAAGCAACGAGCCGAACACTCATCTCCAACATCTCCAGCGCGTTTTTTCTACCCTTGATCAGTATGGGTTAAAATTGAATGCTGCCAAGTGCGCCTTTGGAGTTGGCTCGGGTAAATTTTTGGGCCACTTGGTGAGCAGAATTGGAATTAAGGCTGATCCCGATCAAATACGTGCCATCCAATCTATTTTTTCTCCACGCACTAAAAAAGAAGTTCAAAAGCTTACAGGGATGGTGGCGGCACTCAATCGGTTTATCAGTAGGTCATCCGACAAGTGCCGACCATTCTTCAGACTGCTCAAAGGGGCCAATAAGATGCAATGGGATGCTGAGGCGGACGCGGCACTGGAAAAGCTTAAAGAATATCTGACAACTGTCCCGATATTATCAACACCGCAGCCGGGGGATATTTTACAACTATATCTGGCAGTCTCAGAACATGCAGTCAGTGCCGTCCTGCTGAGAATGGAACAAGGGAAGCAACATCCTATCTACTACGTGAACAAAATAATGCAAGGGGTGGAGACCAGATACCTTCCCCTAGAGAAGCTGACCTTGACATTAATAATGGCATCCAGGAAGTTAGCCCATTACTTCCATACACACCCCATTTAGGTGGTCACCAATCAGCCAATTGGCCATATTTTAAAGAGGGCTGATGTGTCTGGTCGGGTGGCAAAATGGGCAGTTTCTCTCGGTGCATTCGACATAAAATTCGTCCCAAGAATCGCGATAAAGGCCCAAGTTCTGGCCGATTTTGTAGCGGAATTCACCACACCAGCCCCTGGTCCAACAAAAGAGGTTTGGCAAGTAGAAATAAAATCTGCCCCAGCCGAACATTTTGATTCCGAGCAACCTTGGCAGATCGAGGTTGATGGATCTTCGTCCAGAAAGAGAGGCGACGTGGGCATAGTCCTGACTACACTAGAAGGGGTCTCGATAGAATATGCAATAAAGCTCGAATTCGAAGTTACTAATAATGAGGCAGAGTATGAAACTCTCTTAGCTGGGCTTGACATTGTTCGGCGATTGATGGCAAACGATGTCGTAATAAGGACTGACTCTCAGTTGGTTGCTAACCAGCTGAAGGGTGAGTATATGGCTAGAAGTGAGGAGATGGCGGAGTATTTACAAGCGGCAAAGAAGAAAATTGAAGGCTTTAATAAAGCTAGCGTGGAGCTTATTGGCAGGGATCATAATGTTCACGCTGACGCACTTGCAACGCTGGCTGCCTCTTCTCGAATAAGGTTAACCGATCAGGTTTTCTTGAAAGTTCTAAAGAGGCCGAGCATAACGAAAGATAAGGAGGTAATGTATGCTGACTTAGCCCCATCTTGGATGGATCCAATCATTGCTTACTTGAAGGACGGGACACTTCCCGAGAACAAGACAGAAGTGAGGAAGCTGCGAATAAAAGCCACCAGATTTTGGCTCTCCCCTGATCATAAGCTATACAAGAAGTCCTTCACAGGACCCTATCTTCTTTGTGTTCATCCTGACAAAGTGCAAAATTTTCTCTATGAGCTTCATGAAGGGGTCTGTGGGGCACATACTGGGGGCAGATCACTGGCACACCGAGCAATCACACAAGGGTATTGGTGGCCAAAGATGGGGTTTGATGCTCAAGCTTACGTTCGGAGATGCAAGAAATGCCAAAAGTTCGCTCTCATTCCTCACCAGCCAGCCCAAGAAGTTTGTCCGCTAACTAGTCCTTGGCCATTCGCTCAATGGGGACTCGACATTGTAGGGCCCCTGCCAACTGCTCCGGGAAATAGAAAGTTTTTAGTGGTCGGCACCGACTACTTTACTAAGTGGGTGGAGGCAGAACCCCTGGCTCACATCAGAGATGCAGATACCATTCGGTTTATTTGGAGGAACATCATTACCAGGTACGGCATCCCTAGGACACTTATTTCCGATAATGGGACACAATTTGACAGTGCCCCATTTAGGGAGTATTGTTCTAGATATGGAATCAGGAATATTTATTCCACACCAGCTTACCCCCAGAGCAATGGTCAAGCCGAAGCTACAAACAAGGTCATTCTTAATGGGATCAAGAAAAAACTGGAAGTGGCAAAGGGAAAATGGGTCGATGAACTGCCATCGGTGCTATGGACGTACCGAACAACCCCTAGAAGATCAACCGGGGAGTCTCCCTTCTCTCTGGCTTACAGAGTTGAGGCTGTTATTCCGCTGGAGGTTGGCTTGCCGAGTATCAGGACTCTAGCCTTTGACAAAGGAGAGAACGATAAAGCCATGGCTATGAGTCTGGATATGATTGATGAAAGAAGAGATCTGGCCGCGCTAAGGTTAGCCAATTACCAGCAAGAGACAAGGAAGAAATTTAATAAAGGGGTTAGACATAGAGAGTTCAGCACTGGCGACTGGGTGTTGAGAAAATTGATGGGGAGCAGAAAAGATCAAACCAAAGGAAAGCTTGGAGCGAATTGGGAAGGACCATTCCTCGTCTCAGAGGTGCTCGGCAATGGTGCTTACAAGCTAACTGATATGGAGGGAAAGCTAATCAAAAGACCGTGGAATATAGCCCATCTAAAGTTGTACTATCACTAATTTTGCTGTATATTTGTTGATTAAAGACTTTGTACATTTATTGAAAAGCGACTCTTTTGTAAGCAATGAAAGCAATTTCAAAAGCTCGAGATAACTCCCAACTTAGCAAAAAGACGCCATGATCGGCTTGCCGAGCATTGGCACGAAAGAATGCCACATCTCCTTTGATGTTGGCCTGAAAAGAATTATCAAAAGAAGCCACGCTCGGCTTGCCCAGCGTTGGTACAATCCTGGTGTACTGACCAGGAATTCTCTTTAGACTGAGATTCAATTCCTCAGTCTTCTGAAAAGAATTATCAAAAGAAGCCACGCTGGGCTTGCCCAGCGTTGGCACAATCCTGGTTTATTTACTGACCAGGAATTCTCTTTAGACTGAGATTCAATTCCTCAGTCTTCTGAAAAGAATTATCAAAAGAAGCCACGCTGGGCTTGCCCAGCGTTGGCACAATCCTGGTTTATTTACTGACTAGGAATTCTCTTTAGACTGAGATTCAATTCCTCAGTCTTCTGAAAAGAATTATCAAAAGAAGCCACGCTCGGCTTGCCCAGCGTTGGTACAATCCTGGTTTACGGACCAGGAATTCTTCTTAGGCTGAGATTCAATTCCTCAGTTTTCTGAAAAGAATTATCCAAAGAGAACCATGCTCGGTTCACCGACCATCGGTACAGAAAGAATCCACATCATTTCTGATGATTGGGACAATCCTGGTTTGCTCGACGGCTGGACACGCTCCTCGAGCCAGAATTCAATAATCTATTGGTTGGAAAGAAAAGAAGCCACGCTTAGTTTTCATAAGCATTGGTACAATAGATGTTAAAGCTCTCACAACACAAAAAATCCTCTCAAAGGAGCTCGGCGTTGATGTACAAAAGGCCTTGTATCATAAAAATTCATTTCTCCAATGCTCGCCATGGATTTGAAAAGCAAAATTTTACTCAAAAAGCAAATCTCTCTGTTATTACATGAAAGCTGGATGACGGCCGAGCACATCGAGGTATGTGAAAATTATTAAAGACATTCCTCTTTAGCAAAAGCTTGAAGTTATTTGATGAAAAGCAAGTTATTACTTGAACTTGTTGCCCTTGAAAGACTTGATACTTAGAGCATTTCTATTAAATCTTATCGTAGCTCGATTATTGGTACAGATTCATTCAAGACACATACCTCAACACAAGCACAAAACATATAAATAGAAAGGTACACTCCCAATGGGAAAAAGCGAGATTGAGACTAATCCAAAAATCTTTTATTACGTATTTTTAATACACTTACAGTACGATTATACTTTACATAATGGTCAACCGAAGAAGCTATCCTAAATCCTAAACCTAAGGTGAGGCATTAACATTTGTTATAGGGGTTTGTGGCTATCTCGTGTGAAAAAACATCAAGATACTCCTCGGCTGCCCTCCCTATAACTTCGTCAACAACCAAGTCAAAGTATTCTTCAACCAATTCGTCGGCAGTTCTAAACAAGCAAAGGCATGGAAACACAAAGCAAGATTAGAGAAAGACCAAAGTTTTTTCATTCATTCAGACTTAAAAGCTTTACATAGTTCATCGCGTTGTTACATCTGACTTGAATGAAAAAGCAAAACAAAAAAAAAATATAAAGAAGCTCACTTCTCTCCCCCCTTAGCTGGATCACTCTCCACAACCAGTTCAATCTGTTCAATCTGTTGGGGTGCTTGGGAGGTGTTCTTCTGAGCACTATCCACCTCAACCTCCCCTTCGTCGACGGTCTCTTCAGCAGTTTGAACTGAGGGAGTTTGAGGTGGACGTTCGAAGCTGAACTGAGGAGTTAAGCGTTCTGGATCAGGATAAGGGACCTCTGTGTATATAGGGTTGGTGTGATCGATGTTGTTTTTCTTCATTGCAGCCTCCCAACCCTCAAGGAAAAAGTCGTTGTGAGCATCCCTCATATCCACGCAATCGTTGATCTGCGCCTCCACATCAGCTTCGGCTTTCTCCTCCGCCGCTCGAAGGGCGGTTTCTTTGCCTTCCAAAGCCCGAGTCTTCAGCGCAAGCTCAGCTCAGAGGTTAGCCAGCTCCTGCTTCGACTTACTTTGCTCGGCTCTGGAAGTCTCCAACTCCTTCAAAAGAAATTCTTGCCCAGCCTTCGTCGAGGATAACTCAATCTCAGCCCTCGAAAGTTTGCCCTTGACCTACAACAGCTCTTCGTCTTTACGGATCAGGATCTTGTCCATAGACTCCATCCGAGCTTTGTTCCCCGCTACTTGGCCAAGGGCAATGTTGAGTTGATTCTCGAGCTCGTTCTTTTCATCTCGGAGCTGGCTTCTCTCTTTTGCC
Source organism: Vitellaria paradoxa (assembly GCA_019916065.1). Taxonomy (NCBI): domain Eukaryota; kingdom Viridiplantae; phylum Streptophyta; class Magnoliopsida; order Ericales; family Sapotaceae; genus Vitellaria; species Vitellaria paradoxa. The sequence continues at coordinate 290,105 of CM034237.1, forward strand.
AGAGCGTCATTGCTGGACTGAAGATTCTTCTTTTCCTTTTCTAAGGTCCTCACGTTTGCTTTCAAGTCCTTTATGTCTGACCTGTCCTGCTCGGCTCTGGCATTGGAGGCTTGGCTCCGAGCAATAAGCTCCATTGTGTAGAGAGAAGTCTGTGGAGAAGAGTAGAGAGTTAGAAAAAGCATAGTAGCAAAAGGATGAACATAAAGGAATATGATTTTACTTACAGAAATAATATTGTTCATTAGAGCCTTGTGAATATCCTCCGTTTTATTTTTTCTCCTAGCACGAACGTCCTGAGGAGGGAGGACACCTTTAAGAAACTCCTCGGCATGGTTGAAGGCTGTGTCTTGGATAGTGAAGGGCCGGCCCTGAGGGAACTCAAGGCTGGGGATAAGGATTTTTGGGACAAATGGAGGAGAATCTCGAACCGGATTGGCTGGATACTCGATGGCGAGCGGCACAGGTCCAATCGGTTGAGGTGGCAGTGGCTCGAAAGTCCTCGGCGACGCATCCTTAGCTGGAGGCGCATCTTTAGAAGGTGTTGCCTCCTTTCCAGCAATCACTTGAGGCAGCTTTGATTGCTCGACAGCACGAGCCGCTTCCGTGGACTGCGTCTTGGCCCTTTTTTGCTCAGGGCCGGAGGGTTTTTGTTTAGGCGCCTCCTGCTCATTTCTTTTCTCAATCTTTACTTTCAAAATCTGTTCGGCGGTTGCAGAAGCAGGGGCTCTCCCCTCATCGAGCTTCCTTTTGCCAGCAGCTTTTTGCTCATGAGCTTTTTTCCTCTTGGCCTCCTCGACCTTCTGCTCTTTCGCCTTCGCCATGGCGAGCTTTTTGTAGTCGATTTTTGAGGCCATGTCTCCTCCCCCTTCTTCTTCGGAACTAGAGAAGTATTCGAAGGCTGAGGGTGGTTGAACTTCTTCCTCTTCCTCCTCTTCTTCCTCCTCGTCCAGAAGAATCAGTCTTCGTTTCCTCGGCTGCTCGGCAGATTCGAGAACAACCACTTCTGGAGCAGGGACTTGCTCGGCAATCAATGGGAGAGCGAATAGAGGTGGACGCACCCACTCCGGATGCCTTAAAGCGTAATAATCTTCAGAGGTCGCGAAGCCTTGAGGAGGAGCGATAAATGTTTGATGGGAGGGAGTGAAGCCGAACAAAATCGGAACCGCTCTGGCAAATGGGTAAAGATCCGGACCTCTAAGGAATGAGAACACCTGTTTCAGATGATCTTTGTCGGCGCGGATACCAGTGGCCCAAAACTTCTTTGATTGGACGGCTGCACAGGTGTTAGATCAAACAGTTAGAAGGCATAAAAAAGATAAAAAAATGAAAAACGAAGAAGAAAAAGAACTGGTAGCATTCGAAATCAACCAACCTGGGCCCAAAGAAACCCGATGGACGATTGGATAATGATCTTCGTCTGGATCGTGCGTCCAGTGACCTGTGACGACGCACAGGTCACTTTCTGACTTAATCGTATCAGGCAGCGTGTGGACCAAGGCTTTTTCTGGTCGGGATTTCAGGTACCACCGGTTCTCATCCTTCTTCACTTTTTGGATGGAGTAGCAGTAAAGAAGATCCCACTTGGATATGTGGAACCCGTATCGCCTATTTATTTCTATTACCCCATTAACAATTCTGTAGAAGTTGTGGGTAAGGTTCCTAGGGCCAAGGTCTAGAATGCTCATCATAGAGCGAAGAAAAGGGTGTAGGGGGAACCTAAGGCCACCTTCGGTGATGGCCACTATGGGGAACTCCCCCGTTTCACGCTCGCCTTGCTCGGCAAGCCTAATATCTACATTATGAGGAATTTGGTACTTTTCCTTGAAAGCCCTAATTTTTTCCTCAGAGTTTAACTCATTTGCAAGTCTACCCATGACGGAAAATTTGAAATAAAAAGGATTAACTCACTAGGAACGAAGAACGATGGGAAGGATGAAAGCTCGAGAAAACGGAGACTCAGAGAGAAAGGAGCAAACGAAATCTGATGGCTCGAATCGCGGAAAGGAAGTAGAAGAAGATGAACCCAGTATATATATGTATACGTGTGTGTATCCGTGGGGGTAACCGAAGCGTTACCAATAAAAAGGCAACGGGCGGCAAAAATGGCATTTATTACCGCCCCAGTTTTTAAACTTCTGACCACTCGTGTTTTAACAGCGCGGATTTGGGAACCCGCGTAAGCGGCGCAGTAGGTGAAAAGCTAAAAAGGCTCTACGCGTGTCATTTACGAGGAGAGAGAAGAGTCCAATCGGATTTAAAGCGCGACGGGAGGACACTAAACGACGAACCGCGTGGAAGGTTGAACCGTTTGGTAAGGTGAGGTTCCTTTGCTCTGCTACTCTGTCCGGAAAATACCATTTTCCAACCAGAGTGGGGGCAAAATGTTAGGCAAAATTATATGCAGGTGTACGGACTGCCGACCAAGTGTAAGTGAGAGCCACGTGGCCCAGTGCCGAGCAGTTTCGTTGCATCCACGAAATCATTCGCCGAGCACGTTACATTGTGACACGTGGCGTGTTGCCGAACAGTCGATTGGTACCACGAGAGTTCCACGTGAGGATCATACATGGACACGAGTCTGTGGGTTAATACTCCAGACGACCCTGAGCTTCCGCACCTACGGATAGTACGTTGCTACGTGGCTTCAGCCGAGGACGCTAATAGTTAAATTGTTCGGCCAATCGATTGGCGGCTAGTAAATGTTGGGTCTGGGACCCGCTGCCTTAAAGAGGGTTCGTGACCATAAATGCAGCATAGTTATGACTGAACTGGGTGTTTACCTCTGAAGAATTAACTAAATCGATTCATCTCGTTACGGGTAGTTGACGGACGTGACAGAAAGACAGTCTGACCCTGAAATTCCGGTTGTAATGGCATGTTAAGCCGTCAGAAGTATTAAATGAAGGGCATGGTGTATTAAATGAGAGATTTGAGGCATTAAATGAAAGGGAAGTGCATTTAAAGCAAGGAGGGAAAAAGGAACACGGAAGCATACGTAATGTCAAATCACAGGTATACTTTAATGATTATTCGAGTTACTATAAATAGAACATTCCGCTGAACAACAGAGGTAAGCTGACTATTGCCAACTTAAGTTTTCACTTATTTCCTCCTGAAGGTTTCCTTCTTTGAGCGACTTACTGACTTAAGCATCGGAGGGTTTTCCGGCCAGAGACCTCCCCTCCGGCCGTAACCTTTCTTTTTGTCTTTGTTCGGCAGGTCGGCGATTGCATTTCCAGTTGGCGTGGTCAGCAGTTCAGGCAGTAATTTTTACTGCCGAACACATTGCATTGTTTGCATAATTGCAAAATAGTAGCAAGTGTTGTTTTCTAAGTCTATCTGTATGATAAAGAGTGATTTCTATTTTTGTCTTGTCGTCACCTTCAAACAAATTTGTAAAATTCCAAAAGAGTGAATGAGGCAAAAAGTGGAAGTGGCCTTTGGCAGGCCAAATGAAGTACCAGAAAGTTGATTCGTCCACAGTACTTGCATAAGCTCCTCCAGCTACAAGTAACCCTATTGTAGCACCTGTCAACAATCTCCCCTACAGTTCAAGAAAACCAGCAATTTAGAAACTGATATACGTTAACCAACTTTCAATTAAAATTCATAGAAATGAAAAATTATCACGAGCAACAGAACAGGAAAAAAACACACACACAATGGAAGTCTTGTATTTGAAAACCATTAAATATGAACTTAAAAGACTAGCAATTCAGTTAACAGCTCAAATAAAAACAACGTATCACTGTTGTTCAACTGCCTTTGTTAAGCTTAAAGTTTTGACAAAAAATCATAGCAAGATACCAGCATCTTGCCAAACAAAGCCCACCAAAAAAAAAAAAAAGGTAACCCAGTCTTCAAATTCAGACTCCCATACTCACAAATACATGAATATATAACAGAATTGTTTGTCTGCACCTCAGTGTGGAAATAACAGAAATGAAAATTCCAAAGTTATTTTACATATATTTGCACCAAATACAGTGCAATTCACGGCTGTGAGGACGCCGTTGTCAATGGACACAAAATCTTCCTTGCCAACTTGTGTCTAATTTGGCTTAAACCATTGCTCATATAGCATTGGGTGAAATCAAATTGGATAACTACGTCCAAATATATGATACGTATACCTATATAGAAGTGTGTGTGTATGTGTGTGTGTATATATATATATATGAGAGAGAGAGAGAGAAAGAGAGAAGAGTACCTTCTTGGAAGAGTGAGGAATTTTGGGAGCAGCTTCGGCAGTGGAAGGAGTAGTAGTAGAGTAATGACTGGAAGGTCTAAGTCGAAAAGCAGGGATTGGCTTAAGCTTGCGACGCAAACAGTCCCTCGTCAGTTTGAATGTAAACCTCCCTAGCATTCCTCTTTAGTTTCAATCCTTTCAGCTGCGATGTGATCAAACCCTAATAAACATAAACTCTTCCCCTTAACTCAAGACTTGCCCAAACAGAAAGGGAGAGAAGAAAAACTATTGCACTGTAGAGAGACAGAGTGAGAATCTAGAACAAAGTTGTTCTGTTTTCACGCATGGGGGAGAATTTCAGGCCCCGGATGCCCGACCCGATCAACGAATCATCCGATCCAATGTCCAAGCACTGGCTTTTTTGGTTTTGAATCTTATGATGTATTTTTTCTTTTTCTTTTTTTTTTTTTCTCTCTCTCTCTCGTCTCACTAACACTTTTTTCCCATATTTTGGCTTTAGATGCACGAATCAGATAACAAAAAAATACCTTTACTTCTCACAAAAACTAAATAAATAAATAGAAAACACTTTAGAGATGTATATAAAAAATTCCACATAATTTTAGACTTTGTTTAAAAAGTTTAATTAGTTTCTCAGGTTTTGACTGTATTTTTTTATTTTTTTAAATAATCAAATTTATCTTTTTAAATTTTAAATTTTGTTTAAGCCATAAAAGATAAAAATATCAAATTAATAAAAATTAAAAATTAATTAGTAAAAACTCAATTTTTTTTCTTCTCAAACCCAAAAAAATAAGGTGGTATTTGGTTTAATTTTCTATTTTTATTTTTTATTTTATGTTTTATGTTCAAAACAAAGAAATAAAAAATGTTCTATTTTCTTTATTTTGAGATTTTCTTTATTTTAAGTTGAAAACGCTCAAAATGATTTTTTGTCATTTTTCATTTTATGTGTAAATTCATTTTCTGTTTTCTAAAATAAATTTTAAAAATGCAAATGACCAAATGCGTTATAACTGTTTTCATTATTTTCAAAAGAACAAAATGACAAATGCGCTTAAAATAGAAAATTAAAAATAAAAATAAAAAAATAAACTAAATGGGTCCTAAGCTTTTTAAGTACTCATTTATCAAAAAAAAAAAAAAATCTAACCTTTTTTTTTTTTTCAAACTATGCGCATGGTTATGGATTTTTGTAAAATATTTAAGTGTGTAACTATCAAAAAATAACAAAGGCAACATGTAATTAATATTTAATTCAAAATTAATATGTAATATTTAAACATTAAAAAAATAAAAAAAAAACATTTTAAATACCTAACAATAATAGAACAATCCGAAACAGACTTATTAAATAATAAAAAACATAGGACACTTATCAATCATTGAAACAAAAAATAAAACACAAAAAAATTAATAAAAAACAACAAAATAAGACATTCCGAACGCTAACAATTCCTCAAATTTTTAAGTAAAAGACAACATTTAATGTTTAAATAAAAAAATCAATATACTTAACAATAGTAAAATGATTCGAAATAGACTTATAAAATAAAAAAAAATGACACATTAATCTTTCAAATAAAAAATAAAATAAAATAAATCAATAAATAAATAGATAACACCAGATGTAACAATCTCTTAAATTTTTAATATAAAAAAATTAATGTTCAGAAAATGGAAGCAGAAATCATATCATTATTACTTGGATTCACGGCACCAAAATTCTCGGAAGGAAGAGAAGTTGGGTGAGCCTGCAACTGCAAAACCAAAGCCCACCGGCAATAATTTAGGCATCCTTCCGCCGCCCCGGGGGGTGGGGGGAGGGTTCACCATAAAGCTATTAGAGGGTGTTTGGTTGGCTTTTGATGGTTTAAAACTAATCAAAATTCATTAATTTTTATTAATTTTTTGTATTTTTTTTTAATTAAAATTTATCACATATTACTTTTACATCAAATTTTTATATTTTTATTATACTTTTTGATTAAATTTTTGTTAACAAAACACGCCCTTAATTTTAAGCATAAATTTACCAACTTATAAAAAAATATTAAAAATTGAACTTTCAAACCCCCATAATTGAACAGAAGGAAAGAAGGAGGAATCCGAGTTTTCTGCAGCATTTGCGCCAAGCCTAAAGTCCGGACAGTGACATCAAAATCAAGTCACCCGATTCACTTTGAAACAGTAATCACTAATTTGACCGGCAATTGTAACAAAATTGTTCCCCCCTCCAAAAAAAAAAAAAAGGAAATGACTCGTTCTACTTCAAACAACTCAATGATCTCTCTGGATGATCTTCGGACTTAAAATCACTTTGTCCTAAACACCAGTAAAAAAAATAAAAAAAAAGGGAAATATGATTCCAAAATCAATCAAAGACTCACTTACCTTTTTCAACTTCGATTAATCATCAGTCCACTGCCTCGATTGTATCTACTTGTACAACAGGAATGCAAAACCTAAAAAACTTATAGTACTGTGAAAAGTACAATTATAAAACTTAATTTGTGGTTTGTTGAATAGATTTATATTCTAAAGAGATGAGAAAGTGTTTTTAAATGCATTCATGAGAATTCCTTGTGATTTGCAGGTGTTTGGGACTAAAATGGCTAAAGTTTGACCAAAATGGATGAAATTAAGAAAGTGGTTCGAACACATGTACAAACCACATGTTGTTCAAACCAGTATTCTAACTACAGAAGGCACACCAGAAGAAGTAGCAACAAAAATTGGCTAAGTATGGAGAAAGTGGTTCGAACCTTTGTTCGAACCACAGGTTGTTTAAACCTTGGTTAGAACAACAAAAGCTGGTGCAGACCAACAAGTGCAGAATTTGACTAAGGTAAAGTGGTTTGAACTTTGGTTCGATCAACAGATCAAGGTGCCAAGCATCAGAAGCTCAAAATTTTCTAAGTATGAAATTTTGGTTCGAACCAACCCTTGTTCAAACACTGGTTCAATCAATAAAAGCTGTGCAAGGTTCAATTGGAGAAAAATTGACTAAGTCCTGTAACTTGGTCTGAACCCTTGTTCGAACCATCAGTCTGTTCGAACACTTGTTCAAACCAACCTACAATACGAGAATTCTGCAATTCAGCTTTTGAGTGAAGCCATTTGTAACCGAATATACGATTCATTCCTTTCCATTGAGTTTTCCATATATATAGAGAGAGTTTTAGAGAGAGAAAATAGTTTAAACTTCAATTTTTTGAATATTTGTAGCAGATTTTTAGTTTTATGAATGGAATTACTTTGTTTTCCACTGTCTTCTCCTTCCCTAATGTTTGAGTAGACTTCTCTCTTGGATTCAAGGCAAGTCTCGTAGTTGATTTGCAAAAATTCCAAGGTAATATGCTTAATGTTGAAATTTCATGTGTTAAGGAAACAATCTATGTTTGATTTGAATTAATTATTGATTTTTTGAGTTGAGATTTCAGTTGAACTCCAATTTTGTATGGTTTATGGCTTTTACCTATGGATTTCTACTTAGAATTATCATGCATTTCTCTTGAATTTGTATGGTGATTGCTATTCTTAGAATTTATATGTAAGATTTATGAGCTATGAATATTAGGTGTTTGATTTGAATTCTCAACAGATTTTTGTTCTTAATTTCTTATTTAAACCAAATTTGGATTGTTCCAAAGTGGTTGAATATAAGAATTATCTTCCGATGTACTCTTTTTTGGTGTAGATTGAGTAATTGATTTCTTGGAATTTATTGTCAATCACTACGAGCTTGTCTTGGATCCAAGGTTTTCTTTAATTTGTTTTCTAAAAAAGTATTATCTAAACAACCATTGCTAAAACCAAATTCAATCTCTATCATTCATTGTGGGGTTGAAATTTGCCTAAAACCTTTTCCAAGAATTGTTTATTCACTAATTTTTATTAAGGCTCTCTGTGGACACGATCCGGTTCTTACCGGTTACTGTGCTTCAATAGACACCCTGCACTTGGGGTTGAGCCAATATTAATACACTGGAATCGAGCAAGCACTTTTGGCGCCGTTGCCGGGGAGTCTTAAGCACATGGAGAGAAATGCAAAATATGGCTCAATTCCTTAAGACCTCGCTCCATTGGCACATGGAGAAAAATGTAAGCAGATTTTTTGAAAAAGTATTTCCCAGCTCACAGAACATTAATAATGCAAAAACAAATCAGGAATTTTGCATGTCAACCGGGTGAGTCATTTTTTCATGCATGGGAGAGGTTTAAGGATTTATGTAATGCATGCCCTCATCGTGGATTTTTGATTTGGCGGTTGTGTAGTTTTTTCTATGATGCATTGCCATCTGAGCATAAACAGTTAGTGGGTACAATGAGTAATGGCCAGTTTCTTGATAAGTCGGCTGAGGAAGCCTATGAGTTTTTGGAGGAGTTGGCTGAAAATACCAGATCTTAGGAGGTAACATCACCTTTACCCTTAGAGTCTAGAGGAGTCCAAGCACAATCTAGCGGGAAATTAAGGTTGAATGAAAATGATGATTTGAATGCTAGGATAGCTACTCTCACTAGGAAAGTAGAGTTATTTGAGACGAAGAAGGTGAATATAGTAAACGAGAGGGAAATGAAATGTGTCATATGTGAGTTTCCTGACCATAGTACTGATGATTGCCCCACGGTTCCAGCTTTCAAGGAAGTTTTGTATGGGCAAACTTCAAACACAAACACCTCACGCACTTTCCCTAAGCAATACCCCAGCCAAACTCAAGCTCAGTCAGAACACCCTACCCTTCCTAACCAGTACCATCCTGGGTTGAGAAATCATCCCAATTTTTCATGGAGGAATTATTCATCTAGTGCACCTTATCCCCCACATTTCAATTCAAACCCTTTTCAAGGTCAACCACAAGGTCCATCTTCTAGCTCCTTTAAACCTTAATATAGAAAGTCGTCATTAGAGGATAACCTTCAGCAGTTTATGCAAGGTCAAATTGGTATTAACAATCAAACGACAAAGAATCAAGAGCAAACCAATAGGGCCATTGAGGATATTAGGAACCAACTGACCAAGCTCATCCAAAGTCAGAGTCAAGCTGAAAAGGGTAGATTACCTTCACTGAACATTCAAAATCCTCAAGGTTAAGTTCATATGGGTAAGACCTTAGGTGAGAAATCAACCCATGAGCATGTGCCAGCAATCACTACATTGAGGAGTGGGAGGATAGTTGAAAAGCCAGATGATCCGAGGTTATTGAGGGTTAACAATAAAGAATGAATGGTTTATAGTGAAAAATGGGAGAGTAGTGAACAAGGAGAGAGTAGAATAGAAAAGAAAAGAAGTGATGATGAGGGGAAGAGAAATGATGATGATGTTGTGGAAGAAGTTGTGAGAAATAAGAGAAATGAGAAAAAAAAAAGAACAGGGTTGAGGAAAATAAGAATGAGAATAAAGAAAGAGAACAAGTTGTAGGTTTCCAACCTCGACAACATTTTCCAAGCTAGTTGAGTAAGACGACGAAAGAGTTGTTGAACTCTGAAATTTTTGAGGTTTTCAAGCAAGTAAGGATCAATATACCCTTATTAGATTCCATCAAATAAGTTCCATCTTACTCCAAGTTTTTGAAGGACCTTTGCACTGTCGAGAGGAGGGTGAGTGTCAAGAAAAAAGCTTTTATGGCAGAACAAGTTAGTGTTATTCTTCAATACAAAACCCCACCAAAGTATAATGACCCAGGGTGCCCTACCATAGTATGTGTCATAGGTGAGCACAAGGTGAAACAAGCCCTACTAGATTTAGGAGCTAGTGTCAACCCTCTCCCTTACACAGTTTATCAGCAGTTGGGTTTGGGAAAACTTAAGCCGACTAGAGCGAACTTGCAATTAGCTGATAGGTCGATTAAGATTCCTAGGGGCATTTTGGAGGATGTTCTCATTCAAGTTGATAAGGTTTGCTATCTTGTAGACTTTATTGTTTTAGACACTCAGCCTACCCCTCAAGGTTCCATTCCACCCATTCTTGTCATTTTAGGAAGACCTTTTCTAGTAACCACTAATGTTGTCATCAATTGTATGAATGGGCTTATGAAAATCTCCTTTAGGAATTTGACAGCTGAAATGAACATTTTTAGAGTCGCTAAACAGCCCATAGAAGAAGAGGATGATATAAGAGAGGTGGATTTGATTCAGACAGTTACAGAGGAATTTGTCAAGAGGGAGTTTGTTGGTGATCCTTTGGAGAAAGCATTGACATTAGGAGATGGAAAATATTATAGGGATGAGGTTGATGATGAGGATTTCTTGGAAGTGTTGAGTTGGTTAGATAGTGCACCCATCATGTCTATAGAGTAGTCTGACCAATCTATAAAGAATTTTGCCTCAACCATGGACAACCCTAAATCTTCCATTGTCAAGCCACCCAAGCCTAATAGGAAACCTCTTCCTAGTGAGCTTAAATATACATTTTTAGGAGAGGAAGAGTCATACCCAGTGGTCATATCATCCTAGCTTACTAAGGACCAAGAAGAGAAGCTAGTAAAGATGTTGAAATGACATAAGAAGGCACTAGGTTGGACAATTGCAGACCTTCATGGGATTAGCCCACTCATTTGCACACACTCCATTTATCTAAAGGATGAGGCTAAACTAATGAGACAACCTCAGAGGAGGTTGAATCCTAACATGAAGAAGGTAGTTAAGGGAGAAGTCCTTAAGCTCCTAGATGCTGGGATCATCCTACCCAAGTTGTTCTAAAGAAGTCTGGAGTTATGGTTGTTAAGAATGAGAGCAATGAACTTGTGCCCACTAGGATTCAGACAGGGTGGTGCATGTGCATTGATTATAGGAAGTTGAATGTCGTGACTAGGAAAGATCATTTCCCCTTGCCTTTCAATGATCTTTCATGATCAGGTCTTAGAGAGGGTAGCAGGACAACCATTTTACTGCTTTCTTGATGGATATTCTGGTTATAACCAAATCGAGATAGCCCTTGAGGATCAAGAAAAGACGACATTCACATGCCCTTTCGGTAACTTTGCTTACCGGCGCATGCCTTTTGGTTTGTGTAATGCACCAGCCACATTTCAAATTTGCATGATGAGTATTTTCAGTGATTTCGTGGAAAACTTTCTGGAGGTGTTCATGGATGATTTCACTATGTATGGGAGTGATTTTGAGGCATGTTTGAGGAACCTAGAAAAAGTGCTAACAAGGTGTGAAGAGAAAAATCTAGTGTTGAATTGGGAGAAATGTCACTTTATAGTGACACAAGGTATTGTCATAGGCCATGTTGTTTCTTCTAGGGGTATAGAAGTAGATAAGGCCAAGGTAGAAATCATCCAAAAACTTTCGACCCCTAGATGTGTGAAAGGCGTGAGATTATTTCTTGGCCACACAAGGTTCTATAGAAGGTTCATTGCATCTTTTAGTGCTATAGCCCGACCATTGTGTAACCTTCTAACACATAATGCACCTTTTGATTGGACCCTTGAGTGTCAGGCTACATTTGAAAAGTTGAAGGGATTACTCACCTCAGCCCCTATCATTTAGACACCTGACTGGACATTGCCTTTTGAATTGATGTGTGATGCCAGTGACTATGCCATAGGTGTAGTCTTGGGCTAAAGGAAATATAAAAGACCTTATGTACTAGACTATGCCAGTAAGTCATTTAGTGATTCCCAAAAGAATTACACCACAACTAAGAAGGAATTATTGGCAGTAGTATATGCACTAGATTAGTTTAGCTCTTATTTGATTGGCTCACATGTCATAGTTTACACAGACCATGCTGCCCTCAAATACCTTCTCACCAAACAAGACTCCAAGCCTAGGTTAATTAGATGGATTTTATTGCTTCAGGAGTTTGATTTAGAGATTAGGGATAAACGGGGGGGTAGAAAATGTGGTAGCTAATCATCTTTCTAGACTTCCTCAACAGGACTTAACAGCTTATGACCCTCCCATTAATGAGACCTTTCCAGATGATGAGCTACTTCTTGTGTCTACCATTGAGTCTTCCTAGGTTCCTTGGTATGCTGACATAACAAACTATTTAGCTTCAGGCATGATACCCTCCCATTGGACTTTACTGGATAGGAAGAAATTCTTTAGGAATGTGAAATTCTTTTTCTGGGATGAGCCTTATCTTTTCAAGTACTGTCCAGACTAAGTCATTAGGAGGTGTATTCCTGATAGTGAGTTTCAGAGTGTGATGAGATTTTGCCATACCTTATCATGTGGTGGTCACTTTTCAGCCAAAAAGATTGTGGCCAAGATCTTACAATGTCGATTGTACTGGCCTACCATGTTTAAGGATGTTCATACTTTTTGCCTTGCATGTGATAGGTGTCAGAGGCTTGGAGGCCTAACTAGGAGAATATGATGCCTTTGCACCCCATCTATGTTTTGGGTATCTTTGATTGTTGGGGAATGGATTTTATGGGGCCATTCTTGAATTCCTTTGGTTATGAATACATTTTGGTGGCCATGGATTATGTGTCTAAATGGGTAGAGGCCATTCCCACTAGAACAAATGACCACCGGGTAGTGATTAAGTTTTTAAAGGAAAATGTGTTTTCTCGATTTGGCATGCCAAGGGCAATGATTAGTGATAGAGGGACACATTTTTGCAATAGACCCGTATGTTTGTTGATGAGAAAATAAGGGGTAGTTCACAAGGTGGGAACAGCCTATCATCCCCAAACTAGTGGTCAACTTGAATTAGCCAATAGGGAGATAAAAAGAATAATTGAGAAAACTGTGAACCCAACTAGGAAGGATTGGTCTTTGAGGTTAACCGATGCACTGTGGGCATACAGAATAGCATATAAGACCATTTTGAGTATGTCTCCCTATAGGTTAGTTTATGGGAAAGCTTGTCACTTGCTTGTGGAGATGGAGCACTAGGCATACTGGGCTATAAGACAATTCAATGAGAACATAGATGAGTCAGGCATTCAAAGGAAATTGCAATTGAATGAATTGGAGGAAATTAGGCATGATGCTTATGAGAACTCAAAGGCCTCCAAGATCACCATGAAAAAGTTGCATGACTTGAAAATTTTGCAAAAGCAGTTGTATGTAGGCCAGAAAGTCCTTTTGTATGACTCTAGATTGCACATTTTTCCTGGAAAGTTGAGATTAAGAGGGGTTGGACCTTACATTATCAAGTCCATGAATGAATTTGGGGCATTTGAAATTAAAAACCTTGTGGATGGGCAAGTTTTGCAAGTGAATGCCCATCATTTGAAACTGTATCTTAAAAATTTTGTGGCCGAGGTGGAATCTTGGGAGTTGGAGGACCCACCTCCATTTAAATGATTGAAAATTTTTGAATCAATAAATAAAAGTAGATTAGGAGTAGCATTTAAGTTTGCATTACTTTTTCCTTTATTTCATTGAATTATCATTCATGATTTGGGTTTCCTTATTTGCTTTCTCAACAATCTTTGCGAGCTCTAATGAATTTATCTTAATAGTGTCATCCAAGTTGGGAGAAGCAAGAAAGGAGATTCAATTCAGGTGATATCACTTGTGTGCATCAATTCAGGTATTTTTACAAATGATTTGATTGACTAAGGTTACTTCCTTCCCATATTCATGATGATTTGAATGCATATTTCCACATTGGGGACAATATCGAATTTAAGTTGGGGGGAGGCAACCATTTTCATGATTGTGATTGGTGCATTGGATTGATGTTGCATAACATGATTTACCCTGAGCATGAATTTTTGGAAAAAAAAATTATTAGGAATATTAGAAAATTTTGCAAATTCTGAAAAATTTTGGAATTTTTGAAAATTTTTGGTTAATTTTAGGAAATTGAGTCTTTTTAGTTAAATTCTTTTAGTAAATAGTGGTTTAGAGAGTCTTAGTCTTTGTCACAATTCAATTCAATTCTTATGAACTTTGGCAAGAGGAGGTAGGATTCAGAGCTGAGCTGAACTGATGCAGGATTACTGATGCACCTTAGTTCGAACACATGTTTGAACAAGGTTAAGAACACAGTCTATTCAAACCAGCTGTTTGTTCGAACCAACCTAGAGAAGGCACTTTGTTCGAACCATTGGTCTGTTCGAACCTTTGTTCGAACCATCGGGCAATCCTAGCAGCCTATAAATAAGACACTTCAAAAATTCAAAGGGCTCATTTTGCTGTGGTTTTGACGAGTGTACGAACAAAGTGAGTCAATTGAAAGCTTCTATGTCCAAGTTCCAGTTCGATCAAGAAGGGTTAATCAATTCACAACCATTAGCCTTGATTGAGCTCATGAGGTGCTAGGGATTTGGATGTTAGTAGCTCAACTTAGCTTTGAGTAACAAATTGAGGTAGGGTTTCCAGCTTTTGTCAGTTCTGCTAAGTAATTGAATCGGGCACTGGGGTTTTTGATTAATTGAGGATAGATTGATTGAATATGTTGAATGAAATTGGTTTTGTAAGGAATTATGGGGTTTTGAGTTGAGAATTGTGCTTTTTGGTGAAACTTAAGTCTCGGTGGATCAATACTAAAGAGCCATAAGTTGATTTTTTTTAGCTAACTGAAAATGGACCCACCAAAGAAGGTTTATGAGAAAAAGAAGAAGAAGAGTAAGGAGAATAGGTCCAAATCAAAAGGAAGTGTTGAACCAACTCAGAAAAAGGCTAGAATTCAAAATCTTGATTCAACCCAGCCTACTGCCATTGACTTACCTAGCAATCAACTTGACACAGCTTCAACACAAACACCTCAACCCACTACTAATCCACCTACAGGGCAGACCCAAACCCAAACCACTCCTGAGCCTACACTAGTGACCCATCCAAAACCTCAATCAGAGCCTACCACTGAAACCATTATGAAAATGATTGAGGAATTGAATGAGGAAGAAGAAGAAAATGAACCTTATGATGATTTCAGGTTCTCAAGTGCCCGAGCACAAATAGACTTTTTGTTCAAACCACATGTTGTTTAAACCAATGTTCTAACCACAGAAGGCACACCAAAAGAAGCAGCAACAAAAATTAGCTAAGTATGGAAAAAGTAGTTCGAACCTTTGTTCGAACCACAGATTGTTTGAACTTTGGTTAGAACAACAGAAGCTGGTGTAGACCAACGAATGCAGAATTTGACTAAGGCAATGTAATCATCCAATTTTTTTATTTAGTATAATATATATATATATATATATATTTGTGATTGTAATTTGTTATTTAAATTTAATAATTTATAATTTTGCTATTTAATTTTAAAGTTTATTTAAAAAGGTTATTTTTTGTTATATTTGAAAAGATTTTTAATTTTAGAGAGAACGGTGTAATTTTCTTAAACCTTTGGGGAGTAGGTAAATAATTAAGTTTGTTAAAGTTAAAATTTTGCTATTATATATATATATATATATATATACTGCAGTATTTGTTTTTTTTTAAAAAAAAGGAAAAAAAGAACCCTAATACAGTTAGGCGGCCAAATTCCCCTCATCGCGTTCCCCTTTCTCCCTTATGGATTGCCAAGACATTCTCTGTTTTCTTTTGCCGAATCAGTCAAGGTAAGGGGCTGGAACCCACTTATTTGATGTATATATTTTTTTATTTTCTTTTGATTATTCACCGTAATGAATCAATTTAGTGCGGAAGTCGTACCTTTATTTTACATACATACATACATATATATATATATATAATAGGAATCAATCACGTGATGTAATCATCACGTTTGTAAACAAAAGAAAATAAAGATTAATGGGTTGAGTTATTTTCAGCAAATCTGTAAATGGGATGTGAAATATATATATATATTTATTTGTTTTAGTTTTGTCTTTATGTGTAATAGATTTTACATGTCAAAGTGTATGTATCTATATATATATATATGATCTATAAAGTTAATGGCGTCTAGGTGAATTGCTAGAAATTAATGATTGATGGGATTTTTTTTTATTTAAAATGTGAATGTCTATATGTTTGCCGACATTTGAGTGCTATTAATTTTTTTTTAAATCATTATTTGATTGATTGAATGTGCAGTGAAGTGTTAAGCACTAGAATACATTAATTTGATATACATTTATATTGTGATTGTTACCGGAAATTACTCGTTTAGTTGAGTTAAAGTTTGTGTTATTTAATGTATCGATAAATTAATGGATAATAAGATTTGAAACTTTTGAAAAAAAAATTTATTTATATAGATATAAAGTAAAACTTAAATGTTGTGTTTTATTTGGGGTTGAGGGGTACTGAAAATATCAGGTATACGTACCCAATGGTTGAAAGTCTCGAAACCTGCCAGGGTTGATTATCGATTCCAATAGACTAATAACCTACGAACGAGCAGATACCTAGAGGTGGCATATTATATTCCTAAGATTTTGGTCTAGGAAGCAGACACCGAAGGATGGTGTATATTGGTTGGGTCCTGTTTTTACGGGACAACCAAGCAGACATCAAATGATGATGTATATTGGTTGGGTCTTATTTCTACGAGACAACCAAGCAGCAGTACCTAAAAATCAAATTGTTTTCTTTGATATGCTATGTGGTGTTAATACACACGTAAATGTAAAGAATGTGACTTTATAATTAAATTTATGTTCTTATTTGAGATTATTATTTGTGCTAAGATGTTTCACTTAGTAGCATGCTAGAGCATATTGCAATTATATTATTATTAGGGTTCCGAGCACACGTAGTATTAGTGCCCATCCCCTTACAGCTTGTGGTGCAGGTAATGAATTTGAGTCATGTGCTGGACCTGCTCAATAAGGAAGTTAGACTTTATTTATTTTTATTTAATTACATTAGAAATTTTTAGAGAATTGTTTTTAGTGGATTGTAATAAGCCTCTGTTTTTGAGGTAACAGTTAATTGTTTATCTTTGAGAGATTTGTTTAGGTTAAGTTTGGAGCTTTGTTGCCTAGTTAATTTTGACTAAGGCATTTATTTAAATTTAAAGCTTAGTTTTATTTATTTATTTATTTATTTTTTGTTGCTCCATAGAGTGTATGTAAGGCTCTGGTGTGGGACAAGAAAAATTATTAAACGGTGTAATATGTGTTATTTGTTCACGTACTGGGGTTGTGAAATCCAGGGTGTGACAGGCAAAGTGGTTTGAACCTTTGTTCAAACCACATGTGGTTTGAACCTTGGTTTGATCAACAGAAAGGTGACAAGCATCAGAAGCTCAAAATTTTCTAAGTATAGAATTTGGTTCGAACTAACCCTTGTTCAAACACTGGTTTGATCAACAAAAGCTGTGCAAGATTCAACTGGAGAAAAATTGACTAAGTCCTGGAACTTGGTTCGAACCCTTGTTCGAACCATCAATCTGTTCGAACACTTGTTTCAACCAACCTGCAATACGAGGATTCTGCAACTCAGCTTTTGAGAAAGGGGCATTTATGTACTTTCTTATGTTATATTCCATATATACGAGTAAGGTCATTTGTAATCGGATATACGATTCATTCCTTTTAGTTGAGTTTTCCATATATAGAGAGAGAGTTTTAGAGAGAGAAAATAGTTTAAACTTCCATTTTTTGAATATTTGTAGCAAATTTTCAGTTTTATGAATGGAATTACTTCATTTTCCACTGTCTTCTCCTTCCATAATGTTTGAGTAGACTTCTCTCTTGGATTCAAGGCAAGTCTCGTAGTTGATTTGCAAAAATTCCAAGGTAATATGCTTAATGTTGAAATTTCATGTGTTAAAGAAACAATCTATGTTTGATTTGAATTGATTATTGATTTTTTGAGTTGAGATTTCAATTGAACTCCAATTTTGTATGGTTTATGGCTTTTACCTATGGATTTCTACTTAGAATTATCATGCATTTTTCTTAAATTTGTATGGTGATTGCTATTCTTAGAATTTATATGTAAGATCTAGGAGCTATGCATATTAAGTGTTTGATTTGAATTCTCAATAGATTTTTGTTCTTAATTTCTTATTTAAATCAGATTTGGATTGTTCCAAAGTGGTTGAATATAAGAATTATCATGCATTTCTCTTGAATTTGTATGGTGATTGCTCTTCTTAGAATTTATATGTAAGAACTATGAGCTATGCATATTAGGTGTTTGATTTGAATTTTTAACAGATTTTTGTTCTTAATTTCTTATTTAAATCAGATTTGGATTGTTCCAAAGTGGTTGAATATAAGAATTATCTTCCGATCTACCCTTTTTAGGTGTTGATTGAGTAACTGATTTCTTGGAATTTATTATCAATCACTACGAGCTTGTCTTGGATCCAAGGTTTTCTTTAATTTGTTTTCTAAAAAAGTATTATCTAAATAACCATTGCTAAAACCAAATTCAATCTCTATCATTTACTGTGGGGTTGAAATTTGTCTAAAACCTTTTCCAAGAATTGTTTGTTCACTAATTTTTATTAAGGTTCTCTGTGGACACGATCTGGTTTTCATCGGTTATTGTGCTTCAATAGACACCCTGCACTTGAGGTCGAACCAATATTAATACATTGGAATCGAGCAAGCAAAAACTTTCTAACAAGAATATAAAAAGAAAAATAGAAAGTGAAATTTGAAACAATAACGGGGAATCGGCAAAGATCTTTGGGAATTGTTAAGAATCAACAAAAGCATAAACCCTCCAAATTAACGGATACCCAACTAACGGGCTCATTTTTAAAGTTTACAAATATTCGATTGATTATTCGATGGATATTGATTACCCAATAAAATCTGAAAAAAAAATTGAGGTCATTTTTTAAGTACAATAAACCAAAATTTTTATCTACTTGTAAGTGAACTTCAGAAGCAAACTGATGAGAATCTCCTACAAATTGAAATTAATTCAACGCTCTTGTAAAGATCATTAATTTGAGAGTGTAATTTTTTTTTTAAATATCACGAAGACCCAATATATAAATAAAATATAAATCTATCATAATATCCTTTGACAGAGTTATGTAATTGGCTAATTCACCTTTTCATTTTTATCCAATGCATATATATATATATATATATATATATATATATATTTGGTCTCTTGTATATATTTTGATTGTCCTCGAAAAATAGATTCAACAAATTCGTGTTTGCGATCATGGCAGAGTTAAAAAAGATAGTTGGTGGAGTAAACTAAAAAATATATATAAGATTCTAATTCTGAAAAGTAAATAAAATATTAAAAAATTCACCTCTAAATATATACATCTACATATATATTCTCATTAAGCAGTAATAATCTCATCAAAACATAACAATAGTCTCATTAAAACTCAATAACCTAAATATATATGTGTACACCTGTATTAAGTCGCAATGCTACTTAGAATGGGAGGTTACAAGTAGTTTAGTCACGGGTGAATCGACATTGGGACTCTCCCGGGTAGTTTGGCTCCAAATTTTTTTTAATTTAAAATTTTAATTTTTTAAAATTTAGTCTACTCTAAATTTTTGTAACACATCTCATTTTGCCTTATAAAGCTTTTGTTCAGCTTAAAATTTTCAGCCCAACCTGCTTTATTTTAAATACTTTATTTGCGAACTCCAAATCTTGAGTCTACCCTTTAATTTAGTTAAATAGTGATCCATTCAATGTAACCAACCAAAAGGTGTATCCTACACCAAAACAATATATAAAATCTTTGAGAATAATAAAAAGAGTTTTTATCGGGGAACTAAGAGATAAATGATAAGAGAAAATAGAGAGTTTTGTCAAAAAATAATTTAACTTTTAATCTTTAAGAGATAAATTGGGATAGTTGGGTCAAAAAAATTTTAGTGAGTATAATATTTAAAATATATATAATTATGTTTTTTAAAAAAATAAGTGAGTACAATTATCTCTATTTAGCCATAGCTATCTCACCTCAGTTGGTAACCATATTTTTTCTTAAAAGATAAAAGTTTCAGTTACTTTTTTATTTTTACACGATTTTTTTTATCAAAATATTAATACTTTTTTGTTTTTGTACTTTTGCACGTGTTATTTACATATTTTGAAAAATGTAAAAAAAAAAAAGAAAGAAAAAAAAAACTTACGAATAGAAGACCTCAGTTGTTTCTTATAAGCAAATAATTAAATTTATGCAAAGCAATATCAATAAAGTAACTATGGTCACTCCAACTCATCACCACTCGTATAGATTGACAATATTTTTTCGTTAAAATAATAAAATACATGACAAATTATAATACAGTGTAAGCTTATATTTTACATTAAATCTCATTTTAAAAGTCACGCTTTTAATGCTTACAAGTAAGACAATACATTCGTAATCTATTATAATCTGAATACATTCATAATCTATTATAACCTAAACCTTTTTCAAAACTTTTTTTTATAAATTTTTCATTAAGTGATTACAAGGTCATTTTGTGGGGGGATAAAAAGGTAAAACACTTATTTATTTCATATTTCTACGGTTCTACCAAAGAGACTGACTTGTAAAGAAATCTAGTACATGATAGCTCATGACCTGCCTGAAGTTATGAACTCTCTTAATATTTACTAATGTTCAAAATTGTCATAATTTTTTTAGGAGGGCCTAAAAGCCCTGTCAATTACAACTGCACAATAAACTCAAGACTTCTCTTTCAAACAAGTTTGCTTCACAATCTTGCTCAAGAGTCAATCATTTTAGGGGCGTTTGAAGTGATTAAAAAAATATAAAAATTGTGTATTCATAATTCATGCAGTTAAATAAAATGTGACTAACTTTTAAAAATTTTCAATAATTTCTTTGATTTTTAGAATTTTTTAAAACTCCAAACAGAGCATTAAACGCCAATTACAGAGCCTTCGCCAATAAAATCATATACTTGTACTGAAGATTTAGATCATTCAAAAAAACTCTCGTTGATCAGCTTGTTGCAATTGGCAAGCCAATAGATGATCAGGACCTTATTACTTCTATTGCGAGTGGACTAAATTCTTCATTCACTCCCTCTCAAACTTCTCTCCCATTTGAAGTGGAGATTTTAATTTTATCATAATTTATTATGTAAAAATATTTAAATTCATAATTAAATTTATATTTAAATTAATAAAATTGTATTTGAATAATTCTCCTTAAGAAATAATATTAAATCATTGGTTTCAAATCACAAGAAAAATTTTTAATTTAAAAAAAATGCATAAAAATATGATAAAATATAAAATATTATACATTTATCAAATGTTTTTTTTATATAAAATAATTTTTAAATTAACAAAACAAGTTATAACAATTTCTTCATTCTTTGATATTCTGAAAATATAGCAAAAGAGTTTCATTGTCTATAATTTTGAATATGTGTCTTTCAATATATGTCAATCATTCATTTAACCTCGAATAGATTTTTTTTTTTATAATACTAATATAATAATTGATAAAAATTATGGTAAAAAATTTACAAAGATCCCAATCTTAAAAAAAGCATGATAAAAATTTGTAACTTGAACTTTTTATTATAGTCTAATTAAAAAATTGAGATAAAAAATTATTTTAATATTTTTTATCTCAATTTTGTTAACACTGTGATTGTATTTCATGCATCTTAGTATGTTTTAAAAAAATGAGATAAAAAATCAATAAAAATCATTTTTAGAAAAAATTGAAATAAAAGATGTGGATCTCTTGAAAAAAGTCAGATAAAAGGATGAAAGACAATTTCAATCCCTAAAAAAAAAAAAATAGATGAGAGAAAAAACGGGGGTGAATAGCGAGATAAAAACTACTAACTCGATGGGGGCTAAAACTTAAAATTTTAGGAACAATTTTGGCGCGCCAATACTGACGATCGATTTCCTTTCCCTCCCTCCTTTCCGTTAGTCGTCTTCGTGGAAACCCTAGCCTAATGCTCGACGATTTTGTCCTTTCAGCGCCTCAGCCATCAGGTATTCCCTTCCTCGCTTATCTCCATCTCTCACTCACCAGCAGAAACACAAAACAAAAAATAGACCAGGAACTCACAGAGACTTGGGTCAATTGATGTTCTCGTTGCGGTCGAGCTGTGTAAGGCACGCCATTATCGCTCATCGTCTCACTCTCAAGCTCTCTCCTCTCATATTCTGTCTCTTCCTCCCAAATCCATCTCCTTCAAACCCCCTTTATCTCCAAACCCTAACCCTAGAACCATGTCCAAACCCCCCTTCGCTTTCGTAGCTCTCATGTTCGGTGCCCGGAAGTAGACGCTGCTTTCAAGAATAAGTCCAAGCCATTTTCTTCTCCAATGAAACGCAAATGAAGATTGCACATGCACATGAAGGGTTGGAACTTGGAATTGGTGATGCTTCGATTATCAAGGTACTTGCAAAAGCTTGTGGGGCGAAAGATCGCAAATTAAGAGCAAATATCAGGTTCTTATTTTTTTATATTTTTTTGTCTTCTGTGGGTCATGAACTTCCATACATTATTTATGTAGATTTGGAACTCCAGTTTAGCTCTTCTCATCTGTTCCAAAGGATGGCCAGGATGCAGTATATTTCTTGCTCAAAGGAAGGCTTATATAAGCTAACAGATGGATAATGCTTACTACAATATCTAAAAATCCATCAGGCGTCAGCTGGCATGTTTCGTAATTTTCCATGTTTCTTTTTTTGGGTCCAAAACACACCTGAAGCATGAAATTCCCAATTTCCATTTTAATATCTGCCGTGGTTTATGCATGCCTTTTGGCTTCATTTATTTGTAGCAGGGACCATGGAGCACATATATGAAACCAAAATATTGTGAGTTACTTGTTGACATTTTTTTTTAATGTGTTACAATTCTACTTTTTTATATTGTGTTTGTTTTCTCTGTTTTTTCACATTTTTTTTTTTTTTTTTGGTTTTGTTTTGTGTTGTACAATGTCGTTGAAGTGGTTTGATCCCTTTAATTTATTTGTACATGATGAGAAGTTGGTGATAATTTATGCTGGTTTAATGGCACTAGTGGGAAATTGTTAACCATGACCTGTTTATTTTGCACTATACTTGGGACAGAGGCACACACTGCGAGTGCATCTTCTTTCCGTCTTGACTCCTATTCTGTTTCCATCTTTAATTCTTCTTTTCTTATACCCTTTTTCATCCGCACCCCATTGATTTGCCAATGTGTGTGTGTGTGTTTGAACTGCAATTTTTTTGCATGTAGTCTATTAGTTCGCTTTCATTATTTACTTTGTGTAGTTCCCAAGAATGTCATCCAGTTGGTTGAGAGATTGGAACATTTAGTTGTTAAACAGTAAAACCTTCTTCTGTACTTCACAGTCTGTACTTGGAACTCTCCATTTTTACTCTGATGACATGCCACCAGAGCAGTTGCAGTGGTGCTTTAGTATCTTGGTATCTTGGATTATTAACTTTTGGCTTTCATTTGATATCTGGTAGTTCCACTCCATTTTAAATGCTTTTATGTGCTATGCCACTTAATCAATTTGGAAGTGAAAGGGCATGTATGCTTGCTGTGGTGAGGCTTGATGATGTGAAGAGCTGGAGATTTGGGAAGTTCTGTCCATTTAATTGGGTGTTTTAAATTTTGTAGTGATTGCATTGTTGGCTTGAGGTTTTTTATTTTTTTATAATAACTGACTAGAATTTTGAAATAGCAGAAAACTAAGGGAATTAAAGGCTCTAAGTTTATTTTTTGATTTTTGTGGATCATCTTTGCTTTTATGGTGAGTGATAGGGGTGATCTAGCTGAACTTTCTTTCCAATGCATGCGGAGTGGCTCAAGCATGGAACTAGGTCAATGTTGTTTACAGAATTTTGGTTGTTAGATGCGCGGGGCTTAACAATTTGAACTGTTTGATGTGTAAACAAAATGAGATTTACTTTGTTGAAGTAATTTTGGAAGGCTTTTTTATTTTTTTTTGGGGTCATTGGGTGGTTTGTCATAATGCTGGGGTTGGGGTTCACATTAAGTAAGAAAAATGGAGATGGCTTATAAGGTGGACAAATGAAGAAAGAATAGGGGTTTTTTATTTGAGCTCAGGATTATGGCCCATGTCAACCTTCCAAATACTACTAGCTTGAAGGAGGAATATACCTTGTTCTTGAGTTTTTTTCCACGCGGAAGCTTGGCTTCTTTACTTCATGATTTGTTAGTTATTTCCACAGTAACAATTTTTCTCATGAATTTACATGAATATAAATAGAGTTAATCTGGGATGATGTTTTTGAAATTGTCTTTTAACAGGCTTAAGGGAGAAACTTAACCAGAGTATTAGATACAAGGTAGCACTGGGAATGGCTGAAGGTCTTCTGTATCTTCATGAGGATTGTCGAAGAAGAATCATTCACGGAGATATCAAGGCTGCAAATGTACTTCTTACAGAACATTTTGATCCTCAGGTACTCTTCAAAGCTGCCTATTTAAATTTTTACAAATGAGGGAAAGAAAATTATGGGTATCTGATGTTTAGATGGTATGATAATGTAAGTTTAGTATCAAAACTAACAATGGGTATCCGCGCCCCATTGTTTGCCTTCATAAATGATGACACCCTGGAACAGTCTTAAGATAAAGAACTTTAATTGCAGTCAAAAACTACTACTTACATAAACTTGTGATTTATGCAGTTTATGTACGTGCTTCGCCTATGATGAACTTGTCACAGTTTTCCACTTTCGTTGGGAGTTTGCAAAATATCCAACACATTAATAAAACTTTTGGAGACACCGAGAATTGCTGAGGACAAGACACAATCAGTTACCTATTCACGTTTCATTCTCTATCTATTGGTAGCGGCTAGCACTATTAGTTTAGCATGGATGCACACGAAGTGAAAAGTTGTTTTACGTTTTTTTTTTTTAATTTTTTTGTTTCAACATTGAGAATGCTTGGTATTGTTGGCAAGAGAGGATAGATGTTAAAGAGTTCTACTTATCCTTTTTTTTCCCCCATAGTTTTTAGTCTTCTTTGAAAGTTTTATTTGATCAGTTAAGGACTAAGTATACATGTAGTATGATTTTGGCATAGAAAGATTATTTGTCATGTTCTTTGTGTTAATGTTGGCATGGAAAAATTATTTCTGGTGAATCGTATATGGATAAATTCAGGCATTTTTTCAAATGCCCCTCCTTCCCCCCCCCCCCCCCAAAAAAAAAAAACTTAAATCACATTTCTAGATTGAATTTTTTTTTTTTGATAATTCGAAACTCACATTAATTTATTGCAATTCTCAACGAATCGCATAATCAATTTAGATTGAGATGTTAATTACATTTAACCATGGTTTTAGATGAAAATTGAGATCTAAAAATTAGAAAAGATCACACCAAATTATTTTCCATCTCATTTTTTAGATACAAAATATCACAGTTTTTTAATGTGATCATTTGTTTATGTTTGGCCATGGTTTAAAAAAAATGAAATCAAAATTCATAAAAGATCGTGTGAGATTGTCTTTCATTTTAATTTTTATTATAAAAGATCGTGTTTTTAGGATGATTGTTGCAAATTGTAATTGAAAAGAGGTGACGTACAATTTCTTTTGAATTAGTCATGCTTTTTTGAGTGAGGTGAAAAGTTAAATATCACACTTAAAAATTATAAAGTTTTTGCATTTTTGTGAGTGGACTAAATTCTCAGTTCACTCTTTTTTTAAATTTCTCTCTTATTTGTTGTGTTTAAATTTATCATAATTTATTATGTAAAATTATTTAAATTCATAATAAAATTTATATTTAAATTAATAAAATTATATTTGAATAATTATCCTTAAAAATAATATTAAACTATTGATTTCAACTGTATAAATACACACAAAGGAAATCATGTTAATTGACAAATATCAATAGATTCATTAATGTAATTAACCTCTTGGAGAGAATATTTATCTGAAAACCTCTCGGTATGTCCAATAGTACGTTATTGGTTAACCTATTAAAATATTATATATTCTATTTAATTATATAAATGAAATAATAATTTTTATATTAGTGATACTTGAGACTTAGGCTTTGAAAACAAAACTTATCGTACTTATGAGTTCAAATGTAATAAGACATAATTCACAAACGATTAATAGTAATATTCAATAGTTAATTGGTTAACATACATGTTCACAAAAATAATAAATAAAATTAAAAGATGGTCTGCATACATGTTTCAACTAACAAAAAATATATAATGTCAACAAAACATTAAAATTTTAAATTTCAAATCACAAAAACTAACATATATTTTTTTTAAATCATAATTAAAAAAAATAAGTAGTAAAATTAAAAAGAAACAACTTGAATTAAAAAAATAAAAACAAAAACAAAATAGAAAGCACTATCTCCACACCTTCAAAAGCCAAATGTGTACTTAATATTATAATAATTTGTTGATTTATGAAATTATTAATAGAAGAAGATATTTAAGTTAATTATATATATATATATATATATATATATTAAGTACATTTAATTCATTTTCATCAATAATTATTTAATTTTAAAATTATAACTAAAATCAATAATTATTATTTTTATAAAAAACAATCGAATTGACTATTATTAAATAAATAACCGAACTAAATTTCTTAAACTTGATCGGTATAATACGAAAATCATTTTCATCAAATTGTGCATACCCTCATTCCAAGCCCAGGACGAACCCAACCTGGCCCGACCCTTTTTCGGCCCCACGACCATCTGTTCATTTACAGTGTGCCCAAATGTGACCTTGTCGGCATAATGGAGGACTTCGTTTGTCGTGTGGTGCTGGAAATGCGAGTACGAGTACGTGGGTTGTGTCACGAGGTCTTGGTCTATTTTTTTAATATAGATTGAGATTTATATTAAAGTTAAAAAGCATCTTTCTGAAAATTAAGTTAAATACTGGGACATCTAAATTTTATGTCCCTTCTGTTAATTAAATTAAGTAGTGTTAAGCCAAAAAAATAATAATAATGATGTCATCAAAATTAAAAAAATTATACTTGTTTTACTCTTTAAAATGTAAAAGTAAAAATAAAAAATATTAAAATTATAAAAAGTAATGATTTTATAGAAGTTGTTGAGTGAAATAGTGAATCTTGCAACATACAAACGATCATGCAGCACAAAGGAATAATGGGAAGCAAACAAATACAAAAAAAAAAAAAAAAACACTCACAATAAAATAACGCAATTTACTTACATTCACGGGTACCACAAGATTTAATTTTCACTATAAAAGTTAAAGTAAGAAGAATACAGATGAGAGAACCTTCAAAAACTTTTTAATAGTTTTATCATCTTGATTTTAAATTTTCTCTCAACCTTAACTTTAAAAAAGCTGATATGAACTTCTTATCATTTAGAATACATCTTAATATATATGTATATATATATATATATATATATCTCGATTCTAGATAAAATTGGCTTCCAAACTCGTGGGTGGTACCTTCCCAAGAGTTTTTAGTGAATACCCATATACTTTTTGTGCAACTAAAATCTCAAAATATACTTGTTAATATTTTTTTACGAATCAGAGTGATCTTCTTACTAGTTTCCAGTGTACTTCTCATGAAGTGACGCATCTGTATTACTATTCTATTTTTATTGTTATAATTAAAAATAAAAGATCAAAATAAAATTTAATATATGAGAGTACAAAATTTAATTTATCAATAAAAAATAATAATTTAATATTTTCTTCCAAATATGTTGAATGAATCTAATAACTAGCTAGAATTCATCATTTGCCTAGCGTGAAAAAATGAAAAGAAAAAAAAAAAAAGTGATCATTTTAAATGTCTAGGTTTTTTTTTTTTTTTTTTTTCTTAAGGCAATTATTGAGAACCAAATTTAAAATTTTATTTGAGGAGACCATTGAGAATCAATATATTTTGAAGGGACTATCTCAAAAGCACTCTCATTATGATACAATTAGATAACGTTCAGGATGAGGTGAAAATTTTGGAAATAAAAAATTATTGGAGTAATTGTTACACTAATAATAGTTAACGGGATAACAAAGTTATGATAATTATGTTTAGATTAAGACATTAAATATTACCAAGTAATAATTGTGTTATGTTTGGAATTCTAAAACTTTTGAAGGGGTAATTTTTATTTTAATAATAATTAATTTTTATTTTAATAATAATTAATTTTGATAAAATATATATTATTAAATATAATTTTAAATAAAAATATTAACTATCAAAAATAATTTTATCATAGATTAATATCTCAATAGTAATTAATTTTAATAATGAATTATTATTCGTTAAAAATTAGTTTTATTTTGATAAAATAAGTTAATAAAACAAATAATTTTAGTTTATTTAAATATAATATTAATTTTAATAAATTATATGAATACAATACATAATCTACTAAATTATTTTTTTGACAGATATTTTTTATTTGATAAAATAAATTATTATCTATTAAACATTAATTTAAATTTTAGAAAATAAATAATTTTATTCATAAATTAATATTTAAATAATATTAATTTAACAAAATAAAAAAATATTTTAATAATAAATTTATTATTTATTAAATATTATTTTAATAAAATAATTTAATAATTAATTAGTTTATGTTTTATTAAATAAATTATTATTTTATAATATTTGTTATAATTATTTATAGAAGAATGTTGTGTAAGGTTTAATAGGGGTGTAACGAAATATTTTATAGGGATAATGAAAAAAAGATAAAATTTTTGCATTATCCTTCGTTACCTATCTCACTGTTAAAGTAAAAAGTTACCTCCATATAGGAGTAATTGTTATTCTAAAGTAATTATTACCCCCTCATCTAAACTGATAAGGAATGGTAAAAATTATTTCAGTAAAATTTACCCTTCGTTACTCTCGAAACAAATTTGTGATACATCAATTTTAGTTTCACTTACTGTATACAATATATATATATATATATATATATATATATGTATTGATCTTCTTCTTATAAAATGTTATCAATTTTTTTAAGGAAAATAGTGCAAAATGGATAATTGAATTGTTTTTTTAAAGTTAGTGAAGAGATTTACACTTCATTTAAAATGGTGAATCTAATGAGATTTTATTTTATATGATGAAAATTTTTATTAATTTTTATGTTTGAAATTAAAATGAAATAAAACCCACGTATGTAGTGCACAGAAACGAAACTAGGATTTCATTGCAGGAAAGCCAAAAAATTTTTACTATATTTGACATTTTTATAATTACAAAGTCTTTTCTCAATAAATAAAAAAAAACAACTACAAATGAAAAGTTGAAAAAAAAAATTGCTAACCTTTTATTTGAGATTTTTTTTCACCAGAATAGAAAATTTTCTTTTGGTGCTATAGTTGCTAGAGGAAAATAGAACCGAAAATTTTTTTTCTAGCACTACGGTTACTGGAGAGAAATATTATGTAGAGAATTAGAGGGAAAATAGTAAAATATAAAAGGTGAAAATGATGAAGAGATGGAGTGGAGAGGGAATGTAAAAAGATAATAACTGATAGCATAAGAAAAAAATCTCGGGATTGAGAGATAGATATATAGATTTTTAAATTTGCATTAAAAATATAAAAATTAGGATAAAGTACAAAAAATACCCCTATAGTTTGCCATCGGTATCACTTTGATACCAAACGTTTCAATTGCAACAGTCAAACCCCTACACTTTTGGTCAAGTATCAATTTGGTCATTCCGTTAGTTGACCGTTAGAAACAACCGTTAGAGTGAGGATAAAATGGTAATTGTATTTATAATTTACTCTTAGTGTTACTTTAATCTCTCACGTTTTCAGTTATAACAATTGAATCCCTAAACTTTCGATATATATTTAAAATGTATTTTATTAAATTATATAACATATTTTAATTTGAAATATATCTTATTTCATTATTTTTAATAAATAAAATATTTTAATTTTATTTAATATATTTTCTTTTTATTGAATTTAGTTATTTTTCATAAATAATATGATTAAATTAATAATATAATTAAAATAATATTTAATATAGTTTAATTAATATGAAATATATTTTATTAAATTTTAATAATTTTTAAAAAATAATTAAATTAAATATTTTATTTAAAAAAATTTATGTGAATAAAATTGCATCTGTAAATGCAGTTTTAATTTTTATTTTAGAAAAAATGATAACAAAAATAAAATCAGAAAATAAAAAGTTAAACAAAATAAAAAATAATAATGTCATGAAATGGCATTAGAATCGCTATTTTCTAAATTTTCTATTTCTACAGTTTTCTTTTTATATATAATTATATTCAATTCAAGAGTATATATTTACATACGTGACTCTTTTAATTATATTTTATTAATTATAACAATTATTAGTGAAACCATCAAATCACCCTTTAACAAAATTTTTAATTTTATTAATTTTTAAGAAAATTAATCGAATTTAATAAAATATATTTCATATTAATTAAATTAAATTAAATATTATTTTAATTATATTATTAATTTAATCATATTATTTATGAAAAATAATTTAATTCAATAAAAATAGAATATATTAAATATAATTTAAATATTTTATTGATTAAAAATAATTTAATAAGGTATATTTCAAATTAAAAAATGTTATATAATTTAATAAAATATATTTTAAATTATATTATTTATTAAAAATAATTTAATCAAATACATTTCAAATATATATCGAAAGTGTAAGGATTCAATTATTATAATTGAAAACGTGAGAGATTAAAGTGACACTGAAAATAAAATATAAATGAAATTACTATTTTATCCTCAGTCTAACGGTTATTTCTAACGGTCAACTAATAGAAGAACCGAATTGATAGTTGACCGAGAGTATAGGGATTTGATTGTTATAACTGAAACATTTGGGATTAAAGTGATACTGAGAGTAAACTGTAAAAGTAATTTTTGTACTTTACCCTAAAAATTAATTTTTTATGTTTTAGTAAATTTTAATAAACGGAGACTTTTCATTTAACAATGGACTATTATGGGTAGGTAAGATTTTTTATTTATGAAAAAGGGCTATGATTAATGTTGTATTTATTATTTATTAAATATGACACATATATATAAGTAAAATATTATAATTAGGGGGTCATGCCGAGTACGCGATAAATATTTGAATCAACAGTGGTATTATATTATTAACATAACGTGATGTAAGATATTAATAAGGCATTTATGTGTTTTAAATTTTAATTATTAAAATATTTAATTTAAATTACTCTTTTAAGACAAAATGAGTTGCTGTACAATTTAAAATTTAATATGTATAAACGTGTTATTGCATTATTTTATTGATCACACGGTGTCAACAGAATTTTTTTTTTTTTTTGGGTACAGTATAGAGATTTTTTTTTTTTCACTAGACAATCATGTATCAATATATATGGAAGTAAAAAACTTTTTTACTAAAATAGAAGTGTGCAAACGAATTCACTTAAATTAAAACATTTGCGAGTAAATGTCTTCCAATTAATTTTTGTTCAAAAACGTTTGCTGTATAAATGTTTTTGTCTAAAATTTTGTTATTTTTAATTGACTTTTATATTTCTTGGTTTCATTATTTAAACTCATATTCATCCTTAATCCTTCAAACTATTCTTCATAAGAATCTGGCTTTTCCATTAAACAGGTTTCAAATTATTTTTGTTACTTCATTATATATATTTTTTCTCATTTTAATTTTATTTTTAATTCTATGATTAATGCTGTGTCAAATGAAAAAATAAAATTAATATTTAAAAACTCAAAATATAAGAAAATAAAATTAAAAGTTACTTGATATATAAAAAAATTCAAAATAATTAATGTTGTTAAAAATTTTACTATTTAATTATTTTTAAATATATATTTTTTTAATCGGGCTCAATTTTAGTGGACGATCTTTTTTAAAAACAAAATTAGTAAGTAAAAAATATTGGTATTTCTCAATTTAATTTTTAATCTTTATAACTTTATTTAATTAATCTTTGTAATATGTAAAAATTATTTTGAAAATGGCAAGAAATCCAGCTTAAATAATTCTTTTGGTATATAAGATTGGTACTTCTTACTTCTAGGATTGAGATAATTATTACAATTAATAAAACTAAGATGAACTCTGAGGTGGCTGGTTTATCAACAGTCATTAAAATTGATTAACTTTCATCAAAAATTTATATTTTTTAATTAAATTTTATTATATATTACTTTTACATTAATTTTTTATATTTTTGTTATATTTTATTGCCATTCAAACACTCCCTCTGTTTCTTAAAAATTTGCTATTTGTTAAAAATAAAGTATTTCAAGCTGATTAATATAGACATTGTGATACGAGTTGATTAGAAATGACTAACGTTATGTTCCACAAGATTTTGGTGATAAAAAAAAAAAAAAAGAAAAAAAAAAAAGAAAACGCGTGGAGGACCCTTGGCATTGATCTCATCATTAAACGCGTAAAATGTCTCACTCAAACTAGTGCCTTTGGCCACAAACATTATGTACATATATATACGTGGATTCTGCAATAGGTTGTATTTACAAGAGGACGTTTGGAAATGTAATTTTTTAAAATTTTTGATAATTTTTTAACAAAAGTTATTGTTTATAATTTTTATCTATTTAGTAAAATAAATAAAAATTTTTGAGAATTTTAACACTATTTAAAATGACAAATATAATTATATTTAATTTTATTTTATGAAAATATTTACCAATTTTTATGTCTAAAATTAAAATAAAATTTTATGTATTGAATTTCTACATTATTTGAATTCCAATCTAACTAATATGATAAAATTTGATGAGAATTCATTATTTTCTTATACTATCTAAGTAAGTGAAAAAATGTGCTCTCATAAATCATTTATATCTTTTTTTCTTTTTTTCCTTGTAACATAATCAAATTTGACATTTTTCTTAAATCAATTCGGTTTAATTTAATTCTTAAATTTAAATATAGGTTTGAAATATAAAATTTTATTTATCAAATCAAATTAAATTTTTTATTTTAAAATCAAATCAATCTTGAGAAATGTTTTGAATGTTTGGTAAAAATTTTGATAATTTTAAGAAATTTTAATTGTTCGGTAAAAAAATTAAAAAAATTTTAAACAATTTTTGAGGTATCACCAAACACCAAAAAAAAAAAAAAAAAAAGTTGGTCCATTTCCAAAAGCCCTAATTGCACGGCATAGCTCCGGACATGCTTATGGATTAATCAAACACGTGGCCTATGGGCCTAGCAATGGTAGAAAGAGTGGAAGACTACTAGTGGAAGACTAATCTACTCGCCGTGTTGGAATCGCAACCACAATGGCGGTGCTGCAAAAATGGATCAAACACGTGGCTTATGGGCTTACCAATGGCAGAAAGAGTGGAAGACTCGTGGAAGACTAATCTTGTTCTCTCGTTTTTAGTCATTCTGGGCCCATTTGACGCGCTTAAAAATAAGTAAATTTCTGAAAATATTTAAAATTTTTTAATATATTTTACTTTTTTATATTTCATAAAATTTATATAAATTTTATATATTTACATATTTTAACAAATTTTTATAAATTCTAATAAATATTTTACAAACTCTAATAGTATCTCTACAAATCTCAATAACTTTTTTTCATAAATCCTAAAAACTTTTCAATAATTTTTCAAAAGTCAAAAGCCAACAAAAGCACTATTCTTTATTTGACAACGTGATTGGATATTAACTGTCAAAAAAATATTTAAATTATATATTTTTTTATTTTATGTTATTCCAAGTGCTATTTTGATTCTGTTTGGTTTCTAAATAAACAACAAAAAAATTTTATAAATCTCTGTTAATTTTATATCACATCAATTTTTTTCTTTCACTTATTACGAACTCTCAATTTATCTTATTTTTTATTACACCAAACACACCCTTAATATCAAATCAATCGATTCGAGCAAGAATGGCTGTGCGGTTGGGAGGTCTTACTCTCTCGCTCTTTTTACAGTTAATGATGATTACGATGCTAAAATCCTTTTTTATTGTTTCATAATTAAATATGCAAAAAGTTTAAAAATTATTTTATAATTTAGGCTCCGTTTGAAGTTTTGGTATTTGTCAAAAAATATTAAAAATTTTTAAAAATTAACACGGCGAATTACAAATTCATAATTTTTATCAAATTTTATTAATTTTTTTTGCTCCAAACGTACCCTAAAGTGTTATTAAAATTTTTGATTTAGGGCTTGTTTTCATGGCCAAAATTTACCAAAAATTAAAAATTTTTACAGACTTTTGCATATTTTTATTTTTAGAGGTGTTTATTTTAAAACTTAAAATTTTATAAAATTTTGTTAATTTTTACCAATTTCTGTTAACTTTATGACAATTTTTTTTTTTTTTTGTCAAAATCATTAGAATGGATCATTTAATACTGTTCCAGCGATGTCATTTAATTTCATTTCAACAAGTTTTAATTTGGTCTTTCAAACCAAAAAAAAAAAATGACACTTTTTTTAATTTTTTCTAACTTTTAACCTACTAAACAATTCCTTAAATGAGTTATAAAAAATAAGTAGATAGTTGATTTCATTCTCAATTACATTTATAAAATAACAAATATTACTATTATATTCGTATGGTGTAATGCTTTAATGTATTTAATTATTCAAAAGATATAAATATAATTTAATTATTCTTTTATAAATCTCAATTTTGAATAAAAATAAATAATAAATTGATATTATAGTATTAATAAAAAAGTAAATTCTATTATATAACCTTATATTTTCTATCAAAATTTACATTTTCTCTTCTTTTTTTTCAATTGCACCGATCACCACTCCACAATTTGAAAGGTCTAAGTTTCAATTACCGTGCATTCTGCTAGTCCTGAACTGAATTGACATGATTTCCGGTTGATTAATAAGTTCTGTTTGGAATTTTGATATTAGTTAACAAATATTAAAAATTTTTAAAAATTATTTAATTTTTATCTTATTGTACAAATTACAAGTTTACAACTTTTATCAAAATTTATAATTTTTTATCACTTCAAACACCTCCTATCACTGCAGAAAAAGCTCGCCTTACTAAAACATCCCCAATCTTGATCTTAGACTTTTCTTTCAGCCCTGCTCTTATTAAGAGATGCTCCTGGCCCGTTACCTCAGATAGACTTGAAGTCGGAATACCCCACCCAAGTGCAAGTGGTGGAATGCGTTGAAGACCGCGTCAAACACAAGGCATGGGTTATGTGAATGGCATGACGGAAAGTTTAGCGTAATAAAAAATTGTAAATTTTGATAAAAATTATGAATTTATTATTTATGTAATAAAATAAAAATAAATAATTTTAAAAAATTTTTAATAAATATCAAAATTTCAAACAGAACTATGAATCAATCAATCAATCAGAAATCGTGTCAATTCGGCACAGGACTAGCAGAATATACAATAATTGAAACTTGACTTTTTAAACTGTGGAGTGTTGATTGGTGCAATTGAAAATAAAAATATATATATATAAATTTTGATATAAAATATAAGGTCACATAATAGAATTTACTTTTTTTAATGAATAATACAATATTAATTTATTATTTATTTTTGTACAAAAAATGAGATGTTTAAAAGAATAATTAAATTATATTTATCTCTTTTCAATAATTAAATACATAAAATCATTACACCATACGAATATAATAGTAACATTTATTATTTTATAAATGTAATTGAGAATGAAATTAACTATTGACTCATTTTCTATAACTCATTTAAGGAGGGTGTTTGGGAAAGTTAATTAAAAGTAAAAAAAAAATTAAAAAAAAAGTGTAATACTTCAGTTAGTTTTTTTTTTTTTTTTTTCATTTGGAAGACTAAATTAAAACTTATTAGAAGTCATTAGAATGAGGCTTAATGGCATTGTTAGAACGGTATTAAACAATCCATTTCAATGATTTTGATCAAAAAAATTGTCATAAAGTTGACAAAATTTGATAAAAGTTGATAAATTTGACAAAATTACCATTTACAATATCCTAAGATATATGTAACTCGAAATCTTAGACGAAACTGGCTTCCAAACTCATGGGAGGGGCCTCCTGCGATTTCCAGCGAGTACCTGTGCTCTTTCTGTGCAATCAAAATCTCAAAATATCTCTCTTCATATTTTCTTGTGAATAAGAGTGGTCTTTTTGTGAATTTTCAACGCACTTCTTGTGAAGTGACAGATTTGTAATACTATTCTATATATTCTTATTGTTACAATTAAAATAAATGGACAAAGTAAAATTTAGTGGATAAAAGTGCAAAATATAATTTATCAACAACCAAAAAGATTTACATATATATTTAAAGGTTCTAACTTAGTAAGAAACACTCAATAAGATATGTTGACCCTTCTTTAATTAGTGAGGAGATTTATAGAAAAAATCAAACTTAATTTATAATCTTCATATGAATCGAAACTTTTTAAAAGTAAACACTGAAATTGATATACTTTTTTAAAAATAAAGTAACTTTACGAAAAACAAGATTGACGAACACTGAAAGTATTTGACTGACTTTTTGAAAAGTAAAGACTAACTTTTTGAAAAGCAAAGATTGATGGGGCAATTTTATCTCTGAAAGGAAGGAAGCTTTTCTGAATGGTTGAGAAGTTGGCTATCTTTCGTTTCACATTAATGGGTGGGCATAAAATGTATGCCTGCACCACTGTCAATTATGGGTCTGACCGCAACTATACCAACTATGTAGCATGATTTTAACCATAGCTGTATTGTTACTCATGATATCTAGATAAGGATCACATGTACCAAATAACCTATAAATAAATAAGGGACGAGGGAGGGAGGGAAGTATCATGTTTTACCATACAAAAACTCTATTAAAATTGTTTCTAAACTTTCCCTTCCCCCACACATATTCTAACTTGATCGTTGGAGTGGAGGTTGGCTGAACACATTTCAACCAGTAGTTTTATTTCAGAGTTCGAGTCACGAGTCAAGAAACCCAAGGCATCGGTACCGTTAGACCTTCGTCTAACCACGTTAGAAGTACCCTTACACTTGGTTGGACACGTCAGCAAAAGATCTTATTAGATTTTTTGACATTTCAAAAACATAAACAAAGAAATATAAACAGAAAAATCGTGTATTCACTCTTTTTTTTTTATAAATATTTTACCAATTTTAGCGGTTTGTCTCTTTTTATTGCATAATATTAAAATAAATTATTTTATTAAATCAAAATTACTATTAAATTATGTTATTTATTAATATGACTTATTAAAATTAATCAATATGAAAATAAAAATTTATAATATTAAATTAATTAATTAAATTAATATTAAATATATTTTAAATTTAGTTAATTTTATAAAAAATTTAATAAAATTAAATATTTTATTAAAATAAATTAATGATTTTAAACAAAACTTTATTACTAAATATGTTTTCAATTTGTATTTCAAAAAGACTATAATTGAAAATAAAAAATAAAACTAGTTAAACGTAAAAAAAATGAAAAATAAAAAAAAACATAAATTTTACCCAACCAACTTCAAATTGTTGGTGACTCACTACAAGGAGAGATGACTATAGTAGAGTAGGGACTATTACTTCCACTCATTTTATTTTATTTTTTAAATTAGTTATACATATTTTGATCTCATTACCCTAATGTATTCTTATTTACCTTCATTCATATCCAACTGCCTCTCACTTTTAGGATTTCAATATACATTTATTATCAAAATTTTAAAAAACTTTTGATTTTCTTCGTTTATCCAACTTTAGTGCTTTTTTATTTTTATTTTTTATTTTTTATCGTTTATCCAATTTTGGCACCGTTTGGTGTGCTGAAAAATAAAAAAAATCTCTGAAAAACGTTAAAAATCTCTAAAACCTATTCACTTTTTATCTTACTACACGAATTACGAACCCTCATTTTATTTTACTTTATCTTATTTTATCTCATTTTTTATCACTCCAAACGCACACTTTAGGCCTTCAAAGCACATATTACCCATGACCCTTTCCACGTATTGGAAGATAATTGGACCACAACCACCTCTGTTTGCAACTGGGTTGGGATCTCTTGTGTGGTTCTGGCCGTCACAGGGACCGAGTCACAGCCTTGAATCTCATAAACATGAGTCTTAGAGGCACTGTG
This sequence comes from Vitellaria paradoxa, assembly GCA_019916065.1. Taxonomy (NCBI): domain Eukaryota; kingdom Viridiplantae; phylum Streptophyta; class Magnoliopsida; order Ericales; family Sapotaceae; genus Vitellaria; species Vitellaria paradoxa. The sequence goes on from CM034237.1 coordinate 328,244, forward strand.
GCTCCACACTTGGGAAACCTCTCATTTCTGATCCTACTCGACCTCAGCCACAACTACTTCCATGGTCATCTTCCAAGCGAGTTGTCGCAATTGCATCGCTTGAAGATTCTCAGTTTTGCAGTAAACAACTTCAGTGGCGATGTTCCATCGTGGTTCGGAATGTTACCTAAACTTCAATATTTGAATCTTAAAAACAACACCTTCTCTGGCTCTTTCCCACTTTCCCTCTGTAATATTTCTGGGTTGGAGGTCCTTTGGTTAAGCTTAAGAGTTTGTCATAATTTATCTTTTATAAATAGCATGCTTAATAACTTTTATATTTATTGATTTTTCCTTTTTTTATATGTATAAATTTTTGAAAACTGGCTATAATTATGTGTTTGGTGTAACTCTTTTTATTTTTTTTTTGTTTTTTGAAAAAATTAAAACATAAATAAAAAATGTAAACAGAAATATCATATTTTCACTCTCTTTTTTCTTTTATAAATATTGTGCCTTTTGTTCATTTTATTGCATCATATTAAAATAAATTATTTTATTAAACTAAAATTATTTTAATAAATAATATATTATTCTAATTCTTTATTTTATTAAAATTAAAATAATAATTTATGACCAATATGATTTATTTTATTAAACTTAAATTATTATTTAAAATTATTAATTACATATTAAAACTAAAATAATAATTTGTTATTAAGACAGTTTATTTTATTATATTAAAATAATTTTTCATTAAAAATAATTACATACTAAAATAATTTATTTTATTAAAATTAAATATAATGAAGTTACATGTTAAAATAATTTATTTATTAAAATTAAAAATAATTTATTTTTTTCATTTACAATTTTTAATGAGCATTAATTTCCTCATAAGACATTTATTTTAATAAATTAAATTAATTTTCATAGATAAAATAATAATATTTTATTAAATTATGTTATTCATTAATAAAAATTTATTAAAATTAATTTTTTTAAAAAAATAAATGTTTCGTAATATTAAATTAACTAATTTAAATATATTTTATTAAACTAATTAATTAGTTTAATATGAAATGTATTTTGATATTTTTAATCAATTTTATAAAAATTCGTAAAATTAAATATTTTATTAAAATAAAATTAATTATTGTAAATAAAGTTGTATTACTAAAAATATTATTATTATTATTTTTATTTTAGAGTAAAAACGACAATTGGAAATAAATTTTACCAACGGCTCCAAAATGTTGATGACTCACTACACTTGCATCCAATGATGATGGGTGTGATAATTTGGCCTTTATAAATTGTTGGTGACTCACTACACTTGCATCGATCCCTCCATTCCTACTTCAAGGCTCCATGGAGAAAACTTGCTGCTTTCAATTTTTCACTATAGTGCTGTGCATCCATTGTTTCGTATTACCTAGCTGCTTGGCTTTGAGTGCTACCAACTTCACCACCACCGATGGCCAATCTGCATCTCTTTTGGCCTTCAAAGCACATATTACCCTTGACCCTTTCCACGTATTGAAAGATAATTGGACCACAACCACCTCTGTTTGCAATTGGGCTGGGGTCTCTTGTGGTTCTCGCCGTCACAGGGACCGGGTGACAGCCTTGAATCTCACAAACATGGGTCTTGGAGGCACTGTGGCTCCACACTTGGGAAACCTCTCATTTCTGATCCTACTCGACCTCAGCTACAACTACTTCCATGGTCATCTTCCAAGCGAGTTGTCTCAATTGCATCGCTTGAAGATTCTCAGTTTTGCAGTAAACAACTTCAGTGGCGATTGTTCCATCGTGGTTCGGAATGTTACCTAAACTTCAATATTTGAATCTTACAGAGAACACCTTCTCTGGCTCTTTCCCACTTTCCCTCTGTAACATTTCTGGGTTGGAGGTCCTTAGGTTAAGCTCCAATCTTTTAACGGGAGGTATCCCAGAGAGGATTAGCAATCTTCAAAGACTGAAGATACTACGGATTGGAGGAAACCAGTTCTCAGGTTCTATACCATCTACAATTTTCAATATCTCATCACTACAATACATTGCTTTCTCATTAAATATACTATCTGGAAATCTTCCGGATGATATGTGCCTTCGACTTCCAAAACTTGAAGTTCTCTCGTTTTATGAGAATGAACTGTATGGCCAAATTCCATCAACTATAGGTGAATGCAAACAGCTTCAAGAGTTATGGTTGTCTTTTAATAATTCACTGGGATTATTCCTAAAGGAATTGGGAACTTAACCATGCTTCAGAAGTTGTATCTTGGATCCAACAATCTCCAAGGTACGATTCTCTCCTCTTCATGTAATTAGTAATTTTTATTTATTTTTTAGATTGGTAAAATGCAAGAATATTATTCTTATTTAAGTGTTATATGCCATGACCATATTTCATACAAAAGAGTTGTTAAGAATAAAATGCTTAACATATATTTGTTTATCCTTGGAAGTTAAACAAATCAAATAAGTTCGATTTGTATATATTCATGAAATCAAATCAATTTAAACATAATTTCTAATCATCTATGTTTCGAGCTTGAAATAAATTCACGACTTGAACTTAATATATAACTCGCAACTTAATAAACTCACATTCTTAAAAAATTATCCGGATTCAATCTCAGTTTAATTAAAATTTATTTAAAATTATCTCGGAAGCTTAACAAGTTAACAAGTTTTAAACACATATACTTCAAACTTTCATAAGATTTTCCAATCAAATTTGAGTACAACCTACTACTACTTCCCCGTATACAACCCATGATTTGTTTCAAAGTTTGTAATAACATTTGCAAGCACGGAACCAATAATTTAATAGAGGGGAGCCAACTACTCTTATAAATTTTAATATTTCTTCCCCAATCTTAAAAATATAATCATAGGTCATGAATTTAAAAAATCAAGCAAATGTATGAAGTCCATTCATAAACTCCCTTAAAAATTATTCAATTAACTAAATTAGACTACTAATGGCCCAACTCAAAAGTCCCATAATTTATTAATGGCCTAACTCAAAAATCAAATCTCACATTTTATTAATGGGGTGAAATCAAGTTCCATGTCTTATTAATGACCAAAAGTAAATACAGTTAGGGTGGTCATATTTGAAAAAAAATATCTCTATAAATATACCAATATTATATATAAACATATTATATGTACATATTAATTTACAATTTTTTGCTATAGGATAATTCCGTCCTCAAACGCTTGGGTTTATTATGGTTCTAATCCATTTTACACTTCATGAAAACATAAAGTTACTGAATTCCTCGTAAAAAAATCTTCACTTGAAATCTTTAAAAATGAGAACACATATTTCAGCCGAAACAGACTGGGAAGGAAAAAGTTTAACCATTTTATTGGTGTGGTGATGCTTAAAAAAAAAAAAGATAATATTTCAAGATACCGTGACATTTTTTTTTGTTTGTAGAATATAAACAAAAGAAAATATAATTATTGAAGAGTAAAACATTATCATATATCATTTAGTTTGTTTGGAAAACTTTATAAAATTTATAAAACAAAATTATTATTGAACTTTAGAAAAATACTGGAAAACGATTTCCAAATTTGGTTACTATCAAACAATCTATTTAAAAATTAAAGCTTGATTATGATTCAACTTCCATATGATACTCTCTAATCATTTTTTTTTTGGAAATTAGAGTTTGAATATAGTTCAACTTCCATATGATATGATTTCAAGTTATTCACAGAATAACCAGATTTTTTTCTTTCATCTATTTTTTAAATTCTCTTCAATATATATATATATTTGAATAACAATACTCTTTATCTTTAACTTTTTAGGTAAAACAAATAGCAGATACTAAGTTATACATTTTTGGAAAATATTTTCCACCAGATTTTTTTTATAAAAAAGGTGCTAATAAAAAATATGTGAAAATGCCATTTTTGTAATAAAAAATATTATTTAGTGGGTTCTTTTGTCTAAGTAATAGACCCAAAATGAAATCGCATCATTTTAATAAAAAATAATAAAATAATATTTTTTATTGAATAACATTATTCCTTATTTTTGTAAAAAAATATTTAGAGCAAGCGAATACTGAATGCCTTTTTTTTTTAACCAGCTGATGTGGCCAACGAAAGAAAATGAATTCGGCGCCAATATTATGTTGGGTAAAAATAGAGGAATGCTAGCATTAGTTACCTAATTGCAGCCAATGTATCTATACCATTTGAACGTGTAAAGTCCGTGTGAAACCCACTCAAATAAATGATTTGGTGGTTGATATTTTCTATAAAATTAACAAGAGAAGTTATTTTCTTTTTATTTTTTATATAATAAAATATAAACAATTGTTTGTTAATATTGAATTCATGTATTCGCAATTTTTTTGACTAAATAAGATTTTAATAATTTAAAGAGATGGATTTATGATTATAGAATTTAATAGGATTTGAATTATATTTATTTTTTTTATTGTGTTATAATTCTAAAAGAATTTAGATTAATTTATTTATTTAAAAATTTTATTTATGAGAACCTAGTCATTATTTGTCTAGGATTGAAGTAACTTAGGATTTGATTTTTTTTCTTATTGTATTGTGGGCCCAATAGAATTTAAATTAATTTATATATTGAAAGTTATATTTGGGAGAATTCAGTTCTTGTTCGTCTAAGATTGAAATAGCTTTAGAAGTTTCTTTTGTAGTTTAAAAGTTTTCTAATTTAATTCTTCTTATACCTTCGATATTGACTAAAGTGTTTGTCTTAGTTTTAGACTTAAAAAAAAAAAAAAAAAAGGTGTGGATGGATTCTTATGTTTCAAGGAAGATGGAAACATTAAATAATAAAGAATTATATTATTCAAGAAAATAATAAGAGTATGGTTTCATTATTGGAAAAATATTTGGGCTGACGTCATCATTTTAATTAAAATCTTAATGAAATACTAATAATAGGGGATCGGAAGTTAGTAACATTTTAAAATAAGAGGATAATTATAAATTTCAAAAGTTAAAGGAGTCTATATATATTTATACAAAAGTTTAAGAGATCTATATATAATTTACCTATATTTCATTTGAAGGATGAACATCTCTCTTCCATGCAAGGACTAGTATGAGTGGGGTTGGTAAATCTAAAAATTAAATTTTTTTATAATTATTTTTCTATTGTTAATATGTGATATTTTTGGCAAAAATTATGTATTTAGCAAAAATTTTAAAAATTAAAAGAAAAATTAGAGAAACTTATAAAAAGTTGATGGTATAACGCGTGTTAAGTTTTTTTATGTACTTGGTATAGTTTTTTCGCGGGGGTAAGTTTATTTTTATTATTATAATTATTAGTTTTTGTATTAAAAAGAAAAAAAGTTAACTTTTTACTATTTAACATTTTAATTTTTTGTTTATTTAACATATTTGTCCTTTATAATTTAAAAAAATTTAAAATATAGGAGAATAATTTTAATCATTTAAGAAAAGGTTAAAAAACTATAGCAAATTAAAAGTTGGGTTTTTGCTACTGAATGTAAGGATATCATCCCTGCTTTTGCAAAGGAGAAGAAGGAAAAAAAAAAAAAGAAAAAAGAATTAAGATTACCATTCCTGAATTTTTGCTGTTCCTCCCCGAGATTGGCCTCAGCTTTTTGTATGTCTCTCACTCTCTCTCTCTCTGCCTCAAATATTCTCTCTCAAATTCTCAATAATGGTTGGGTTGGGTCCGACAAACAGTCGCACGGATCTCTAAGAAAAGGTGAACGCAAGGTTTATTTTAACTCATATATTTATTAAAAAAAAAAAAGATACCCCTACAGTAAAAGTAAAAACTACCATTTATCTTATTTTTATTTCTAAAATAATTAATAACAATAGTAATAAAAAAAAATGAATACCGGGGGCTTTACATTATTACTTTTTTTGTTTTTATTTAAATTGATGGGCCCTCCCTTACTCAATCCCTCAACGTTAGTATAATTACTCTCAATCTTTATCACTGACACGTTTTATATGAAATAATTATGATTTTTTTTTCATAATTCAAGGGTGAAAAATATTTTGTTTGTAAAAATGAATTCATATTAATATATTTGATGAAAAATAGTAAATATTGTTGAGTCTTTATGCTTTAAATACTAAAATAATTTAGCAGGTGCTTTGCCAGGGGATATGTGCTCGAAGCTTCAACAGCTTCGAATTCTCTATTTATTTCGCAATAAATTGACGGGACGAGTTCCAAGAGAACTTGGCAACTGCAGTTCACTCACAAAGTTATATCTTGGCGAAAATAACTTTTCAGGTATCATATTGTAAATTTTTATTTTTAGAACTCCTAAAAAAATAAAAGATAAATTTTAAATTCAATTTTTTGAGTATTTTTAACATGTGCATGTATAACAATTTACAATTCCTCTACTAAGAACATATTTATTTTGGGGACAACAGAGAATAAAATTTACTAAGGTAATTTTTGATCTCTATTATATTAATTTAGAAGACATATGAGGGTAAATTGTTACCTACGGAGGAGATGGGTAACGTGAAGTAATGAAAAAATTTATCTTTTTTTCATTATCCCGTAAAATATTCGTTTACACCCCTATAATATTTTAAATAACATTCTACTATAAATAATTATAATAAATGTTATAAAACAATTTATTTAATCAAACTAAAATTAATTAATTATTAATTATTTTATCAAAATAATATCTAATAAATAATAATTTATTATTAAAATTATTTATTTTATTTTATTAAATTAATACTATTAAAATATTAATTTATGATCAAATTATTTATTTTATTGAATTAAAATAATTTTTAATAAATAATAGCGACTAATTAAAATGATTTATTTATTAAAATATTTTAATGAATAAAAATTTTACATCATAAATAATAATTTACTAGATTATGTATTGTATTAATATATATTATTAAAATTAATAATTTATTTAAACAAACAAAAATTAATGGTTTAATTAAATTATTTATCATTATAAAAATAATTTTTAACAAATAATAATTCAATATTAAAATTAATTACTATTGAAATATTAATCTAGGATAAAATTATTTTTATAATTAATATTTTTATTTAAAATTTATTGTTTTAGTAATATATATATTTATAAAAATTAATTATTATTAAAATAAAAATATTATGATGATTTATTTAATTATAATAGTTTACAAAAATTAAAATTAACTTTTATCCCTTCCTCAATTTACTCTCATTCCAAGCAAATTAATTTTGACCTCTTTAAAATTTTTAACATTCTAAATATAATATAATTATTACTGGATAATATTTACTTTTTTACTCCAAATCTAAATATCATGAATTTATTACCCTAATAACCATTACCAAGGTAACAATAACTTCCGTAATCTTCTACATTCAAAATTTTTACCTCTTACCAAACATGTCCTAAGGATATTATATCAATCTTAATTATGTGAAATGATATATATATATTTATATATAATTAATCAAAACATTAATATATTTTTAGTACTTGCTGGTTGTGTTGCGTTGGGTTTATTGTTTCGTATTTTGCAATCACTCAGTTATACACGTATAAAAAATGTCATCATAATTGATTATGTATTATTTTTAATTTTTATGCTTAGTTTGGACAAAAAATCAAAAGCTAATTTTTTCTAACTTGTTTTTTTCGTTTGATATTGTATTTTTAATTATAATTTGATTTTCTTTTTGTTTTAGTAGCTCTTAGACTTAATGTTTGCATCCTTTTATAAAAAGAATTTAGGGAAAAATACTTACAAATATGAAAAGCTATAAAATGATTTGAAAATTTAGATTTTTTTAAACTCATTTGTAACTTTTCCGACAAGCAGTTTTTATATAATTTTTTGAGGTAAATTGTTTATATGCCCCTTTTATACTAAAGGTAAAAATTACTAACAACCTTTTAACTAAAAGAAAAAAAGAAAAAAAAAACTTAAATTTATACCATTTGTACTTAAAACTAAAGTGAAGTCATAGATGGTACAAAATTTGTAACTGAAAAAATAAAAATAATCATTGAAAATCAAATAATCTTAAGAGATGTAAGTGCAGAGAATATAAATAGCAATTAAATCTCTATAAACTAACACTTTTGGGACCATAAAAATTTATCAATTAATTGAGATATTATTTAATCGATAAATTAATAATCTATTAATTTCTACATTAATTCGTGGAAAATGACAAATAAAATAAAATTGAAGACAACAATTTTGTATTAAAGCCTGTCTCACGCAAAAATGCACTCTAAGGAACAATCACACTGCATAATTTTCTCTTGCAATATGAGAACACTACACCAGAACATTGGAGTCATATCTTGCAAACGCCTCCTAACTGAGTCATGTACATATAATTTTGATATACATAGGAGATTAGAAATTTATATATCAAATGGGACTTATGTGTTTATTTTAAATGTTTTATATTATAAATTTAGCAAATAATTAATTTACTATATTGGTCCCAAATCAAGACTAGCCAAAAACATTATTTAATCGAGGTTTCACTGTTTGTAAGGTATAAATACATTTTTTTTTGAGTTATTAAGAGTCAAAACTATTATCTTTGATATATTTTCTTAACATTTTCACATTAATATGAAATGTAAATGGTGTAAAGATATGTTTTTAAAGTTCAAGAAATATTAGTAGTTTTTAACTTTATTATAGGGAATATAAAAATAACTAACCTTAATTATCTTATTAAAAAAATTCCGCTACAAAGTTAAAGTTTGTCAACTTTAATAGATATTAGTGATTTTCACGTTTCATACAGTAAGTACAAAGGCAATTAACTCTAACTAATTACTTGGAAAGATTTGGAACAAATTTGAAATTTTTTGCATAAAACTCACTACCTAATGCTTGGTGCCTATTCAATGTGCTAACCAATCATTTTTTGACTTAATTAGAAAAAACAATATGCATATCAAAATATATTTGATTATTTCATTTAAAATGTAAGTATAATATTTTTAAGTAAATGTAATTGTTGATCCTTTGACCAATATGGTAATTATTCTTCTAAGTCCCATAATTTATAAATTTGTAATGCATATGTAAAAAAAAATTAAAAATTAAAAAATCGAACTTATAGATCATTTAAAATTTTTTTATTAATTTTCTCTAATTTTATTATATCATGACTCTTAAAAATTTTTATATTAGAAGCTAATAAAGTTAATTTATAATTGTAAGAACTTTAAAATGTAGCACTTTTTTAAGTTACTTTTTTTTTTTTTTTTTTGTATATACAAATTTTAGATTTAAAAGTTTGGAAATGTCAATGATTCACAGGTAAGCTGATGTCGAAAGTAAATCTGGTTAGGGTTTCTATTGAATTGGATTAGTAATTTTATCGGGTTAGGGAACTGGTAATTGAAACGACAAGGGATTATTGCACTCAACCACCAATTTAACACAGGTAAAATAGTTTCGAAAGTAACCCGAATATTGCAAAATTCTCAATTGTAAAAATCTCAGCTTTTGATTTTAAAAACCCTTTTCTTTAATTGGTTGTTCCAGAATTTCGTTCCCACGTCACCACCTTCGATGGCTCGAAGCCAAGAAGGTGGTTTTAGCCTAACATGTCTTCTAACAAGATAAACTCAACTATAATCAATTTGAACATTAAAAATGAAACACCAAAACGTAAGATTCTCAAAATGAATTCAACGCGAAATTAATTGAAAAGCAAATGTACTTACAAAAGTTGAGTAATCAAAACCCTAGGAAAGATGAAAGCTTGGAACGTCAATTACAAGTACTTGCAACCTTTTCGAAACATAATCCCGAACTCCTCAACCCTAATCTGAAAATCCCTTTTATATATGACTACCATGAAGGGCATAAAGGGTACATCACATTACATAAAGAAAATCAAAGGTCAAAGGTGATGGGCGCCCATGGTTGACGTGGGGCGCCCATGGCCTAGCTGTCCAAGGTGTTTGATGAAGTCTTCAATGAAAATAGCTCCAAAATCCCCTCTCGGTAGGCGCCCATCTAATTTAGGGTGGGACGCCTGTGACCACTGAGGGGCGCCCGTGATTGATGAGGGGTGCTCGTGGGAAGCTTCCTCCAGTTGTTTGACAAAAATCCTCTGAAACCTTGACTTTGCCTTCAAAAATGCCTCTCAGCGGGTGCCCACCTGAGTTAGGGTGGGGTGCCCGTGGCCTTTGTGGGGCGCCTATCAGGTCCATGCTCAGCTTTATCTTCATCTCCTTGCCTAATTTAACTCATGTTTGCTTTTTTCCTTCTCAATTCGGTCACATAACCCTGCAAAATTCCATAAGTGAATCAATATTCTAATTTAACAGTAACAAATGGAATTTTAACAAATAACTCACATATAAACAACTATATAGCCATGATAATAACACAGAAAATATACACAATCACACCCCCCAACCGAGACATTGCTAGTCCCTAGCAATGCATGCAATTAAACTCTGGGGTACAAAAACAAACGCAAGGACACCCACAACATATAAGCTCTTATTCAAATCAACCAAAACAAAATGAAAACTAAGGTAAGGTCCGTTTTCGTAGGAAACACACGGCCACACTTAGCATGTGAGGCAAGCCTTTTAAACTCCTAGGTTCCCCCTAGTAGACGAGTAAGGTCTCATGAGGGTTTGCAGTGATACTACCCACAAACATCTATGGTATGGTCTCAAGGTGTCAAGGAGTGATTAAGGTCAACAACGAATTAAGTTCAAGCTCAACAAGTCACAAAACTTAAATATCATGTGTAATTCCCAAGTGCTAAGCCTAAATGCATATACTATCAAAAGTGGAAGAGCATGTGTGCAAAAACAGTGTCATTTATTCAACAAGGTCTCGAGAGCATAATCGAAACAAAGTTTCGACTTCAAAAGCTCACAAGGTAGATCACTCATAGAAAGAAACTCACTAATCAATGGTTCACTCATACCTATGAGCATAAAATGCTCTCCTAGTTGCACACAACCTCACAAATAAGTGAGTGAATTGAATTGAAGTTTCGAGTGGATAGCTCATATCAAAAAGTTCCAATGCCATGCAATAGGATCACACCACACAACCTACACAAGACCACTCCATGCACACATAAGTGTTGCTACGCTTAGAATCCACTAGGTCTTTGATCCGGTTGTAACTTGGCCATGGGTAAAGGTTAAACAATGAAATGTATGAAATCAAAGCACATGCCTTGGGCTAAAGATGCTCAGGTGTGCACAAGTCCTAGACTACCCATTTCCTTTCCCAAACTACAACACGAAGCCTATAAACAAATCAAATAAAATGCTTAGCATATATTTGTTTATCCTTGGAAGTTAAACAAATCAAATAAGTTCGATTTGTTTATATTTATGAAATCAAATCAATTTAAACATAATTTCTATTCATTTATGATTTGAGCTTGAAATAAATTCACGACTTGAACTTGATATATAACTCACAACCTAATAAACTCAGATTATTAAAAAATTATCGAGATTCAATCTCAGTTTAATTAATATTTATTTGAAATTATCTTGAAAACTTAACAAGTTAAATAAGTTTTAAACACATTTCAAACTTTTGTAAGAATTTCAATCAAATTTGAGTATAACCTACTACTACTTCCCCGTATACAACCCATAATTTGTTTCAAAGTTTGTAATAACATTTGTAGGTACGGAACCAATAATTTAATAGAGGAGAGCCAACTACTCTTATAAATTTTAATATTTCTTCCCCAATCTTAAAAATATAATCATAGGTCATGAGTTTAAAAAATCAAGCAAATGTATGAAGCCCGTTCATAAACTCCCTTAAAAATTATTCAATTAACTAAATTAGACTACTAATGGCCCAACTCAAAAGTCCCATAATTTATTAATGGCCTAACTCAAAAATCAAATCTCATATTTTATTAATGGGGTGAAATCAAGTTCCATGTCTTATTATTGACCAAAAGTAAATACAGTTAGGGTGGTCATGTTTGAAAAAATATATCTCCATAAATATACCAATATTATATATAAACATATTATATGTACATATTAATTTACAATTTTTGCTATAGGATAATTCCGTCCTCAAACGCTTGAGTTTATTAAGGTTCTAATCCATTTTACACTTCATGAAAACATAAAGTTACTGAATTCCTCGTAAAAAAATCTTCACTTGAAATCTTTAAAAATGACAACACATATTTCAGCCAAAACAGACTGGGAAGGAAAAAGTTTAACCAATTTTATTGGTGTGGTGATGCTAAAAAAAAAAAGATAATATTTCAAGATACCGCGACATTTTTTTTTATTTGTAGAATATAAACAAAAGAAAATATAATTATTGAAGAGTAAAACATTGTCATATATCATTTAGTTTGTTTGAAAAACTTTATAAAATTTATAAAACAAAATTATTATTGAACTTCAGAGAAATACTGGAAAACGATTTCCAAATTTGGTTACTATCAAACAATCTATTTAAAAATTAAAGCTTGATTATGATTCAACTTCCATATGATACTCTCTAATCATTTTTTTTTTTTTTTTTGGAAATTAGAGTTTGAATATAGTTCAACTTCCATATGATATGATTTCAAGTTATTCACAGAATAACCAGATTTTTTTCTTTCATCTATTTTTTAAATTCTCTTCAATATATATATATATTTGAATAACAATACTCTTTATCTTTTACTTTTTAGGTAAAACAAATAGCAGATACTAAGTTATACATTTTTGGAAAATATTTTCCACCAGATTTTTTTTATAAAAAAGGTGCTAATAAAAAATATGTGAAAATGCCATTTTTGTAATAAAAAATATTATTTAGTGGGTTCTTTTGTCTAAGTAATAGACCCAAAATGAAATCGCATCATTTTAATAAAAAATAATAAAATAATATTTTTTATTGAATAACATTATTCCTTATTTTTGTAAAAAAATATTTAGAGCAAGCGAATACTGAATGCCTTTTTTTTTTTAACCAGCTGATGTGGCCAACGAAAGAAAATGAATTCGGCGCCAATATTATGTTGGGTAAAAATAGAGGAATGCTAGCATTAGTTACCTAATTGCAGCCAATGTATCTATACCATTTGAACGTGTAAAGTCCGTGTGAAACCCACTCAAATAAATGATTTGGTGGTTGATATTTTCTATAAAATTAACAAGAGAAGTTATTTTCTTTTTATTTTTTATATAATAAAATATAAACAATTGTTTGTTAATATTGAATTCATGTATTCGCAATTTTTTTGACTAAATAAGATTTTAATAATTTAAATAGTTGGATTTATGATTATAGAATTTAATAGAATTTGTAATTATATTTATTTTTTTATTGTGTTATAATCCTAAGAGAATTTAGATTAATTTATTTATTTAAAAGTTTTATTTATGAGAACCTAGTCATTATTTGTCTAGGATTGAAGTCACTTAGGATTTGATTTTTTTTCTTATTGTATCGTGAGCCCAATAGAATTTAAATTAATTTACATATTGAAAGTTATATTTGGAAGAATTCAGTCCTTATTCGTCTAAGATTGAAATAGCTTTAGAAGCGTCTTTTGTAGTTTAAAAGTTTTCTAATTTAATTCTTCTTATACCTTCGATATTGACTAAAGTGTTTGTCTTAGTTTTATACTTAAAAAAAAAAAATAGAAAGGTGTGGATGGATTCTTACGTTTCAAGGAAGATGGAAACATTAAATAATAATGAATTATAATATTAAAGAAAATAATAAGAGTATGGTTTCATTATTAGAAAAATATTTTAGCTGACGTTATTATTTTAATTAAAATATTAATGAAATAGTAATGATAGGGGATCGGAAGTTAGTAACATTTTAAAATAAGAGGATAATTATAAATTTCAAAAGTTAAAAGAGTCTATATATATTTATACAAAAGTTTAAGGGATCTATATATAATTTACCTATATTTCATTTAAAGGATGAACACCTCTCTTCCATGCAAGGACTATTATGAGTGGGGTTGGTAAATCTAAAAATTAAATTTTTTTATAATTATTTTTCTAGTTTTAATATGTGATATTTTTGGCAAAAATTATGTATTTAGCAAAAATTTGTAAAAATTAAAAGAAAAATTAGAGAAACTTATAAAAAGTTGATGGTATAACGTGTGTTAAGTTTTTTTATGTACTTGGTATAATTTTTTCGAGGGGTATGTTTATTTTTATTATTATAATTATTAGTTTTTGTATTTAAAAACAAAAAAGTTAATTTTTTACTATTTAACATTTTAATTCTCTGTTTATTTAACATATTTGTCCTTTATCATTTAAAAAAATTTTAAAATATAGGAGAATAATTTTAATCACTTAAGAAAAGGTTAAAAAACTATAGCAAATTAAAAGTTGGGTTTTTGCTACTGAATGTAAGGATATCATCCCTGCTTTTGCAATGGAGAAGAAGGGGAAAAAAAAAAAAAAAGAGAAAAAAAGAATACCGGGGGCTTTACATTATTGCTTTTTTTGTTTTTATTTAAATTGATGGGCCTCCCTTACTCAATCCCTCAACGTTAGTATAATTAATCTCAATCTTTATTACTGACACGTTTCATATGAAATAATCATGATTTTTTTTCATAATTCAAGGGTGAAAAATATTTCGGTTGTAAAAATGAATTCATATTAATATATTTGATGAAAAATAGTAAAATATTGTTGAGTCTTTATGCTTTAAATACTAAAATAATTTAGCAGGTGCTTTGCCAGGGGATATGTGGTCGAAGCTTCAACAGCTTCAAATTCTTTATTTATCTCGCAATAAATTGACGGGACGAGTTCCAAGAGAACTTGGCAACTGCAGTTCACTCGCAGAGTTATATCTTGGCGAAAATAACTTTTCAGGTATCATATTATAAATTTTTATTTTTAGAACTCCTAAAAAAATAAAAGATAAATTTTAAATTCAATTTTTTGAGTATTTTTAACATGTGCATGTATAACAATTTACAATTCCTCTACTAAGAACATATTTATTTTGGGGACAACAGCGAATAAAATTTACTAAGGTAATTTTTGATCTCTATTATATTAATTTGGAAGACATATGAGGGTAAATTGTTACCTACGTAGGAGATGGGTAACGTGAAATAATGAAAAAATTTATCTTTTTTTCATTATCCCATAAAATATTCGTTTACACCCCTATAATATTTTAAATAACATTCTACTATAAATAATTATAATAAATGTTATAAAACAATTTATTTAATCAAACTAAAATTAATTAATTAATAATTATTTTATAAAAATAATATCTAATAAATAATAATTTATTATTAAAATTATTTATTTTATTTTATTAAATTAATACTATTAAAATATTAATTTATGATCAAATTATTTATTTTATTGAATTAAAATAATTTTTAATAAATAATAGCGACTAATTAAAATGATTTATTTATTAAAATATTTTAATGAATAAAAATTTTACATCATAAATAATAATTTACTAGATTATGTATTGTATTAATATATATTATTGAAATTAATAATTTATTTAAACAAACAAAAATTAGTGGTTTTATTAAATTATTTATCATTATAAAAATAATTTTTAACAAATAATAATTCAATATTAAAATTAATTACTATTGAAATATTAATCTAGGATAAAACTATTTTATAATTAATATTTTTATTTAAATTTATTGTTTTAGTAATATATATATTTATAAAAATTAAATATTATTAAAATAAAAATTATTATGATGATTTATTTAATTATAATAGTTTACAATAATTAAAATTAACTTTTATCCCTTCCTCAATTTACTCTCATTCCAAGCAAATTAATTTTGACCTCTTTAAAATTTTTAACATTTTAAACATAATATAATTATTACTGGATAATATTTACTTTTTTATTCTAAATATAAATATAATGAACTTATTACCCCAATAACCATTACCAAGGTAACAATAACTTCTGTAATCTTTTACATTCAAAATTTTTACCCCTTACCAAACATGTCCTAAGGATATTATATCAATGTTAATTATGTGAAATGATATATATATATATATATATATAATTAATCAAAACATTAATATATTTTTAGTACTTGCTGGTTGTATTGCGTTGGGTTTATTGTTTCGTATTTTGCAGTCACTTAGTTATACACGTATAAAAATGTCATCATAATTGATTATGTATTATTTTTAATTTTTATGCTTAGTTCGGACAAAAAATCAAAAACTAATTTTTTCTAACTACGTTTTTTCGTTTGATATTGTATTTTTAATTATAATTTGATTTTCTTTTTATTTTAGTAGCTCTTAGACTTAATGTTTGCATCTTTTTATAAAAAGAATTTAGGGAAAAATACTTACAAATATGAAAAGCTATAAAATGATTTGAAAATTTAGATTTTTTTAAACTCATTTGTAACTTTTCCGACAAGCAATTTTTATATAATTTTTTGAGGTAAATTGTCTATATGCCCCTTTTATACTAAAGGTAAAAATTACTAACAACCTTTTAACTGAAAAGAAAAAAAGAGAAAAAAAAAACTTAAATTTATACCATTTATACTTAAAACTAAAGTGAAGTCATAGATGGTACAAAATTTGTAACTGAAAAAATAAAAACAATCATTGAAAATCAAATAATCTTAAGAGATGTAAGTACAAAGAATATAAATAGCAGTTAAATCTCTATAAACTAACACTTTTGGGACCATAAAAATTTATCAATTAATTGAGATATTATTTAATCGATAAATTAATAATCTATTAATTTCTACATTAATTCGTGGAAAATGACAAATAAAATAAAATTGAAGACAACAATTTTGTACTAAAGCCTGTCTCACGCAAAAATGCACTCTAAGGAACAATCACACTGCATAATTTTCTCTTGCAATATGAGAACACTACACCAGAACATTGGAGTCATATCTTGCAAACGCCTCCTAACTGAGTCATGTACATATAATTTTGATATATAAGGAGATTAGAAATTTATATATCAAATGGGACTTATGTGTTTATTTTAAATGTTTTATATTATAAATTTAGCAAATAATTAATTTACTATATTGGTCCCAAATCAAGACTAGCCAAAAACATTATTTAATCGAGGTTTCACTGTTTGTAAGGTATAAATACATTTTTTTTTTGAGTTACTAAGGGTCAAAACTATTATCTTTGATATATTTTCTTAACATTTTCACATTAATTTGAAGTGTAAATGGTGTAAAGATATGTTTTTAAAGCTCAAGTAATATTAGTGGTTTTTAACTTTATTATAGGGAATATAAAAATAACTAACCTTAATTATCTTATTAAAAAAATTCTGCTACAAAGTTAAAGTTTGTTAACTTTAATAGATATTAGTGATTTTCACGTTTCATACAGTAAGTACAAAGGCAATTAACTCTAACTAATTACTTGGAAAGATTTGGGACAAATTTGAAATTTTTTGTATAAAACTCACTACCTAATGCTTGGTGCCTATTGGCTATTGGATTAATATATTGTATTACATTGTGTATATATAATATTACTATTATGTCTTTGAGATTCAATGTGCTAACCAATCATTTTTTGACTTAATTAGAAAAAACAATATGGATATCAAAATATATTTGATTATTTCATTTAAAATGTAAGTATAATATTTTTAAGTAAATGTAATTGTTGATCCTTTGACCAATATGGTAATTATTCTTCTAAGTCCCATAATTTATAAATTTGTAATGCATATGTAAAAAAAAATTAAAAATTAAAAAATCGAATTTATAGATCATTTAAAATTTTTTATTAATTTTTCTCTAATTTTATTATATCATGACTCTTAAAAATTTTTATATTAGAAGCTAATAAAGTTAATTTATAATTGTAGGAACTTTAAAATGTAGTACTTTTTTAAGTTACTTTTTTTTTTTATATACAAATTTTAGATTTAAAAGTTTGGAAATGTCAATGATGTCACAGGTAAGCTGATGCTGAAAGTAAATCTGGTTAGGGTTTCTATTGAATTGGATTAGTAATTTTATTGGGTTAGGGAACTGGTAATTGAAACGACAAGGGATTATTGCACTCAACCACCAATTTAACACAGGTAAAATAGTTTCGAAAGTAACCCGAATATTGCAAAATTCTCAATTGTAAAAATCTCAGCTTTTGATTTTAAAAACCCTTTTCTTTAATTGGTTGATCCAAAATTTCGTTCCCACGTCACCACCTTCGATGGCTCGAAGCCAAGAAGGTGGTTTTAGCCTAACATGTCTTCTAACAAGATAAACTCAACTATAATCAATTTGAACATTAAAAATGAAACACCAAAACGTAAGATTCTCAAAATGAATTCAACGCGAAATTAATTGAAAACAAATGTACTTACAAAAGTTGAGTAATCAAAACCCTAGGAAAGATGAAAGCTTGGAACGTCAATTACAAGTACTTGCAACCTTTTCGAAACATAATCCCGAACTCCTCAACCCTAATCTGAAAATCCCTTTTATATATGACTACCATGAAGGGCATAAAGGGTACATCACATTACATAAAAAAAATCAAAGGTCAAAGGTGATGGGCGCCCATGGTTGACGTGGGGCGCCCATGGCCTAGCTGTCTAAGGTGTTTGATGAAGTCTTCAATGAAAACAGCTCCAAAATCCCCTCTCGGCAGGCGCCCGTCTAATTTAGGGTGGGACGCCTGTGACCATTGAGGGGCGCCCGTGATTGATGAGGGGTGCTCGTGGGAAGCTTCCTCCAGTTGTTTGACAAAAATCCTCTGAAACCTTGACTTTGCCTTCAAAAATGCCTCTCAGCGGGTGCCCACCTGAGTTAGGGTGGGGTGCCCGTGGCCTTTGTGGGGCGCCTATCAGGTCCATGCTCAGCTCTATCTTCATCTCCTTGCCTAATTTAACTCATGTTTGCTTTTTTCCTTCTTAATTCGGTCACATAACCCTGCAAAATTCCATAAGTGAATCAATATTCTAATTTAACGGTAACAAATGGAATTTCTAACAAATAACTCACATATAAACAACTATATAGCCATGATAATAACACAGAAAATATGCACAATCACACCCCCCAACCGAGACATTGCTAGTCCCTGGCAATGCATGCAATTAAACTCTGGGGTACAAAAACAAACGCAAGGACACCCACAACATATAAGCTCTTATTCAAATCAACCAAAACAAAATGAAAACTAAGGTAAGGTCCGTTTTCGTAGGAAACACACGGCCACACTTAGCATGTGAGGCAAGCCCTTTAAACTCTTAGGTTCCCCCTAATAGACGAGTAAGGTCTCGTGAGGGTTTGCAGTGATACTACCCACAAACATCTATGGTATGGTCTCAAGGTGTCAAGGAGTGATTAAGGTCAACAACGAATTAAGCTCAAGCTCAACAAGTCACAAAACTTAAATATCATGTGTAATTCCCAAGTGCTAAGCCTAAATGCATATACTATCAAAAGTGGAAGAGCATGTGTGCAAAAACAGTGTCATTTATTCAACAAGGTCTCGAGAGCATAATCGGAACAAAGTTTCGACTTCAAAAGCTCACAAGGTAGATCACTCATAGAAAGAAACTCACTCATCAATGGTTCACTCATACTTATGAGCATAAAATGCTCTCCTAGTTGCACACAACCTCACAAATAAGTGAGTGAATTGAATTGAAGTTTCGAGTGGATAGCTCATATCAAAAAGTTCCAATGCCATGCAATAGATCACACCACACAACCTACACAAGACCACTCCATGCACACATAAGTGTTGTACGCTTAGAATCCACTAGGTCTTTGATCCGGTTGTAACTTGGCCATGGGTAAAGGTTAAACAATGAAATGTATGGAAATCAAAGCACATGCCTTGGGCTAAAGATGCTCAGGTGTGCACAAGTCCTAGACTACCCATTTCCTTTCCCAAACTACAGCACGAAGCCTATAAACAAATCAAATAAAATGCTTAGCATATATTTGTTTATCCTTGGAAGTTAAACAAATCAAATAAGTTCGATTTGTATATATTCATGAAATCAAATCAATTTAAACATAATTTCCAATCATCTATGTTTTAAGCTTGAAATAAATTCACGACTTGAAGTTGATATATAACTCACAACCTAATAAACTTAGATTCTTAAAAAATTATCGAGTTTCAATCTCAGTTTAATTAATATTTATTTGAAATTATCTTGAAAACTTAACAAGTTAAATAAGTGTTAAACACATTTCAATCTTTCGTAAGATTTCCCAATCAAATTTGAGTACAACCTACTACTACTTTCCCGTATACAACCCATAATTTGTTTCAAAGTTTGTAATAACATTTGCAAGTACGGAACCAATAATTTAATAGAGGGGAGCCAACTACTCTTATAAATTTTAATATTTCTTTCCCAATCTTAAAAATATAATCATAGGTCATGAGTTTAAAAAATCAAGCAAATGTATGAAGCCCATTCATAAACTCCCTTAAAAATTATTCAATTAACTAAATTAGACTGCTAATGGCCCAACTCAAAAGTCCCATAATTTACTAATGGCCTAACTCAAAAATCAAATCTCATATTTTATTAATGGGGCGAAATCAAGTTCCATGTCTTATTAATGACCAAAAGTAAATACAGTTAGGGTGGTCATATTTGAAAAAATATATCTCTATAAATATACCAATATTATATATAAACATATTATATGTACATATTAATTTACAATTTTTTGCTATAGGATAATTCCGTCCTCAAACGCTTGGGTTTATTAAGGTTCTAATCCATTTTACACTTCATGAAAACATAAAGTTACTGAATTCCTCATAAAAAAATCTTCACTTGAAATCTTTAAAAATGAGAACACATATTTCAGCCGAAACAGACTGGGAAGGAAAAAGTTTAACTAATTTTATTGGTGTGGTGATGCTAAAAAAAAAAGATAATATTTCAAGATACCGCGACATTTTTTTTTATTTGTAGAATATAAACAAAAGAAAATATAATTATTGAAGAGTAAAACATTATCATATATCGTTTAGTTTGTTTGGAAAACTTTATAAAATTTATAAAACAAAATTACTATTGAACTTCAGAGAAATACTGGAAAATGATTTCCAATTTTGTTTACTATCAAACAATTAATCTATTTAAAAATTAAAGCTTGATTATGATTCAACTTCCATATGATACTCTCTAATCAAATTTTTTTTTTTTGGAAATTAGAGTTTGAATATAGTTCAACTTCCATATGATATGATTTCAAGTTATTCACAGAATAACCAGATTTTTTTCTTTCATCTATTTTTTAAATTCTCTTCAATATATATATATATATTTGAATAACAATACTCTTTATCTTTTACTTTTTAGGTAAAACAAATAGCAGATACTAAGTTATACATTTTTGGAAAATATTTTCCACCAGATTTTTTTTATAAAAAAGGTGCTAATAAAAAATATGTGAAAATGCCATTTTTGTAATAAAAAATATTATTTAGTGGGTTCTTTTGTCTAAGTAATAGACCCAAAATGAAATCGCATCATTTTAATAAAAAATAATAAAATAATATTTTTTATTGAATAACATTATTCCTTATTTTTGTAAAAAAATATTTAGAGCAAGCGAATACTGAATGCCTTTTTTTTTTAACCAGCTGATGTGGCCAACGAAAGAAAATGAATTCGGCGCCAATATTATGTTGGGTAAAAATAGAGGAATGCTAGCATTAGTTACCTAATTGCAGCCAATGTATCTATACCATTTGAACGTGTAAATTCCGTGTGAAACCCACTCAAATAAATGATTTGGTGGTTGATATTTTCTATAAAATTAACAAGAGAAGTTATTTTCTTTTTATTTTTTATATAATAAAATATAAACAATTGTTTGTTAATATTGAATTCATGTATTCGCAATTTTTTTGACTAAATAAGATTTTAATAATTTAAATAGTTGGATTTATGATTATAGAATTTAATAGAATTTGTATTATATTTATTTTTTTTATTGTGTTATAATCCTAAGAGAATTTAGATTAATTTATTTATTTAAAAGTTTTATTTATGAGAACCTAGTCATTATTTGTCTAGGATTGAAGTCACTTAGGGTTTGATTTTTTTTCTTATTGTATCGTGGGCCCAATAGAATTTAAATTAATTTACATATTGAAAGTTATATTTGGGAGAATTCAGTCCTTATTCATCTAAGATTGAAATAGATTTAGAAGCGTCTTTTGTAGTTTAAAAGTTTTCTAATTTAATTCTTCTTATACCTTCGATATTGACTAAAGTGTTTGTCTTAGTTTTATACTTAAAAAAAAAAAATAGAAAGGTGTGGATGGATTCTTACGTTTCAAGGAAGATGGAAACATTAAATAATAAAGAATTATAATATTAAAGAAAATAATAAGAGTATGGTTTCATTATTAGAAAAATATTTTAGCTGACGTTATCATTTTAATTAAAATATTAATGAAATAGTAATGATAGGGGATCGGGAAGTTAGTAACATTTTAAAATAAGAGGATAATTATAAATTTCAAAAGTTAAAAGAGTCTATATATATTGTACACAGAGTATATTGAGAATTACAATCACTATATTATTATTCTTCTCTACAAAAAAGAATATATATAGAAGAATACAAGTATTGAAGGACAATAAATACATTACCTTAAATAGGTGATTACCCTAAAACTAAGGAATTACAATTACCATCAATTATCCTAATATTTAGCCTGATTAATAGCAATTCTAAAAAATGAAAATACAGCTCATGCTGACACTCCTCCTCAAGTTGGAGCATAGATATCTATCATGCTCAACTTGCTAATAGCGTCATGGAATACCCTTCCTGAAACTGCCTTCGTAAGTACGTCAGCCAACTGGTCTTCAGACCGAACAAACGGAAATTGTATAACTTTTCGATCAAGATTCTCCTTAATAAAATGACGGTCAACTTCAACATGTTTTGTACGATCATGTTGAACCAGATTATGTGCAATTTCAATGGCTGCCTTATTATCACAATGTAGACTCATAGGTTTCTCATAATCAATCCCCAAATCTTGTAATACCTTTTTAATCCATAGCAATTCACACACACCATGAGCCATACCTCGGTATTCAGCTTCCGCACTTGATCTAGCAACCACCTTCTGCTTCTTGCTTCTCCAAGTGACAAGATTACCTTCTACAAAAGTAAAGTAACCCGATGTGGATCTCCTATTAGTCTGATTCCCTGCCCAATCAGAATCTGTATATCCTTCAATTTTCTGGATCTCATTCTTAGAGAATAGCAATCCTCTTCCTAGTGCATTCTTCAAATACTTCAAGATTCGATACACTGCATTCATATGTTCTTCACTCGGCGCATGCATGAACTGGCTCACCACACTTACTGCATAGGCTATGTCCGGCCTTGTATGTGACAGATAGATTAGTTTCCCAACTAACCGTTGATAACGCCCCTTGTCAGTTGGGACCTGATCCACCGACTCTCCAAGCTTGTGATTCATCTCCATAGGTGTCTCTACAGGTTTGCAGCCTAACATTCCAGTCTTAGTTAACAAATCTAGCACATATTTTCGTTGTGATAGGGATATTCCAGCCTTCGACCTTGAGACCTCGATTCCTAAGAAGTACTTAAGCTGACCGAGATTTTTCATTTCAAATTTTGATGCCAAATACTCTTGTAATGCTTTTCTCTCACCTGGATCATCTCCTGTCAAGACCATATCATCCACATATACAATCAATGCCGTTACCTTCCCTTCTTTGTGTTTTATAAACAAAGTGTGATCTGAATTACTTTGCTTATAGCCAAATTCCTTCATTGTGGAGGAGAACCTTCCGAACCAAGCCCGAGGTGACTGCTTCAGACCATACAACGCCTTCTTTAATTTACATACTTCAGTTTTACACGAAGATTTGCGTTTAGCTCCAGGTGGTAACTCCATGTAGACTTCCTCCTCTAAATCTCCATTGAGGAAAGCGTTCTTAACATCAAATTGTTGCAAAGGCCAATCTCGATTTACTGCTATGGATATAAGAATACGGATGGTATTAATTTTTGCAACCGGAGCAAAAGTCTCTTGGTAATCCACTCCATACTTCTGTGTATACCCCTTCGCAACTAACCTCGCTTTGTACCTATCGATACTGCCGTCAGCTTTGAGTTTCACTGTGAATACCCATCTACACCCAACCGTTTTCTTCCCTTTGGGCAATGGACAAAGTTCCCAAGTGTTATTCCTCTGAAGAGCCTCCATTTCTTCATTCATTGCCCTAGTCCACTTTGGATCTGCTAATGCATCCTGTACACTACTAGGAATAGACACAGTGGACAATTGATTAACAGAAAATGCATACGATTCAGACAACCTATGGGGGGAAACGTAATTACTAATTGGGTACTTAGTCTTAGGCTTTGGGATCAGGTTCATATTGTTTCTTCGGGACTCCCCTATTTGACCTCTGGGGATATTTATTGGTTACATCTTCTGCAAGGATAGGAAATTCATTAGGCTCATCAAAAAAGGGATTCGGATTTACCTGAGGAAAAACATTCTGGGTTGATTCTTCGGTTAATGGTGTAGACATGGGCAGCTCTGGAAACGAAGGAGGGTCATTGTTGGAGTCGTCGCTGGGTTCATTGCTGGGAATATTGGAGCTCGGCACGGGGCTTGGTGCCACGGAACTCGGCACGAAGCTCAGAAAATGGCCTTCAAAACATCCCCCATTTTCCTCCAATTCGAATAATTCATTTCGACCATCTTTATTCTCTTCACTGTTACTCTCCCCCTGAAGAGAAGACCCAGAAACTCCCCCTGAATAGTATGGGTCCAATTCACGAAACGAAGTATCCAAGGTCACATGTAACTTCTGGGTTTGAGGATCGTAACACCGATATCCCTTCTGAAACTCCGAGTAACCTACAAAGACACACCGTTTGGCACATGGATCAAGTTTACTCCGCAAAACTTTAGGCACATGAACATATACCGTACATCCAAACACTCGTGGTTCAAGATTCGGGAGATGAGGAATGGAAAGCAAAGATTGTATCTTTTGTTGGGGAGTTTGGAACTCTATCACACTAGATGGTGTTCGGTTGATTAAATAGGCAGCCGATTTCACTGCCTCACCCCAATAGAACCTCGGCATATTCATGCCAAAGAGAGAGGCCCGAACTATTTCCAGAATCTGTTTATTCTTTCGCTCTGCTAGTCCATTTTGCTGTGGAGTATAGGTGCAGGAGGTTTGATGCCGAATTCCATGATGGCCCAAAAAACCGCCTAAAATCTGATCCACGAACTCTTTACCATTGTCAGATTGAAGTGTACGAATCTGCCTTTGGTATTGAGTCATCACCATTTTATGAAATTCCCGAAAGGCGGTACCCACATCACACTTGTTTCTAAGAAGAGATATCCAGGTCATTCGAGTACATTCATCAATAAACGTAACAAAATAACGAGCATTAGAAAGTGAAAGAATTTTTGCAGGACCCCAAATGTCCGAGTGAATAACCGCGAAAGGTTCTGAACTTTTATTCAAACTTGGTAAATAAGAACTACGATGGCTCTTGGCCAGTTCACAAATTTCACAATGAAAATCTAAATTACTGAACCCCAAAAACAAATGTGGTTGTAATTTCTTAAGATAACCAAAAGAGAGATGCCCTAGCCTTCGGTGCCATAACCATATGATTGCTCGAGCTTTATCTTCACTGCTTGTTTGATTCGCTTGACTGAACTTGGACCCCCCTTTTTCCGTCAACTCTAAATAATAAAGTTTGCTTCATCTAACACCATAACCAAGAATCTTCCCAGTTAGAATGTCCTGAAAAACACAAAATGAAGGCCAAAATGTGACAGTGCATGCAAGGGTAGAGGTAATTTGGCTAACAGAAAGAAGGTTATATTGAAGGGATGGAACAACAAGAACAGTATCTAAGGTAAGAGAATCGGACAAAGTGATAGAACCCTCCCCAGTAATAGGAGAGGTACTACCATTAGCTGTGGAAATAACTGACTGAGAAGGAGGTTTAAGAGATTTTAACTCACTAGAGTCCCTAGTCATATGATCGGATGCACCTGTATCAATAATCCAAGTACTATTCTTAGAAGTCACAGAGAGTACAGAAGTTTTACCAAGTATTCCTGGGTGAACAACATTGGCCGTAGGTTGCACCTGTTCCTCTGCTGTAGAAGTCACCATGGCTTTTCCTCCAATATTCTTCCGAGGCTTCTTTGTAAAATCCCACCAGACAGGATAGCCAATAATCTCATAGCACCGTTGTTTCGAATGGCCCGATTCACCACAATGAGTACATACTAGCCCTCCAGATTTTCCAGTAGCTGGATTACTCCGATGTTTCGAAGGACCTGATGGTGGTCCTTGACGAGTTCGATTGGCTATCATCGCCGAGCTCTCAGAGATTTGATGAAAACCTCCCATCGTCTGCTTTTGCTGATACTCTCTCCGAACATATGCATACGCACTTTCGAGATCAAGCTTTGGATCCTTTCGCAAGATTTCTCCACGAACCTGTTCAAAAACAGAGTCAAGTCCGCTTAGAAAAATATGAACTCGAAGTCTCGCCATGGCCGAGTGCAATTGAACCACTCCTTCAACTGTTCCCGCCTGTGACATAGTCCTGTGATCAATCTCCTGAAAAATAGCAACAAGTTCATTATAGTACGTTGGTAGAGGACGACCATTCTGCTTGGTAGAAAAAGACTTCTGATTCAATTCAAAAATACACGTTTCATCCGATCCGTCATAGAAGGTTTTAGACACCGCCTCCCATATCTCTTTAGCCGTGGGAAGACGAATAAATCGTTGCATCAACGATGGGCTCATCGAGTCAATGAGCCAACTCTTGACTCGATGATTTTCGGTTATCCATGCCTCCAACTTCGGATCTCCAGGTGCGGGTTTTGTCGCTTTTCCGGTGAGATACCCAGCCTTGTTACGAGCGCCAATCCTCATCTCCATGAGTTGGGACCATAACGAGTAATTAGTCTCATCCAGTATAATCCCGGTTGGAAGTGCAGAATTGTCTTGATGGACTATGATCTGTGGTGCCGGAGTTGAGGTTGGTACGGTGGTTGTGTCTGACGTAATTGCCATTTAGACTAAACACAGGAATAAAATTTGAAATACGATATTCAGAATACGGAATATGAAGAAGAGGAAAAGAAATTTATAACTGCTCTGATACCATGTACACAGAGTATATTGAGAATTACAATCACTATATTATTATTCTTCTCTACAAAAAAGAATATATATAGAAGAATACAAGTATTGAAGGACAATAAATACATTACCTTAAATAGGTGATTACCCTAAAACTAAGGAATTACAATTACCATCAATTATCCTAATATTTAGCCTGATTAATAGCAATTCTAAAAAATGAAAATACAGCTCATGCTGACATATATTTATACAAAAGTTTAAGGGATCTATATATAATTTACCTATATTTCATTTAAAGGATGAACACCTCTCTTCCATGCAAGGACTATTATGAGTGGGGTTGGTAAATCTAAAAATTAAATTTTTTTATAATTATTTTTCTAGTTTTAATATGTGATATTTTGGCAAAAATTATGTATTTAGCAAAAATTTGTAAAAATTAAAAGAAAAATTAGAGAAACTTATAAAAAGTTGATGGTATAACGTGTGTTAAATTTTTTTATGTACTTGGTATAGTTTTTTCGAGGGGGGTATGTTTATTTTTATTATTATAATTATTAGTTTTTGTATTTAAAAACAAAAAAGTTAATTTTTTACTATTTAACATTTTAATTCTCTGTTTATTTAACATATTTGTCCTTTATAATTTAAAAAAAATTTTAAAATATAGGAGAATAATTTTAATCACTTAAGAAAAGGTTAAAAAACTATAGCAAATTAAAAGTTGGGTTTTTGCTACTGAATGTAAGGATATCATCCCTGCTTTTGCAATGGAGAAGAAGGAAAAAAAAAAAAAAGAAAAAAAATTAAGATTACCATTCTTAATTTTTGCTGTTCCTCTCCGAGATTGGCCTCAGCTTTTTGTACGTCTCTCTCTCTCTCTCTGCCTCAAATATTCCCTCTCAAATTCTCAACAATGGTTGGGTTGGGTCCGACAAACAGTCACACACGGATCTCTAGGAAAAGGTGATCGTAAGGTTTATTTTAACTCATATATTTAAAAAAAAAAAAAAAAGATACCCCTGCGGTAAAAGTAAAAATTACCATTTACCTTATTTTTATTTCTAAAATAATTAATAACAATAGTAATAAGAAAAAAAATGAATACCGGGGGCTTTAAATTATTGCTTTTTTTGTTTTTATTTAAATTGATGGGCCCTCCCTTACTCAATCCCTCAACGTTAGTATAATTAATCTCAATCTTTATCACTGACACGTTTCATATGAAATAATTATGATTTTTTTTTCATAATTCAAGGGTGAAAAATATTTCGGTTGTAAAAATGAATTCATATTAATATATTGATGAAAAATAGTAAAATATTGTTGAGTCTTTATGCTTTAAATACTAAAATAATTTAGCAGGTGCTTTGCCAGGGGATATGTGGTCGAAGCTTCAACAGCTTCAAATTCTTTATTTATCTCGCAATAAATTGACGGGACGAGTTCCAAGAGAACTTGGCAACTGCAGTTCACTCACAGGGTTATATCTTGGCGAAAATAACTTTTCAGGTATCATATTGTAAATTTTTATTTTTAGAACTCCTAACAAAATAAAAGATGAATTTTAAATTCAATTTTTTGAGTATTTTTAACACGTGCATGTATAACAATTTACAATTCCTCTACTAAGAACATATTTATTTTGGGGACAACAGAGAATAAAATTTACTAAGGTAATTTTTGATCTCTATTATATTAATTTGGAAGACATATGAGGGTAAATTATTACCTACGGAAGAGATGGGTAACGTGAAGTAATGAAAAAAATTTTTTTTTTCATTATCTCGTAAAATATTCGTTTACAGCCCTAGAATATTTTAAATAACATTCTACTATAAATAATTAGAATAAATGTTAAAAAACAATTTATTTAATCAAACTAAAATTAATTAATTATTAATTATTTTATCAAAATAATATCTAATAAATAATAATCATTATTAAAATTATTTATTTTATTTTATTAAATTAATACTATTAAAATATTGATTTATGATCAAATTATTTATTTTATTGAATTAAAATAATTTTTAATAAATAATAGCGACTAATTAAAATGATTTATTTATTAAAATATTTTAATGAATAAAAATTTTACATCATAAATAATAATTTACTAGATTATGTATTGTATTAATATATATTATTAAAATTAATAATTTATTTAAACAAACAAAAATTAGTGGTTTTATTAAATTTTTTATCATTATAAAAATAATTTTTAACAAATAATAATTCAATATTAAAATTAATTACTATTGAAATATTAATCTAGGATAAAATTATTTTTATAATTAATATTTTTATTTAAAATTATATGTTTTAGTAATATATATTTATAAAAATTAAATATTATTAAAATAAAAATTATTATGATGATTTATTTAATTATAATAGTTTACAAAAATTAAAATTAACTTTTATCCCCTCCTTAATTTACTCTCATTCCAAGCAAATTAATTTTGACCTCTTTAAAATTTTTAACATTCTAAACATAATATAATTATTACCGGGTAATATTTATTTTTTTACGACAAATATAAATATCATAAACTTATTACCCCAATAACCATTATTAAGGTAGCAATAACTCCCGTAATCTTTTACATTCAAAATTTTTACCTCTTACTAGACATGTCCTAAGGATATTATATCAATGTTAATTATGTGAAATGATATATATATATATATATATAATTAATCAAAACATTAATATATTTTTAGTACTTGCTGGTTGTGTTGCGTTGGGTTTATTGTTTCGTATTTTGCAATCACTCAGTTATACACGTATAGAAAATGTCATCATAATTGATTATGTATTATTTTTAATTTTTATGCTTAGTTTGGACAAAAAATCAAAAGCTAATTTTTTCTAACTTGTTTTTTTCGTTTGATATTGTATTTTTAATTATAATTTGATTTTCTTTTTATTTTAGTAGCTCTTAGACTTAATGTTTGCATCTTTTTATAAAAAGAATTTAGGGAAAAATACTTACAAATATGAAAAGCTATAAAATGATTTGAAAATTTAGATTTTTTTAAACTCGTTTGTAACTTTTCCGACAAGAAGTTTTTATATAATTTTTTGAGGTAAATTGTCTATATGCCCCTTTTATACTAAAGGTAAAAATTACTAACAACCCTTTAACTGAAAAGAAAAAAAGAAAAAAAAAACTTACATTTATACCATTTGTACTTAAAACTAAAGTGAAGTCATAGATGGTACAAAATTTGCAACTGAAAAAACAAAAATTGTAATAACCTGATTTTTTTTCTTAATTAATTTGCTTAAGTGTGGTGGTGATATTTGTTATAGTAAAAATCTAGAAAATTGAGGGTTTGAAAATTTTTGGAATAATAAAATTAGTTGGAAAGATTTTCGGATTAAATTTCACCCTATGTGGGATTTTAATGTAGAATTTCTAAAATTTTTATCCAAACACTTCCTGGCCCAATTACCTATTTGGTTCAAACCAAGCCCATTAACCCATGGGTCAACCCTTTTCTTTGACTCACCTCAACTCACTTCAACTCATTTTATCACTCACTGAGTTGACTCATGAATAGTAGCTCTAAATTATTTCCCGGCAAACTTTATTTCCATCTATCCTTTCTTCCATGTATCTCTCACAATCTTACAAATTATTTGGCTAATTAGTCAAAAAAGAAGACCCTACATTGATGACCTTAAAGCATTCTTCCAAATAAATTAGCTAGCATGATTTAAAGCATTTTGTTTAATTTGTCAAAAAGCTAGCATGATTCTCGGATCATGCCACCCATCTTCATTCATCCTCCAACACCTATCTTAAATTATGTGGCTAGATAGTCAAAAAGGCTAAGCTAGATTATTTGGATTATACTACGTAATACATAATGCTACTTTAGTGGTTTTCAAGTCTAGGTAGTGGAGCTTGTTTTTCTCTACCAACACTTTCTCTACACTCCCTATAAATTTGTGTGTCTTCAAAGAGAAGAAAATAAGAGAAAAAAATAAAACATTATTTTAGTGTGATTGGAGATTTGGTGTTGCTTGGAGGAAGAAGAAAGGCTTGGAACTTTTCAATTGGGTGGTGTTCAAAGCTCAACTCATTTTTCCTTCTCAGAATTAGTTATTAATATCTTCATTGAGGTAGGATGACGAGCCTCCTAAAATATATTTGATGCATTTTCTGGTTTGAAGTATGAAACTTGATTGTGATAAAAATAAATACCCGTATATTGGGGGTAGGGAAGCCAAAATTTTGACTGATGTAACTCAGTATGCTGACAGCTCTTTATTTATAATTTCTAATGTGCTTCTGACCCCTAAAACGGTGGAATTAGGCTTCGGCTAAAACATAAAAGTTGTAGCCCTTTCAGTTTTCTTTCCAACCCAAAAGAATTGCATCAATCCGATTTGTGAGTCAAAAGTTATGTCCAAAATATTGAACACGTGTAAAACTGTATTTTCTGAACAAACTGAATTCAAGGCTATTTTTGTACCTTTAGACCTTAGAATTTTAAAAAGTGTAAAACATGAAAGTTGTAGGTCTTGAAGTCTAGTTTCTACAGATATAAAGTTTATAGATATTGGAATTTTGCTCTATTTTATCTGAATTTTCTTTCAAGCTGCTATTTTTGCTTAGTCTTTAATTGATGCTTGTTTCGATTTTTTTTTGAATATTATGTTTAAAGATTTATTTAAATTTTCAATTACCTTCTGTTAGTTATTGTCATGTTAATAATTTCTATTGATATGAAATTATTTTAAACTGGATATTATGTATTATTTGACACTCTAATATTTAGGATAATTGACTTAGATAATCAGTTTCATCATGGATAGTTGGATGACTTATTCAAACTAAAATGCTAAGTATTTGATAAAATGCCCAAAAGAAACAATGGACTTGTTCTTTTCTCATTTGGTCTTCCTTAATTGAATTGATTCTTTTAGGCATTATTTTGTCAACCTAGCAAGTTATATAACTATATTTTTATGATTAGTGAATTTAATGAAACTTATTTAATACCTTCCTAAACATTGGAATTCTGTGGACATTTATGGATATCTTGAAGCCGAAAACCTATGATAAGGGTTTGGTTATAAATAAGATGATGAGTGGAAATTTATTCAAATTATTTTGAATAATATTATTCTCCTACCAAATCTAAAGGATAGAATTTATTAGCTTTGTAATCTCACTTTGACTTAATTATTCATGTGATGTACTATACTTATCAATTTTTTTCTAAAATTAAATATAAGTCTAAAGAGTTATTTATTATCTTTATATTCCATAAAATAATAAAATAAAAATAAAATAAAAGAGGCAAAAACTCGAGATCGCAGCCAATGAGATTCGAACTTGCGACTTCAAATCGCAATTAGGGTCGCCCGCCCACTAAGCTACCAACCTCGGCTTAATTAATATACCATTAGAAATAATTTTATTCTTATCAAAGGTGGTACGGCCCACTTGTCAAAACAATTAACTAAAATACAAATTCGAATTTAAAATTTTTTCTTGCTACTTGTTAATTTACATGTAATACCTACCTTTGTGATAATGATATTGGTGACTATGTTAAATCTTTGATTTATTGAGAATTATTATTAAATTATGGATTTAGATAAAGTACTTAAAAATATACTGCATGTGACTAAATAATCCACTTTTGATTCATCGCCCATGAACATTACCGATTGTTATTAAAAATGTCTTATTTCCATACAAGGTACCCTTGGGAATGTAAAAGGGTAAGAAGAAATTAAGGCACTCGGTGCTAAAGTTATTTTTGGCAATGGGGTGATGGGTGGGTAGAAATCGTCTTTTAGATGAAGATGGGAACATGCATTTTATTTAGGAGATGCTCCCTTCTGACCTGGCCAGTCAGGTAGTCGGTCGCAACGGCTAGGTTTTTGGTAGGTGACACTGTCGGTATGCATTGGATGCTAAGCCCGTAAAGTCACTGGTTCCCAAGGCTGGGGGTAGAGGAGCATAGAAGTATGATTATCCTAGGAGGATTTAGATTAAACTCCTTTACCAAATTTTACTGTGACTAGCAACATCTCTTATTTATGTATGAATGATGTGTTGGAATTATTTAATTATATTTAATTCTCTTGATAAATATTTTATAAAATATATATATATATATATATGAAACTTGCATCGCTACGGGGTTTGATCCCGAGACCTTGAAGATCTGAATCTGAGATCCCTACCACTACGACACAGACTTCATTGTGGTACACACATCAATATTTAACTATTTTTACATAGTAAGAAAAATAGTAGTTACGGTGATGGTTTTATCTAACCGTTGTAAGTATAATTTACATTATTCAGTTAGGATCTATTGAATTAATTGTTGCATAAACAGTATGCCACCTAATCACATTCACTGTAGTGGGTCACTTAATACAGTGTAGCATTACAACCACTACATATAGGCACCTAGGAGATTCTGATTACTGGGCTTTAGTAACTCACCCCTTGTGGGAATATTTTTTTCAGGCTATTAAGCACAGGGATACTGAAGATGAGCTGGAAAGAGATTAATTTCTCTTAAATATTCTATCAGAAGAGTTATCTATTTTTTTTCTTTCCTGCACAGAGCTGGAAGACTTTATTTTTGTGGTCTGTAATAATAATTGTTGAATGATTGTAATTATTAAGTTTAGACCTAATTTACTTTTATTTGGTATGTAATGTTAATCGCGTGGTTGGGACACTTAGATGGCTCTATAATATTTTTCTCTATTTTTATTTTGTGCCCTGAAGTTAAAATCCCATCAAATGATTCAGTCCAATGACTTATAAATATTGTTTGAGATAAACAAGAGATTTTGAATATCTTAAATTTTTCTTGCGGGTCAACCCCAGTTTGGAGGAAAATTTTGGAATGTGACAGCGTGTTATTATCATCTTATTTTTATACCCAACAAATAAATCCCAAGTCACCCTTGGGTATTCGGTTATGAAAATCTGGGGCGTGACAAAAATAATCATTGAAAATCAAATAATCTTAGGAGATGTAAGTGCAGAGAATATAAATAGCAGTTAAATCTCTATAAATTAACACTTTTGGGACCATAAAAATTTATCAATTATTTGAGATATTATTTAATCGATAAATTAATAATCTATTAATTTCTACATTAATTCGTGGAAAATGACAAATAAGATAAAATTGAAGACAACAATTTTGTACTAAAGCCTGTCTTACACAAAAATGCACTCTAAGGAACAATCACACTGTATAATTTTCTCTTGCAATATGAGAACACTACACCAGAACATTGGAGTCATATCTTGCAAACGCCTCCAAACTGAGTCATGTATATATAATTTTGATATATGAGGAGATTAGTAATTTATATATCAAATGGGACTTATGTGTTTATTTTAAATGTTTTATATTATAAATTTAGCAAATAATTAATTTACCATATTGGTCTCCAATCAAGATTAGCCAAAAACATTATTTAATTGAGGTTTCACTGTATGTAAGGTATAAAAATATTTTTTTTTTGAGTTACTAAGAGTCAAAACTATTATCTTTGATATATTTTCTTAACATTTTCACATTAATATGAAGTGTAAATGGTGTAAAGATATGTTTCTAAAGTTCAAGAAATATTAGTAGTTTTTAACTTTATTACAGGGAATATAAAGTTAACTAACCCTAATTATCTTATTAAAAAAATTCTCTTACAAAGTTAAAGTTTTTCAACTTTAATGGATATTAGTGATTTTCACGTTTCATACAGTAAGTATAAAGGCAATTAACTCTAACTAATTACTTGAAAGATTTGAGACAAATTTGAATTTTTTTTTGTATAAAACTCACTGCCTAATGCTTGGTGCCTATTGGCTACTTGATTGATATATTGTATTATATTGTGTATATATAATATTACTATTATGTCTTTGAGATTCAAATGTGCTAACCAAACATTTTTTCTTAATTAAAAAACAATATGCATATCAAAATATATTTGATTATTTCATTTAAAATGTAATTATAATATTTTTAAGTAAATGTAATTGTTGATCCTTTGACCAATACGGTAATTATTCTTCTAAGTCCCATAATTCATAAATTTGTAATGGATATGTAAAAAAAAAATTAAAAATTAAAAAATCAAATTTATAGATAATTTTAAAATTTTTTATTAATATTTCTCAAATTTTATTATATCATGACTCTTAGAAATTTTTATATTAGAAGCTAATAAAGTTAATTTATAATTTTAAGAACTTCAAAATGTAGTACTTTTATAAGTTACTTTTTTTTTTTTTTTGGTATATACAAATTTCAGATTTAAAATCATTTACTTAAATTAACAAAATCATAATTATTTTTTCATGATTTTATGACTTTTCCTAAGTTAATGAGATGAGACTACATTTTCCAACCAATTGGTCCATCATGCTACATTACCTTCGAACTTGCAATATAGTCTGTAGAGGAGTAAGCATTATATCACGTGTGCCTACTTTAACATACAAGTATGCATCATATACTATCATACTATTATATATCATAATTATACGTCCTATTCATAACAAATAATCCAATTATACTGACACTCAATGATAATATGTTCAAAGCATTACCATTATTGTCATCATTAACTCCCATTTTTTTGTCATATACTTATATTATTATTGATTATCTAATGACCACTCTAAACAGTTGATTAATCCATCAGCCAAGATCATCCAAATCACGTTACATAGGTCTCTTAGATGTTATTAGCATTTAATCCAATTACAAACCTAAACATATTTTCTCTTTAATTATTTTTCATGAACTTAATACCCCGTCATGGCAAAACTAACTAGACACAACATTCTAACCTCAAAATTAGTTGAATTATTTATCCTGTAATCTCATTTACTATTCTTTACATAATTTAAGCCGATTTTCCTTATCATCCATAATGATAGTTTCATCTATGTGGATTTAGGATTTAGCTTAATTTTTCCTTCAATTTAACCAACCTATACCATACTCAATAAATAACCTAATTTAATTTATTAAGAATATACACCCAAACATGTATAGGAATCATTTCATTAATCTCATCATTTACCCCAACTGGATTATTATCGTAAACAATCTTATCTATTTAATCTTTCTATTTCCCAATTACTTCATCATTCACTATCTCAACTTCATCATATGGTATTATTATTAAATATCCTTAAACTTCTTTATCTTTCCCAATTGGACTATAACATGTGAAATATCTCATCAATAACACAATGTATTTACATTTTAATAACGTTTGCTGAACATAGTTTGTGAATTCATTATCTCATACCCCAACAAATTTCCTTTAATCCTTAAACATTTATCATATGAACGTTATCATTATCAATGATCTAAATAAAATATATATAAACAAAATCAAAATATAGCTGATGGGTATTTTGTTGGGCAGGTCTGCAGTTATAAACTACCAACCTATGCCCCTTTTGGGCTTGCTACATATCAACCTTGGCCAATATGTGCGAACATCGTGAATCTCTTGTCCGCCACTTGGGATTTAGCTTAGATAAACCAAACTAATCTAATACCTACCATACTTTATAGGTTACTAATCTACCGAATGTGTGTAATTGTCCTTGTGCAAATTATGAGACTCTCAACCCTTATGTATCACAATACTCCGTATTTCTAGTACTTTTTCCTAAAATTAAACATCAAAAAATTCAATAATAAAGAAAATTAATACTAAAGTTTTCTCAATAAGTTCACCATTTAAAATTTGCACACTAAAATCATTTTATTTGCTAGCTAACTCCATTTCGTATGATTCCTATTCTTCTTCGATACGCATTTGGCTACGTCGATACACTTTAGTTCTGTATTTTTTTTTACTCAAAAATTGCGTCAAATTTGTATTCTATGACATCTTAGCTCAATGTCTGAGAATGCGTAAGGGTGTGTACAATTTGGTTAAAATTTGATTTTTGAACCATATCGATCAAATTTAAGAAGTTTGGTTAGGTTATTTATTTAGCAATGGTCAGTTTGGTTATTTTCTATAAAAACAACAGTAATCTGTTTGGATATGATTTTAAAATTTTAAAACGAAATAAACTAAATTAACTAAATTAAATTTACTTAATATATATATATATATAATATAGTTAACCTAAATATCCACTCATAGCAATGTTTTGTCTTTTGAAATATCAAAGGTTATAGAAAATTAACAAATCATTATAATATTAAATATATATTCTAAGCCTCAAATAGCACTTACAAAAAAATTGTTATCTTATTTCCATTATTAAATTATAAAAAAATATATTTAAATTTAAAAGTGTATATAACCGAATTGACCATAACCGAATCGATATAACTTGGTTTGGTTAATGTTGGATTAGTGCATATTTTTTTGTCGATTCGAATATTATTTCTGATTTTCGAAAATAATCGGTTCGGTTACAAAAGTTAACATTTTCAAATTGTACCGATCGATGCTCACTCCTAAATGCAAGATTGATTTCATTGTTTTATTCATTACAAATGTAAAATCTAAAAGTTAAATTTGTCACTGTTCGAATCACATTAAAATGTGTTACATATAAAGCCGTCAACTAAAGTTAAAATCAAGACAATTTATCCCTCATTTATGGAAGAAACTCTGAGAAAAATTAGAAATAATAGTATTACACGTTCTATTATTCTATACTTAGCATATTTAATAACTTTGCTTTTATACATTTATTTGGAATTGGGGTTTGGTACTCAAACCTTAATGTTTGCCATGGTAAGAGTGATGTTTCACCAATTTAGCTAACCCTACTCCAATGAATTTTTATATTTAGTATATCCTTTTCAACTGAATTTGTAAATACTTAATCATTTTCCTTATTAAAATTCTATTCTATGAGAAATTATTAGCTTACTTTATGTTCTCTAAATATTTTTTCATATAACAATTTGAATTTTCTCATTTTCAATGATTTGTGTTAGAAAAGCCAGAAAGGCTTCAAAAAGAATTGAATTAATTTTGGTGTATTACAATGAATGACAAAAGTCCTATTTATATTGTGAGGGAAAACCTATAAACTATACAAGATTAAAAAAAAAACCAATACAAATTAGTAAAATATTTCTTAACTAATATGGAAATTATATGAAAAATAGGCTGCAATATTCCTTAACAAATATTTCCTAATTATAGAGAAACTACATGGATGATATGTTGCAATATTTCTTATTATCGATCCCCTCTCAAATTCAAGAAGGTAAGGCAGTAACCAACTTAAGTTTGGAGACTAAGAACCAAACGAACTGACTAAAGGTGAATCTTGATAAGGAGTAGTAGCACAAAAGTGAGTGCAAGTCACAGTGGCATGTGGAACTATGGGAGGCGTGTGGAAGCATCCGAGATGAAAAAAAAAAAAAAACGCGTTGAATGGTTGAAGGCGCAAGAAAGCGTGTTGAAAAGGTAAAGGTACAAAGAAGTATGTTAAAAAACCGAAGTGCTAGTCAAGCACAATGAGGTCTCTAACAAAGAGACTTGGGTCTCTAATAGAGAGATTGAAGTAGCAATGAGGTTTCCAAAATAGAGACTGAGGTACAATAAGGTCTTCAATAAAGAGATGAGGCGTAATGGGATTTTCAACAGAGAGACTAAGATGGAATGGAGTCTCCATAGGAGAGACTCAAGCACAATAGATCTCTAAAAGAGCAATTGAAGTTTTATTATTAGTATTATTATTATTATGGATTAAAAATTGTGGAAAAGAAAAGCACTAAAATTAAGAAAATAATGTTAATGGGTGGAGGGAATAAGAAAAGTTGCAGGTAATTAAATAAGGGTACAAGTTGCATGGAATTAATTATGAGAAATTAAAAAATAAAATTAGGCTCACG
This sequence comes from Vitellaria paradoxa, assembly GCA_019916065.1. Taxonomy (NCBI): domain Eukaryota; kingdom Viridiplantae; phylum Streptophyta; class Magnoliopsida; order Ericales; family Sapotaceae; genus Vitellaria; species Vitellaria paradoxa. Next base: position 367,313 of record CM034237.1, read on the forward strand.
AAAATTAAATAATGGTCGCATGGAACTAAATAAGAGAGATTAACGGGGAATACTTGCCGAGTGAGTTAGGAGAACGTTACGTGGAAATTGAGATATTTAGGGAATATGATAAATTGGAAAAGAATAATTTAGAAAAGAGTAATTTGGTTGGTTTGTATTTTTTTATTTTTTTATTTTAGTTATTGGAGGCTTTTGACTCATCAAATGGGTTCAAGGGCCTGCAGTGAAAAAATCTACTGCAAGGACTATAGTGAAAAATGAAAGGTTAAGATATTCTACATTTTAATGATATGTAATCTTTCATATTCTGTATTGATTGTATTCCAATCAAAATTTTTAAATTTCTATTTTAAATAAAAAATAATTTTAATTATATTAAAAGTAGAACCATTAGATTAAAGTGCAAAAAATCTCAACCCTTCATTTTTCACTGTAGCCTTTACAGTGAATTACAGTGAATTTTTTCACTGCAATCCCCTTAACCCATCAAAATAGGCTATTGGAGGCTTTTAGGAAAAGGAAAGTGCTGGAATAAGCATTTGGCGGGTAGGGATTGAGCTGAACCGGGAGGCAAAGAGCCAAATTGGGCGGCGACGGGGCGTGAGGGAGAAGGCACCTCATGTTCGGAAATCACTACAGAAGGAAGGTCGTTGGTCTGAGTGACGGCACCAGCGTCGGAAACATCACCAGGCGGCAGCGGTTGGTCCTTGCTGCCTCCAATCGAAGCCATGGCAGCACAAATCCGAGGCTGGGCTGAAAGGGCAATCAAACCCGCAACGTCGGAATAGGGCTTAGTGGCGCCGAAAATGCAAGAGCCGCCGGTTACTGAAGCTACGGTGAACGACGATGACGCTGGAAGGTGAGGATATGGAGAGTATGAAGGAGGATAAGCTGAGTAATTAGAATCAGAGTAATTGGTGGAGAACGGTGGTGCAGAGGCGTACCAATGATCGAGGTGATGATCGATTGGATTAGGGCTAGGATTTGAACCGGGATTTGGAGTGTACGGATAATACGAGTACTCTCCTTGTTGCATTGTTAGAAGAGACTAGAGAGACGAAGGTCGCTGTGGTTTCGGGACAAGGGACGACGATGACTGGGGAGGATAGTATTGACCATGACTGAAGACATTCATAAAACATCTGGAAGGCCACCTGATTAACACGTGGCATCAGATTGTGACTCATCAATATTATCCTGTAATTACATTTTGTAACTGTTTTTTTATTTTTAGTTTCATTCTGTTATTTGATTCTTTGTATTATAAATAGTCACTGTACTCAACTAATCTACATAACAGATTTTATCAATTCATTACATTCTCTCTGCTTTCTGTTTTATCATTCTGTTATTCATCTCCTTCTGCATTGCATTTGTACCAAAGTTAACATGGTATCAGAGCCATGACAGAAAATACCGATTCCTCCAAACAATCCGATCCCGCCACCAATCCTCATAATCCGGCAAGTCCTTCTATATTCAACCTGGCGAGGGAGCCACATCTCCTCTCGTTCCTGATTTGCTTACCTCTGAGAATTATGTCACCTGGGCAAGAACGATGCGTCGTGCTCTTAATATCAAAATAAGCTTGGATTCATTGATGGTTCCATCGCCAAGCCCACCAGAACTTCCGATTCTCTTTCTGCATCATGGGAGCGCTGCAATGATATGCTCATCGCCTGGATTCAACATTCCGTGAGCACAGATCTTCGTTCCAGCATTGCGCATGCTGACACTGCCGAGGGTGTTTGGAATGATCTTCGAGATCGATTCTCTGTTCATAATGCGCCACGGATTTTTCAAATCATCAAAACCATTTCCTCGACAACGCAGGACACAGATTCTGTTAGCCAATATTACAACAAGCTCAAAGTGTCTTGGGATGAGTTGGAGATCTACGAACCATCTCCTGCCTGTACCTGTGGCGCCATCAAAACCATGATGAATTACAATCATCAACATAAGGTGATGCAATTCCTTGTAGGACTTGATATTTCTTATGATTCTGTTCGTGCACAGATTTTGTTGAATGATCCACTTCCTGCTCTTAATCAAGTCCTATCTCTTGTTCAACAAGAGGAACGGCGTCGCCAATTGCACACTGTGCCCTCTCCTCTCGCCATGATTGTTAAGGGACCCGATTCTCGCAGCTCGAACAACAATCGCAGAGAGCGTTTCTTCTGTTCCCACTGCAACATACCAGGCCACTCCTTGGATCGTTGCTTCAAAGCAAATCCAGGACTCCCCGTGTGCACTCACTGCCACATACCTGGACACACAAAGGACAAGTGCTACCGTTTAAATGGCTATCCTCCAGGCCACAAGAACAGCTCAAATCCAAATCCTCAGTCAACCAATCTTCCCTTGCGCAACAGGACATTGACAATGGTCCACCTATTACTCGAGAGCAGTATAATTAGATCCTTGCCTTACTCAAAGTTCCTCCCGGTGATGCTTTCATTCATGCCGCCAATAATGCTCACACCCGTCCATCCATTACTTCTGGTATTTTTCCTTTGCCATAACACATACACACGATTCTACATCACATAGCCAAAAATCTTGGATCATAGACACGGGTGCTACCGATCATATGATCTGTAGTCCCAAATTTTTCGCACACAATTGCACTCCCATTTCTCGCTTAATCAGACTCCCAAATGGTTCAACCACTACAGCCACATACATGGGTGATGTTCACTTATCCCCTCACTTAATCCTTCATCGTGCGTTATATGTGCCTACATTTTCTTTAATCTTATCTCTGCCAAATCATTATCATCTCACTCAAATTGTTGTCTGATTTTTTTTTCCCAATCTTGTTATATCCAGGACCTTTCATCATGGAAGACGATTGGAGTGGGGAAGGTGCGTGATGGTTTGTACCACTTGCAACTGTCGAGACCCAACCCAACTACCTTACAAGACCACTTATATCTTTTTTTCCTTCAATTTCTGTTAATCATACCAATGTTGCTAAACTTGATCCGTTTACATTGTGGCATTTTAGACTTGGGCATAGCTCCATGACTCATCATATTTTACTGTGATATTAATTCTAGCTCCAAGCATTTAATTCATTCCAATATTCCTTGTGATATCTGCCCTCTGGCGAAACAGCACCGCTTGCCATTTCCAGAATCAGATCAACAAGCCACAAAGCCTTTTGATGTCATCTCTGTTGATATCTGGGGGCCTAACCAAACACAATCTTATAATGGGGCAAAATACTTTCTTACAATTGTGGACAAATTTACAAGATGTACATGGATCTATCTTCTTAAAACAAAATCAGAAGCTCAGTCTTCTCTTTTTAAACTTCTTTGCTCTCATTCAAAATCAATTCGAAACTCAATCAAATCATTCGCTCGGATAATGGTGCTGAATTCCAAATACCAGATTATTATCATTCCAAAGGCATCTTACATCAAACCACATGCGTGGCCACACCTGAGCAAAATGCCCTTGCCGAACGCAAACACCAACATATCCTCAATGTAGCACGTGCCCTCAGATTTCAATCTGGCTTACCCTTCAA
>CM034237.1:370950-519247 GCA_019916065.1 Vitellaria paradoxa
TTGAAGGGTAAGCCAGATTGAATCTGAGGGCACGTGCTACATTGAGGATATGTTGGTGTTTGCGTTCGGCAAGGGCATTTTGCTCAGGTGTGGCCACGCATGTGGTTGATGTAAGATGCCTTTGGAATGATAATAATCTGGTATTTGGAATTCAGCACCATTATCGAGCAAATGATTTTGATTTGAGTTTCAAATTGATTTTGAATGAGAGCAAAGAAGTTTAAAAGAGAAGACGGTAGCTTCTGATTTTGTTTTAAGAAGATAGATCCATGTGCATCTTGTAAATTTGTCCACAATTGTAAGAAAGTATTTTGCCCCATTATAAGATTGTGTTTGGTTAGGCCCCCAGATATCAACAGAGATGACATCAAAAGGCTTTGTGGCTTGTTGATCTGATTCTGGAAATGGACGCGGTTGCTGTTTCGCCAGAGGGCAGATATCACAAGGAATATTGGAATGAATTAAATGCTTGGAGCTAGAATTAATATCACGTAAAATTGATGAGTCATGGAGCTATGCCCAAGTCTAAAATTCCACAAGGTAAACGGATCAAGTTTAGCAACATTGGTATGATTAACAGAAATTGAAGGAAAAAGATATAAAGTGGTCTTGTAAGGTAGTTGGGTTAGGTCTCGACAGTTGCAAGTGGTACAAACCATCACGCACCTTCCCCACTCCAATCGTCTTCCATGATGAAAGGTCCTGGATATAACAAGATTGGGAAAAAAAAATCAGACAACAATTTGAGTAGATGATCAATGAATTTGGCAGAGATAAGATTAAAAGAAAATGTAGGCACATATAACGCACGATGAAGGATTAAGTGAGGGGATAAGTGAACATCACCCATGTATGTGGCTGTAGTGGTTGAACCATTTGGGAGTCTGATTAAGCGAGAAATGGGAGTGCAATTGTGTGCGAAAAATTTGGGACTACAGATCATATGATCGGTAGCACCCGTGTCTATGATCCAAGGTTTTTGGCTATGTGATGTAGAATCGTGTGTATGTGTTATGGCAAAAGGAAAAATACCAGAAGTAATGGATGGACGGGTGTGAGCATTATTGGCGGCATGAATGAAAGCATCACCGGAGGAACTTTGAGTAAGGCAAGGATCTAATTATACTGCTCTCGAGTAATAGGTGGACCATTGTCAATGTCCTGTTGCGCAAGGGAAGATTGGTTGACTGAGGATTTGGATTTTGAGCTGTTCTTGTGGCCTGGAGGATAGCCATTTAAACTGGTAGCACTTGTCCTTTGTGTGTCCAGGTATGTGGCAGTGAGTGCACACGGGAGTCCTGGATTTGCTTTGAAGCAACGATCCAAGGAGTGGCCTGGTATGTGCAGTGGGAACAGAAGAAACGCTCTCTGCGATTGTTGTTCGAGCTGCGAGAATCGGGTCCCTTAACAATCATGGCGAGAGGAGAGGGCACAGTGTGCAATTGGCGACGCCGTTCCTCTTGTTGAACAAGAGATAGGACTTGATTAAGAGCAGGAAGTGGATCATTCAACAAAATCTGTGCACGAACAGAATCATAAGAAATATCAAGTCCTACAAGGAATTGCATCACCTTATGTTGATGATTGTAATTCATCATGGTTTTGATGGCGCCACAGGTACAGGCAGGAGATGGTTCGTAGATCTCCAACTCATCCCAAGACACTTTGAGCTTGTTGTAATATTGGCTAACAGAATCTGTGTCCTGCGTTGTCGAGGAAATGGTTTTGATGATTTGAAAAATCCGTGGCGCATTATGAACAGAGAATCGATCTCGAAGATCATTCCAAACACCCTCGGCAGTGTCAGCATGCGCAATGCTGGAACGAAGATCTGTGCTCACGGAATGTTGAATCCAGGCGATGAGCATATCATTGCAGCGCTCCCATGATGCAGAAAGAGAATCGAAGTTCTGGTGGGCTTGGCGATGGAACCATCAATGAATCCAAGCTTATTTTTGATATTAAGAGCACGACGCATCGTTCTTGCCCAGGTGACATAATTCTCAGAGGTAAGCAAATCAGGAACGAGAGGAGATGTGGCTCCCTCGCCAGGTTGAATATAGAAGGGACTTGCCGGATTATGAGGATTGGTGGCGGGATCGGATTGTTTGGAGGAACGGTATTTTCTGTCATGGCTCTGATACCATGTTAACTTTGGTACAAATGCAATGCAGAAGGAGGAATAACAGAATGATAAAACAGAAAGCAGAGAGAATGTAATGATTGATAAAATCTGTTATGTAGATTAGTTGAGTACAGTGACTATTTATAATACAAAGAATCAAATAACAGAATGAAACTAAAAATAAAAAACAGTTACAAAATGTAATTACAGGATAATATTGATGAGTCACAATCTGATGCCACGTGTTAATCAGGTGGCCTTCCAGGTGTTTTATGAATGTCTTCAGTCATGGTCAATACTATCCTCCCCAGTCATCGTCGTCCCTTGTCCCGAAACCACAGCGACCTTCGTCTCTCTAGTCTCTTCTAACAATGCAACAAGGAGAGTACTCGTATTATCCGTACACTCCAAATCCCGGTTCAAATCCTAGCCCTAATCCAATCGATCATCACCTCGATCATTGGTACGCCTCTGCACCACCGTTCTCCACCAATTACTCTGATTCTAATTACTCAGCTTATCCTCCTTCATACTCTCCATATCCTCACCTTCCAGCGTCATCGTCGTTCACCGTAGCTTCAGTAACCGGCGGCTCTTGCATTTTCGGCGCCACTAAGCCCTATTCCGACGTTGCGGGTTTGATTGCCCTTTCAGCCCAGCCTCGGATTTGTGCTGCCATGGCTTCGATTGGAGGCAGCAAGGACCAACCGCTGCCGCCTGGTGATGTTTCCGACGCTGGTGCCGTCACTCAGACCAACGACCTTCCTTCTGTAGTGATTTCCGAACATGAGGTGCCTTCTCCCTCACGCCCCGTCGCCGCCCAATTTGGCTCTTTGCCTCCCGGTTCAGCTCAATCCCTACCCGCCAAATGCTTATTCCAGCACTTTCCTTTTCCTAAAAGCCTCCAATAGCCTATTTTGATGGGTTTAAGGGGATTGCAGTGAAAAAATTCACTGTAATTCACTGTAAAGGCTACAGTGAAAAATGAAGGGTTGAGATTTTTTGCACTTTAATCTAATGGTTCTACTTTTAATATAATTAAAATTATTTTTTATTTAAAATAGAAATTTAAAAATTTTGATTGGAATACAATCAATACAGAATATGAAAGATTACATATCATTAAAATGTAGAATATCTTAACCTTTCATTTTTCACTATAGTCCTTGCAGTAGATTTTTTTCACTGCAGGCCCTTGAACCCATTTTGATGAGTCAAAAGCCTCCAATAACTAAAATAAAAAAATAAAAAAAATACAAACCAACCAAATTACTCTTTTCTAAATTATTCTTTTCCAATTTATCATATTCCCTAAATATCTCAATTTCCACATAACGTTCTCCTAACTCACTCGGCAAGTATTCCCCGTTAATCTCTCTTATTTAGTTCCATGCGACCATTATTTAATTTTCGTGAGCCTAATTTTATTTTTTTAATTTCTCATAATTAATTCCATGCAACTTGTACCCTTATTTAATTACCTGCAACTTTTCTTATTCCCTCCACCCATTAACATTATTTTCTTAATTTTAGTGCTTTTCTTTTCCACAATTTTTAATCCATAATAATAATAATACTAATAATAAAACTTCAATTGCTCTTTTAGAGATCTATTGTGCTTGAGTCTCTCCTATGGAGACTCCATTCCATCTTAGTCTCTCTGTTGAAAATCCCATTACGCCTCAATCTCTTTATTGAAGACCTTATTGTACCTCAGTCTCTATTTTGGAAACCTCATTGCTACTTCAATCTCTCTATTAGAGACCCAAGTCTCTTTGTTAGAGACCTCATTGTGCTTGACTAGCACTTCGGTTTTTTAACATACTTCTTTGTACCTTTACCTTTTTCAACACGCTTTCTTGCGCCTTCAACCATTCAACGCGTTTTTTTTTTTTTTTTTCATCTCGGATGCTTCCACACGCCTCCCATAGTTCCACATGCCACTGTGACTTGCACTCACTTTTGTGCTACTACTCCTTATCAAGATTCACCTTTAGTCAGTTCGTTTGGTTCTTAGTCTCCAAACTTAAGTTGGTTACTGCCTTACCTTCTTGAATTTGAGAGGGGATCGATAATAAGAAATATTGCAACATATCATCCATGTAGTTTCTCTATAATTAGGAAATATTTGTTAAGGAATATTGCAGCCTATTTTTCATATAATTTCCATATTAGTTAAGAAATATTTTACTAATTTGTATTGGTTTTTTTTTTTAATCTTGTATAGTTTATAGGTTTTCCCTCACAATATAAATAGGACTTTTGTCATTCATTGTAATACACCAAAATTAATTCAATTCTTTTTTGAAGCCTTTCTGGCTTTTCTAACACAAATCATTGAAAATGAGAAAATTCAAATTGTTATATGAAAAAATATTTAGAGAACATAAAGTAAGCTAATAATTTCTCATAGAATAGAATTTTAATAAGGAAAATGATTAAGTATTTACAAATTCAGTTGAAAAGGATATACTAAATATAAAAATTCATTGGAGTAGGGTTAGCTAAATTGGTGAAACATCACTCTTACCATGGCAAACATTAAGGTTTGAGTACCAAACCCCAATTCCAAATAAATGTATAAAAGCAAAGTTATTAAATATGCTAAGTATAGAATAATAGAACGTGTAATACTATTATTTCTAATTTTTCTCAGAGTTTCTTCCATAAATGAGGGATAAATTGTCTTGATTTTAACTTTAGTTGACGGCTTTATATGTAACACATTTTAATGTGATTCGAACAGTGACAAATTTAACTTTTAGATTTTACATTTGTAATGAATAAAACAATGAAATCAATCTTGCATTTAGGAGTGAGCATCGATCGGTACAATTTGAAAATGTTAACTTTTGTAACCGAACCGATTATTTTCGAAAATCAGAAATAATATTCGAATCGACAAAAAAATATGCACTAATCCAACATTAACCAAACCAAGTTATATCGATTCGGTTATGGTCAATTCGGTTATATACACTTTTAAATTTAAATATATTTTTTTATAATTTAATAATGGAAATAAGATAACAATTTTTTTGTAAGTGCTATTTGAGGCTTAGAATATATATTTAATATTATAATGATTTGTTAATTTTCTATAACCTTTGATATTTCAAAAGACAAAACATTGCTATGAGTGGATATTTAGGTTAACTATATTATATATATATATATATATTAAGTAAATTTAATTTAGTTAATTTAGTTTATTTCGTTTTAAAATTTTAAAATCATATCCAAAACAGATTACTGTTGTTTTTATAGAAAATAACCAAACTGACCATTGCTAAATAAATAACCTAACCAAACTTCTTAAATTTGATCGATATGGTTCAAAAATCAAATTTTAACCAAATTGTACACACCCTTACGCATTCTCAGACATTGAGCTAAGATGTCATAGAATACAAATTTGACGCAATTTTTGAGTAAAAAAAAATACAGAACTAAAGTGTATCGACGTAGCCAAATGCGTATCGAAGAAGAATAGGAATCATACGAAATGGAGTTAGCTAGCAAATAAAATGATTTTAGTGTGCAAATTTTAAATGGTGAACTTATTGAGAAAACTTTAGTATTAATTTTCTTTATTATTGAATTTTTTGATGTTTAATTTTAGGAAAAAGTACTAGAAATACGGAGTATTGTGATACATAAGGGTTGAGAGTCTCATAATTTGCACAAGGACAATTACACACATTCGGTAGATTAGTAACCTATAAAGTATGGTAGGTATTAGATTAGTTTGGTTTATCTAAGCTAAATCCCAAGTGGCGGACAAGAGATTCACGATGTTCGCACATATTGGCCAAGGTTGATATGTAGCAAGCCCAAAAGGGGCATAGGTTGGTAGTTTATAACTGCAGACCTGCCCAACAAAATACCCATCAGCTATATTTTGATTTTGTTTATATATATTTTATTTAGATCATTGATAATGATAACGTTCATATGATAAATGTTTAAGGATTAAAGGAAATTTGTTGGGGTATGAGATAATGAATTCACAAACTATGTTCAGCAAACGTTATTAAAATGTAAATACATTGTGTTATTGATGAGATATTTCACATGTTATAGTCCAATTGGGAAAGATAAAGAAGTTTAAGGATATTTAATAATAATACCATATGATGAAGTTGAGATAGTGAATGATGAAGTAATTGGGAAATAGAAAGATTAAATAGATAAGATTGTTTACGATAATAATCCAGTTGGGGTAAATGATGAGATTAATGAAATGATTCCTATACATGTTTGGGTGTATATTCTTAATAAATTAAATTAGGTTATTTATTGAGTATGGTATAGGTTGGTTAAATTGAAGGAAAAATTAAGCTAAATCCTAAATCCACATAGATGAAACTATCATTATGGATGATAAGGAAAATCGGCTTAAATTATGTAAAGAATAGTAAATGAGATTACAGGATAAATAATTCAACTAATTTTGAGGTTAGAATGTTGTGTCTAGTTAGTTTTGCCATGACGGGGTATTAAGTTCATGAAAAATAATTAAAGAGAAAATATGTTTAGGTTTGTAATTGGATTAAATGCTAATAACATCTAAGAGACCTATGTAACGTGATTTGGATGATCTTGGCTGATGGATTAATCAACTGTTTAGAGTGGTCATTAGATAATCAATAATAATATAAGTATATGACAAAAAAATGGGAGTTAATGATGACAATAATGGTAATGCTTTGAACATATTATCATTGAGTGTCAGTATAATTGGATTATTTGTTATGAATAGGACGTATAATTATGATATATAATAGTATGATAGTATATGATGCATACTTGTATGTTAAAGTAGGCACACGTGATATAATGCTTACTCCTCTACAGACTATATTGCAAGTTCGAAGGTAATGTAGCATGATGGACCAATTGGTTGGAAAATGTAGTCTCATCTCATTAACTTAGGAAAAGTCATAAAATCATGAAAAAATAATTATGATTTTGTTAATTTAAGTAAATGATTTTAAATCTGAAATTTGTATATACCAAAAAAAAAAAAAAAAGTAACTTATAAAAGTACTACATTTTGAAGTTCTTAAAATTATAAATTAACTTTATTAGCTTCTAATATAAAAATTTCTAAGAGTCATGATATAATAAAATTTGAGAAATATTAATAAAAAATTTTAAAATTATCTATAAATTTGATTTTTTAATTTTTATTTTTTTTTTACATATCCATTACAAATTTATGAATTATGGGACTTAGAAGAATAATTACCGTATTGGTCAAAGGATCAACAATTACATTTACTTAAAAATATTATAATTACATTTTAAATGAAATAATCAAATATATTTTGATATGCATATTGTTTTTTAATTAAGAAAAAATGTTTGGTTAGCACATTTGAATCTCAAAGACATAATAGTAATATTATATATACACAATATAATACAATATATCAATCAAGTAGCCAATAGGCACCAAGCATTAGGCAGTGAGTTTTATACAAAAAAAAATTCAAATTTGTCTCAAATCTTTCAAGTAATTAGTTAGAGTTAATTGCCTTTATACTTACTGTATGAAACGTGAAAATCACTAATATCCATTAAAGTTGAAAAACTTTAACTTTGTAAGAGAATTTTTTTAATAAGATAATTAGGGTTAGTTAACTTTATATTCCCTGTAATAAAGTTAAAAACTACTAATATTTCTTGAACTTTAGAAACATATCTTTACACCATTTACACTTCATATTAATGTGAAAATGTTAAGAAAATATATCAAAGATAATAGTTTTGACTCTTAGTAACTCAAAAAAAAAATATTTTTATACCTTACATACAGTGAAACCTCAATTAAATAATGTTTTTGGCTAATCTTGATTGGAGACCAATATGGTAAATTAATTATTTGCTAAATTTATAATATAAAACATTTAAAATAAACACATAAGTCCCATTTGATATATAAATTACTAATCTCCTCATATATCAAAATTATATATACATGACTCAGTTTGGAGGCGTTTGCAAGATATGACTCCAATGTTCTGGTGTAGTGTTCTCATATTGCAAGAGAAAATTATACAGTGTGATTGTTCCTTAGAGTGCATTTTTGCTGTAAGACAGGCTTTAGTACAAAATTGTTGTCTTCAATTTTATCTTATTTGTCATTTTCCACGAATTAATGTAGAAATTAATAGATTATTAATTTATCGATTAAATAATATCTCAAATAATTGATAAATTTTTATGGTCCCAAAAGTGTTAATTTATAGAGATTTAACTGCTATTTATATTCTCTGCACTTACATCTCCTAAGATTATTTGATTTTCAATGATTATTTTTGTCACGCCCCAGATTTTCATAACCGAATACCCAAGGGTGACTTGGGATTTATTTGTTGGGTATAAAAATAAGATGATAATAACACGCTGTCACATTCCAAAATTTTCCTCCAAACTGGGGTTGACCCGCAAGAAAAATTTAAGATATTCAAAATCTCTTGTTTATCTCAAACAATATTTATAAGTCATTGGACTGAATCATTTGATGGGATTTTAACTTCAGGGCACAAAATAAAAATAGAGAAAAATATTATAGAGCCATCTAAGTGTCCCAACCACGCGATTAACATTACATACCAAATAAAAGTAAATTAGGTCTAAACTTAATAATTACAATCATTCAACAATTATTATTACAGACCACAAAAATAAAGTCTTCCAGCTCTGTGCAGGAAAGAAAAAAAATAGATAACTCTTCTGATAGAATATTTAAGAGAAATTAATCTCTTTCCAGCTCATCTTCAGTATCCCTGTGCTTAATAGCCTGAAAAAAATATTCCCACAAGGGGTGAGTTACTAAAGCCCAGTAATCAGAATCTCCTAGGTGCCTATATGTAGTGGTTGTAATGCTACACTGTATTAAGTGACCCACTACAGTGAATGTGATTAGGTGGCATACTGTTTATGCAACAATTAATTCAATAGATCCTAACTGAATAATGTAAATTATACTTACAACGGTTAGATAAAATCATCACCGTAACTACTATTTTTCTTACATGTAAAAATAGTTAAATATTGATGTGTGTACCACAATGAAGTCTGTGTCGTAGTGGTAGGGAATCTCAGATTCAGATCTTCAAGGTCTCGGGATCAAACCCCGTAGCGATGCAAGTTTCATATATATATATATATATATATATATATTATAAAATATTTATCAAGAGAATTAAATATAATTAAATAATTCCAACACATCATTCATACATAAATAAGAGATGTTGCTAGTCACAAGTAAAATTTGGTAAAGGAGTTTAATCTAAATCCTCCTAGGATAATCATACTTCTATGCTCCTCTACCCCCAGCCTTGGGAACCTAGTGACTTTACGGGCTTAGCATCCAATGCATACCGACAGTGTCACCTACCAAAAACCTAGCCGTTGCGACCGACTACCTGACTGGCCAGGTCAGAAGGGAGCATCTCCTAAATAAAATGCATGTTCCCATCTTCATCTAAAAGACGATTTCTACCCACCCATCACCCCATTGCCAAAAATAACTTTAGCACCGAGTGCCTTAATTTCTTCTTACCCTTTTACATTCCCAAGGGTACCTTGTATGGAAATAAGACATTTTTAATAACAATCGGTAATGTTCATGGGCGATGAATCAAAAGTGGATTATTTAGTCACATGCAGTATATTTTTAAGTACTTTATCTAAATCCATAATTTAATAATAATTCTCAATAAATCAAAGATTTAACATAGTCACCAATATCATTATCACAAAGGTAGGTATTACATGTAAATTAACAAGTAGCAAGAAAAAATTTTAAATTCGAATTTGTATTTTAGTTAATTGTTTTGACAAGTGGGCCGTACCACCTTTGATAAGAATAAAATTATTTCTAATGGTATATTAATTAAGCCGAGGTTGGTAGCTTAGTGGGCGGGCGACCCTAATTGCGATTTGAAGTCGCAAGTTCGAATCTCATTGGCTGCGATCTCGAGTTTTTGCCTCTTTTATTTTATTTTATTTTATTATTTTATGGAATATAAAGATAATAAATAACTCTTTAGACTTATATTTAATTTTAGAAAAAAATTGATAAGTATAGTACATCACATGAATAATTAAGTCAAAGTGAGATTACAAAGCTAATAAATTCTATCCTTTAGATTTGGTAGGAGAATAATATTATTCAAAATAATTTGAATAAATTTCCACTCATCATCTTATTTATAACCAAACCCTTATCATAGGTTTTCGGCTTCAAGATATCCATAAATGTCCACAGAATTCCAATGTTTAGGAAGGTATTAAATAAGTTTCATTAAATTCACTAATCATAAAAATATAGTTATATAACTTGCTAGGTTGACAAAATAATGCCTAAAAGAATCAATTCAATTAAGGAAGACCAAATGAGAAAAGAACAAGTCCATTGTTTCTTTTGGGCATTTTATCAAATACTTAGCATTTTAGTTTGAATAAGTCATCCAACTATCCATGATGAAACTGATTATCTAAGTCAATTATCCTAAATATTAGAGTGTCAAATAATACATAATATCCAGTTTAAAATAATTTCATATCAATAGAAATTATTAACATGACAATAACTAACAGAAGGTAATTGAAAATTTAAATAAATCTTTAAACATAATATTCAAAAAAAAATCGAAACAAGCATCAATTAAAGACTAAGCAAAAATAGCAGCTTGAAAGAAAATTCAGATAAAATAGAGCAAAATTCCAATATCTATAAACTTTATATCTGTAGAAACTAGACTTCAAGACCTACAACTTTCATGTTTTACACTTTTTAAAATTCTAAGGTCTAAAGGTACAAAATAGCCTTGAATTCAGTTTGTTCAGAAAATACAGTTTTACACGTGTTCAATATTTTGGACATAACTTTTGACTCACAAATCGGATTGATGCAATTCTTTTTGGGTTGGAAAGAAAACTGAAAGGGCTACAACTTTTATGTTTTAGCCGAAGCCTAATTCCACCGTTTTAGGGGTCAGAAGCACATTAGAAATTATAAATAAAGAGCTGTCAGCATACTGAGTTACATCAGTCAAAATTTTGGCTTCCCTACCCCCAATATACGGGTATTTATTTTTATCACAATCAAGTTTCATACTTCAAACCAGAAAATGCATCAAATATATTTTAGGAGGCTCGTCATCCTACCTCAATGAAGATATTAATAACTAATTCTGAGAAGGAAAAATGAGTTGAGCTTTGAACACCACCCAATTGAAAAGTTCCAAGCCTTTCTTCTTCCTCCAAGCAACACCAAATCTCCAATCACACTAAAATAATGTTTTATTTTTTTCTCTTATTTTCTTCTCTTTGAAGACACACAAATTTATAGGGAGTGTAGAGAAAGTGTTGGTAGAGAAAAACAAGCTCCACTACCTAGACTTGAAAACCACTAAAGTAGCATTATGTATTACGTAGTATAATCCAAATAATCTAGCTTAGCCTTTTTGACTATCTAGCCACATAATTTAAGATAGGTGTTGGAGGATGAATGAAGATGGGTGGCATGATCCGAGAATCATGCTAGCTTTTTGACAAATTAAACAAAATGCTTTAAATCAAGCTAGCTAATTTATTTGGAAGAATGCTTTAAGGTCATCAATGTAGGGTCTTCTTTTTTGACTAATTAGCCAAATAATTTGTAAGATTGTGAGAGATACATGGAAGAAAGGATAGATGGAAATAAAGTTTGCCGGGAAATAATTTAGAGCTACTATTCATGAGTCAACTCAGTGAGTGATAAAATGAGTTGAAGTGAGTTGAGGTGAGTCAAAGAAAAGGGTTGACCCATGGGTTAATGGGCTTGGTTTGAACAAATAGGTAATTGGGCAGGAAGTGTTTGGATAAAAATTTTAGAAATGCTACACTTAAAATCCCACATAGGGTGAAATTTAATCCGAAAATCTTTCCAACTAATTTTATTATTCCAAAAATTTTCAAACCCTCAATTTTCTAGATTTTTACTATAACAAATATCACCACCACACTTACGCAAATTAATTAAGAAAAAAATCAGGTTATTACAATTTTGTTTTTTCAGTTGCAAATTTTGTACCATCTATGACTTCACTTTAGTTTTAAGTACAAATGGTATAAATGTTAAGTTTTTTTTTTTCTTTTTTTCTTTTCAGTTAAAGGGTTGTTAGTAATTTTTACCTTTAGTATAAAAAGGGGCATATAGACAATTTACCTCAAAAAATTATATAAAAACTTCTTGTCGGAAAGTTACAAACGAGTGTTTAAAAAATCTAAATTTTCAAATCATTTTATAGCTTTTCATATTTGTAAGTATTTTTCCCTAAATTCTTTTTATAAAAAGATGCAAACATTAAGTCTAAGAGCTACTAAAATAAAAAGAAAATCAATTATAATTTAAAAATACAATATCAAACGAAAAAAAACCAAGTTAGAAAAATTAGCTTTTGATTTTTTGTCCAAACTAAGCATAAAATTAAAAATAATACATAATCAATTATGATGACATTTTCTATACGTGTATAACTGTAGTGATTGCCAAAATTACGAAACAATAAACCCAAACGCAACACAACCAGCAAGTACTAAAAATATTATGTTTTGATTAATCTATTATATATATATATATATCATTCACATAATTAACATTGATATAATATCCTTAGGACATGTCTAGTAAGAGGTAAAAATTTTGAATGTAAAAGACTGTACGGGAGTCTATTGCTACCTATATAATGGTATTGGGTAATAAGTTTATGACTATTTATATATTGTCGTAAAAAAATAAATATTACCCGGTACTAATTATATTATGTTAGAATGTTCAAACATTTTTAAAGAGGTCAAATTAATTGCTTGGAATTGAGATGTAAATTAAGGAGGGGATAAAAGTTAATTTTAATTTTTGTAAACTATTATAATTAAATAACTCATCATAATAATTTGTATTTAATAATATTTAACCTTTTTTATAAATAATATCATTTACTAACACATATAATTTAAATAAAAATATCTAATTATAAAAATAATTTTTATCCTAGATTAATATTCAATAGTAATTAATTTTAATATTGAATTATTATTTGTTAAAAATTATTTTTATAATGATAAAAAATTTAATAAAACCACTAATTTTTGTTTGTTTAAATAAATTATTAATTTTAATAATATATATTAATACAATACATAATCTAGTAAATTATTATTTATGATGTAAAATTTTTATTCATTAAAATATTTTAATAAATAAATCATTTTAATTAGTCGCTATTATTATTAAAAATTATTTTAATTCAATAAAATAAATAATTTGATCATAAATCAATATTTTAATAGTATTAATTTAATAAAATAAAATAAATAATTTTAATAATGATTATTATTTATTAGATATTATTTTGATAAAATAATTAATAATTAATTAATTTTAGTTTGATTAAATAAATTGTTTTTTAACATTTATTCTAATTATTTATAGTAGAATGTTATTTAAAATATTCTAGGGCTGTAAACGAATATTTTACGAGATAATGAAAAAAAAATTTTTTTCATTACTTCACGTTACCCATCTCTTCCGTAGGTAATAATTTACCCTCATATGTCTTCCAAATTAATATAATAGAGATCAAAAATTACCTTAGTAAATTTTATTCTCTGTTGTCCCCAAAATAAATATGTTCTTAGTAGAGGAATTGTAAATTGTTATACATGCACATGTTAAAAATACTCAAAAAATTGAATTTAAAATTTATCTTTATTTTTTTAGGAGTTCTAAAAATAAAAATTTAATATGATACCTGAAAAGTTATTTTCGCCAAGATATAACCTGTGAGTGAACTGCAGTTGCCAAGTTCTCTTGGAACTCGTCCCGTCAATTTATTGCGAGATAAATAAAGAATTTGAAGCTGTTGAAGCTTCGACCACATATCCCCTGGCAAAGCACCTGCTAAATTATTTTAGTATTTAAAGCATAAAGACTCAACAATATTTTACTATTTTTCATCAAATATTAATATGAATTCATTTTTACAACCGAAATATTTTTCACCCTGAATTATGAAAAAAAACTCATAATTATTCATATGAAACGTGTCATTATAAAGATTGAGATTTAATTCATCCTAACGTTAAGGGATTGAGTAAGGGAGGGCCCATCAATTTTAAATAAAAACAAAAAAAGCAATAATTTAAAGCCCCCCGGTATTCATTTTTTTTCTTATTACTCTTGTTATTAATTATCTTAGAAATAAAAATAATGGTAATGGTAATTTTTACTTTTTACCGCAGGGTATCTTTTTTTTTTTTTTAAACTATATGAGTTAAAATAAACCCTTCCGATCACCTTTTCCTAGAGATCCGTGTGTGACGTTTGTCGGACCCAACCCAACCATTGTTGAGAATTTGCGATAGGAAATTTTGAGGCCGAGAGAGAGAGAGGAGACGTACAAAAAGCTGGAGGCCAATCTCGAGAGGGAACAGCAAAAATTAAGAATGGTTAATCTAATTTTTTTCTTTTTTCTTTTTTCTTTTTTTTTTCCTTCTTCCATTGCAAAAGCAGGGATGATATCCTTACATTCAGTAGCAAAAACCAACTTTTAATTTGCTATAGTTTTTTTAACCTTTTCTTTAAGTGATTAAAATTATTCTCCTTATATTTTAAAATTTTTTTTAAAATTATAAGGACAAATATGTTAATAAACAGAGGAATTAAAATGTTAAATAGTAAAAAAAATTAACTTTTTTGTTTTTTTAAATACAAAAACTAATAATTATATAATATAAAATAAACAAACCCCCCTCGAAAAAAACTATACCAAGTACATAAATAAAATTTAACACCGTTATACCATCAACTTTTTATAAGTTTCTCTAATTTTTCTTTGTACTTTTTACAAATTTTTGCTAAATACATAATTTTTGCCAAAAATCACATATTAAAACTAGAAAAAAATTATAAAAAATTTAATTTTTAGATTTACCAACCCCACTCATAATAGTCCTTGCATGGAAGAGAGGTGTTCATCCTTTAAATGAAATATAGGTAAATTATATATAGATCCCTTAAACTTTTGTATAAATATGTCAGCATGAGCTGTATTTTCATTTTTTAGAATTGCTATTAATCAGGCTAAATATTAGGATAATTGATGGTAATTGTAATTCCTTAGTTTTAGGGTAATCACCTATTTAAGGTAATGTATTTATTGTCCTTCAATACTTGTATTCTTCTATATATATTCTTTTTTGTAGAGAAGAATAATAATATAGTGATTGTAATTCTCAATATACTCTGTGTACATGGTATCAGAGTAGTTATAAATTTCTTTTCCTCTTCTTCATATTCCGTATTCTGAATATCGTATTTCAAATTTTATTCCTGTGTTTAGTCTAAATGGCAATTACGTCAGACACAACCACCGTACCAACCTCAACTCCGGCACCACAGATCATAGTCCATCAAGACAATTCTGCACTTCCAACCGGGATTATACTGGATGAGACTAATTACTCGTTATGGTCCCAACTCATGGAGATGAGGATTGGCGCTCGTAACAAGGCTGGGTATCTCACCGGAAAAGCGACAAAACCCGCACCTGGAGATCCGAAGTTGGAGGCATGGATAACCGAAAATCATCGAGTCAAGAGTTGGCTCATTGACTCGATGAGCCCATCGTTGATGCAACGATTTATTCGTCTTCCCACGGCTAAAGAGATATGGGAGGCGGTGTCTAAAACCTTCTATGACGGATCGGATGAAACGTGTATTTTTGAATTGAATCAGAAGTCTTTTTCTACCAAGCAGAATGGTCGTCCTCTACCAACGTACTATAATGAACTTGTTGCTATTTTTCAGGAGATTGATCACAGGACTATGTCACAGGCGGGAACAGTTGAAGGAGTGGTTCAATTGCACTCGGCCATGGCGAGACTTCGAGTTCATATTTTTCTAAGCGGACTTGACTCTGTTTTTGAACAGGTTCGTGGAGAAATCTTGCGAAAGGATCCAAAGCTTGATCTCGAAAGTGCGTATGCATATGTTCGGAGAGAGTATCAGCAAAAGCAGACGATGGGAGGTTTTCATCAAATCTCTGAGAGCTCGGCGATGATAGCCAATCGAACTCGTCAAGGACCACCATCAGGTCCTTCGAAACATCGGAGTAATCCAGCTACTGGAAAATCTGGAGGGCTAGTATGTACTCATTGTGGTGAATCGGGCCATTCGAAACAACGGTGCTATGAGATTATTGGCTATCCTGTCTGGTGGGATTTTACAAAGAAGCCTCGGAAGAATATTGGAGGAAAACCATGGTGACTTCTACAGCAGAGGAACAGGTGCAACCTACGGCCAATGTTGTTCACCCAGGAATACTTGGTAAAACTTCTGTACTCTCTGTGACTTCTAAGAATAGTACTTGGATTATTGATACAGGTGCATCCGATCATATGACTAGGGACTCTAGTGAGTTAAAATCTCTTAAACCTCCTTCTCAGTCAGTTATTTCCACAGCTAATGGTAGTACCTCTCCTATTACTGGGGAGGGTTCTATCACTTTGTCCGATTCTCTTACCTTAGATACTGTTCTTGTTGTTCCATCCCTTCAATATAACCTTCTTTCTGTAGCCAAATTACCTCTACCCTTGCATGCACTGTCACATTTTGGCCTTCATTTTGTGTTTTTCAGGACATTCTAACTGGGAAGATTCTTGGTTATGGTGTTAGATGAAGCAAACTTTATTATTTAGAGTTGACGGAAAAAGGGGGGTCCAAGTTCAGTCAAGCGAATCAAACAAGCAGTGAAGATAAAGCTCGAGCAATCATATGGTTATGGCACCGAAGGCTAGGGCATCTCTCTTTTGGTTATCTTAAGAAATTACAACCACATTTGTTTTTGGGGTTCAGTAATTTAGATTTTCATTGTGAAATTTGTGAACTGGCCAAGAGCCATCGTAGTTCTTATTTACCAAGTTTGAATAAAAGTTCAGAACCTTTCGCGGTTATTCACTCGGACATTTGGGGTCCTGCAAAAATTCTTTCACTTTCTAATGCTCGTTATTTTGTTACGTTTATTGATGAATGTACTCGAATGACCTGGATATCTCTTCTTAGAAACAAGTGTGATGTGGGTACCCCTTTCGGGAATTTCATAAAATGGTGATGACTCAATACCAAAGGCAGATTCGTACACTTCAATCTGACAATGGTAAAGAGTTCGTGGATCAGATTTTAGGCGGTTTTTTGGGCCATCATGGAATTCGGCATCAAACCTCCTGCACCTATACTCCACAGCAAAATGGACTAGCAGAGCGAAAGAATAAACAGATTCTGGAAATAGTTCGGGCCTCTCTCTTTGGCATGAATATGCCGAGGTTCTATTGGGGTGAGGCAGTGAAATCGGCTGCCTATTTAATCAACCGAACACCATCTAGTGTGATAGAGTTCCAAACTCCCCAACAAAAGATACAATCTTTGCTTTCCATTCCTCATCTCCCGAATCTTGAACCACGAGTGTTTGGATGTACGGTATATGTTCATGTGCCTAAAGTTTTGCGGAGTAAACTTGATCCATGTGCCAAACGGTGTGTCTTTGTAGGTTACTCGGAGTTTCAGAAGGGATATCGGTGTTACGATCCTCAAACCCAGAAGTTACATGTGACCTTGGATACTTCGTTTCGTGAATTGGACCCATACTATTCAGGGGGAGTTTCTGGGTCTTCTCTTAGGGGGAGAGTAACAGTGAAGAGAATAAAGATGGTCGAAATGAATTATTCGAATTGGAGGAAAATGGGGGATGTTTTGAAGGCCATTTTCTGAGCTTCGTGCCGAGTTCCGTGGCACCAAGCCCCGTGCCGAGCTCCAATATTCCCAGCAATGAACCCAGCGACGACTCCAACAATGACCCTCCTTCGTTTCCAGAGCTGCCCATGTCTACACCATTAACCGAAGAATCAACCCAGAATGTTTTTCCTCAGGTAAATCCGAATCCCTTTTTTGATGAGCCTAATGAATTTCCTATCCTTGCAGAAGATGTAACCAATAAATATCCCAGAGGTCAAATAGGGGAGTCCCGAAGAAACAATATGAACCTGATCCCAAAGCTAAGACTAAGTACCCAATTAGTAATTACGTTTCCCCCCATAGGTTGTCTGAATCGTATGCATTTTCTGTTAATCAATTGTCCACTGTGTCTATTCCTAGTAGTGTACAGGATGCATTAGCAGATCCAAAGTGGACTAGGGCAATGAATGAAGAAATGGAGGCTCTTCAGAGGAATAACACTTGGGAACTTTGTCCATTGCCCAAAGGGAAAAAACGGTTGGGTGTAGATGGGTATTCACAGTGAAACTCAAAGCTGACGGCAGTATCGATAGGTACAAAGCGAGGTTAGTTGCGAAGGGGTATACACAGAAGTATGGAGTGGATTACCAAGAGACTTTTGCTCCGGTTGCAAAAATTAATACCATCCGTATTCTTATATCCATAGCAGTAAATCGAGATTGGCCTTTGCAACAATTTGATGTTAAGAACGCTTTCCTCAATGGAGATTTAGAGGAGGAAGTCTACATGGAGTTACCACCTGGAGCTAAACGCAAATCTTCGTGTAAAACTGAAGTATGTAAATTAAAGAAGGCGTTGTATGGTCTGAAGCAGTCACCTCGGGCTTGGTTCGAAGGTTCTCCTCCACAATGAAGGAATTTGGCTATAAGCAAAGTAATTCAGATCACACTTTGTTTATAAAACACAAAGAAGGGAAGGTAACGGCATTGATTGTATATGTGGATGATATGGTCTTGACAGGAGATGATCCAGGTGAGAGAAAAGCATTACAAGAGTATTTGGCATCAAAATTTGAAATGAAAATCTCGGTCAGCTTAAGTACTTCTTAGGAATCGAGGTCAAGGTCGAAGGCTGGAATATCCCTATCACAACAAAGAATATGTGCTAGATTTGTTAACTAAGACTGGAATGTTAGGCTGCAAACCTGTAGAGACACCTATGGAGATGAATCACAAGCTTGGAGAGTCGGTGGATCAGGTCCCAACTGACAAGGGGCGTTATCAACGGTTAGTTGGGAAACTAATCTATCTGTCACATACAAGGCCGACATAGCCTATGCAGTAAGTGTGGTAGCCAGTTCATGCATGCGCCGAGTGAAGAACATATGAATGCAATGTATCGAATCTTGAAGTATTTGAAGAATGCACTAGGAAGAGGATTGCTATTCTCTAAGAATGAGATCCAGAAAATTGAAGGATATACAGATTCTGATTGGGCAGGGAATCAGACTAATAGGAGATCCACATCGGGTTACTTTACTTTTGTAGAAGGTAATCTTGTCACTTGGAGAAGCAAGAAGCAGAAGGTGGTTGCTAGATCAAGTGCGGAAGCTGAATACCGAGGTATGGCTCATGGTGTGTGTGAATTGCTATGGATTAAAAAGGTATTACAAGATTTGGGGATTGATTATGAGAAACCTATGAGTCTACATTGTGATAATAAGGTAGCCATTGAAATTGCACATAATCTGTTCAACATGATCGTACAAAACATGTTGAAGTTGACCGTCATTTTATTAAGGAGAATCTTGATCGAAAAGTTATACAATTTCCGTTTGTTCGGTCTGAAGACCAGTTGGCTGACGTACTTACGAAGGCAGTTTCAGGAAGGTATTCCATGACGCTATTAGCAAGTTGAGCATGATAGATATCTATGCTCCAACTTGAGAGGGAGTGTCAGCATGAGCTGTATTTTCATTTTTAGAATTGCTATTAATCAGGCTAAATATTAGGATAATTGATGGTAATTGTAATTCCTTAGTTTTAGGGTAATCACCTATTTAAGGTAATGTATTTATTGTCCTTCAATACTTGTATTCTTCTATATATATTCTTTTTGTAGAGAAGAATAATAATATAGTGATTGTAATTCTCAATATACTCTGTGTACAATATATATAGACTCTTTTAACTTTTGAAATTTATAATTATCCTCTTATTTTAAAATGTTACTAACTTCCGATCCCCTATCATTACTATTTCATTAATATTTTAATTAAAATGATAACGTCAGCTAAAATATTTTTCTAATAATGAAACCATACTCTTATTATTTTCTTTAATATTATAATTCTTATTATTTAATGTTTCCATCTTCCTTGAAACGTAAGAATCCATCCACACCTTTCTATTTTTTTTTTTTAAGTATAAAACTAAGACAAACACTTTAGTCAATATCGAAGGTATAAGAATTAAATTAGAAAACTTTTAAACTACAAAAGACGCTTCTAAATCTATTTCAATCTTAGACGAATAAGGACTGAATTCTCCCAAATAAACTTTCAATATGTAAATTAATTTAAATTCTATTGGGCCACGATACAATAAGAAAAAAAATCAAACCCTAAGTGACTTCAATCCTAGACAAATAATGACTAGGTTCTCATAAATAAAACTTTTAAATAAATAAATTAATCTAAATTCTCTTAGGATTATAACACAATAAAAAAATAAATATAATACAAATTCTATTAAATTCTATAATCATAAATCCAACTATTTAAATTATTAAAATCTTATTTAGTCAAAAAAATTGCGAATACATGAATTCAATATTAACAAACAATTGTTTATATTTTATTATATAAAAAATAAAAAGAAAATAACTTCTCTTGTTAATTTTATAGAAAATATCAACCACCAAATCATTTATTTGAGTGGTTTCACACGGAATTTACACGTTCAAATGGTATAGATACATTGGCTGCAATTAGGTAACTAATGCTAGCATTCCTCTATTTTTACCCAACATAATATTGGCGCCGAATTCATTTTCTTTCGTTGGCCACATCAGCTGGTTAAAAAAAAAAGGCATTCAGTATTCGCTTGCTCTAAATATTTTTTTACAAAAATAAGGAATAATGTTATTCAATAAAAAATATTATTTTATTATTTTTTATTAAAATGATGCGATTTCATTTTGGGTCTATTACTTAGACAAAAGAACCCACTAAATAATATTTTTTATTACAAAAATGGCATTTTCACATATTTTTTATTAGCACCTTTTTTATAAAAAAATCTGGTGGAAAATATTTTCCAAAAATGTATAACTTAGTATCTGCTATTTGTTTTACCTAAAAAGTAAAAGATAAAGAGTATTGTTATTCAAATATATATATATATTGAAGAGAATTTAAAAAATAGATGAAAGAAAAAAATCTGGTTATTCTGTGAATAACTTGAAATCATATCATATGGAAGTTGAACTATATTCAAACTCTAATTTCCAAAAAAAAAAAATGTGGAATTTAGAGAGTATCATATGGAAAGTTGAATCAGAATCAAGCTTAATTTTTAAATAGGATTAATTGTTTGATAGTAAACAAAATTGGAAATCAGTTTCCAGTATTGTCTCGTGAAGTTCAATAAGTAATTGTTTAGTATAATTTTAATGAAGTGGGCTTTCCAAACGAAACTAAACGATATGAAATAAGTTTTACTCTGTCATAATTATATTTCTTTTGTTTATATTCGACAAATTAAAACAAAAATGTCGCGGGTATCTTGAAATAGTATCTTTTTTTTTAAGCGATCATCACACCAATAAAAATAGTTAAACTTTTTCCTCCCAGTCTGTTTCGGCTGAAATATGTGTTCTCATTTTTAAAGATTTCAAGTGAAGATTTTTTTACATGAAATTCTGTAACTTTATGTTTTCATGAAGTTGTAAATGGATTAGAACCTTAATAGACCCAAGCGTTTGAGGACGGAATATCCTATAGCAAAAAAATTGTAAATTAATATTTACATATAATATGTTTATATATAATATTGGTATATTATGAGATATATTTTTTCAAATATGACCACCCTAAACTGTATTACTTTGGTCATTAATAAGACATGAACTTGATTTCACCCCATTAATAAAATATGAGATTTGATTTTTGAGTTAGGCCATTAATAAATTATGGACTTTTGAGTTGGGCATTAGTAGTCTAATTTAGTTAATTGAATAATTTTTTAAGGAGTTTATGAAGGGCTTCATACATTTGCTGATTTTTTAAACTCATGACCTATGATTATATTTTAAGATTGGAGGAAGAAATATTAAAATTTATAAGAGTAGTTGGCTCCCCCTTATTAAATTATTGGTTCCGTACTGCAAATGTTATTACAAACTTTGAAACAAATTAATGGGTTGTATACGGGAAAGTAGTAGTAGGTTATACTCAAATTTGATTGAAATCTTACGAAAGATTGAAATGTGTTTTAAACACTTAGTTAACTTGTTAAGTTTTCAAAATAATTTCAAATAAATATTGAATTAAACTGAGATGAATCTCGATAATTTTTAAGAATCTAAGTTTATTAGGTTGTGATTTATATATCAAGTTCAAGTCGTGAATTTATTTCAAGCTCAAAACATAAATGATTAGAAAATTATGTTTAAATGATGTGATTTCATGAATTATATACAAATCGAACTTATTTGATTTGTTTAACTTCCAAGGATAAACAAATATATGCTAAGCATTTTATTTGATTTGTTTATAGGCTTTGTGCTGTAGTTTGGACGAAAGGAAATGGTAGTCTAGGACTTGTGCACACCTGAGCATTTTTAGCCCAAGACATGTGCTTTTGATTTCCATACCTTTATGGTTTAACCTTTACCCATGGCCAAGTTACAACGGATCAAAGGACCTAGTGGATTCTAGCGAGCAGCACTTATGTGTGCATTGAAGTGGTCTTGTGTAGGTTGTGTGGTGTGATCTATTGCATGGCATTGGAACTTTTTTGATATGAGCTATCACTCGAACTTCAATTCAATCACTCACTTATTTGTTAGGTTGTGTGCAACTAGGAAAGCATTTTATGCTCATAGTATGAGTGAACCATTGATAAGTGAGTTTCTTTCTAGGAGTGATCTACCTTGTGAGCTTTTGAAGGTCGAAACTTTGTTCCGATTATGCTCTCGAGACCTTGTTGAATAAATGACACTGTTTTGCACACATGCTCTTCCACTTTTGATAGTATATGCATTTAGGCTTAGCACTTGGAATTACACATGATATTTAAGTTTTGTTACTTGTTGAGCTTGAGCTTAATTCGTTGTTAACCTTTAATCACTCCTTGACACCTTGAGACCATACCATAGATGTTTGTGAGTAGCATCACTGCAACCCTCACGAGACTTACTCGTCTACTAGGGGGAACTAGGAGTTTAAAGGGCCTGCTCACATGCTAAGTGTGGCCCGTGTGTTTTCCTACGAAAAACGGACCTCTTACCTTAGTTTCATTTTGTTTTTGGTAGATTGAATAAGAGCTTATATGTTGTGGGTGGTCCTTGCGTTCTTGTTTTTGTACCCCAGAGTTTAATTGCATGCATTGCTAGGACTAGCAATGTCTCGGTTGGGGGGTGTGATTGTGCATATTTTCTGCGTATTATCATGGCATATAGTTGTTTATATGTGAGTTATTTGTTAGAATTCCATTTGTTACCGTTAAATGAGAATATTGATTCACTTATGGAATTTTGCAGGGTTATGTGACCGAATGAGAAGGAAAGAAGCAAACATGAGTTAAATTAGGCAAGGAGATGAAGATAGAGCTGAGCATGGACCTGATAGGCGCCCCACAAAGGCCACGGGCACCCCCCCTAACTCAGGTGGGCACCCGCTGAGAGGCATTTTTGAAGGCAAAGTCAAGGTTTCAGAGGATTTTTGTCAAACAACTGGAGGAAGCTTCCCACGAGCACCCCTCATCAATCACGGGCGCCCCTCAATGGTCACAGGCGTCCCACCCTAAATTAGACGGGCGCCTGCCGAGAGGGGATTTTGGAGCTGTTTTCATTGAAGACTTCATCAAACACCTTAGACAGCTAGGCCATGGGTCCCACGTCAACCATGGGCGCCCATCACCTGGGCGCCCATCCTTTGACCTTTGATTTTTTTTATGTAATGTGATGTACCCTTTATGCCCTTCATGGTAGTCATATATAAAAGGGATTTTCAGATTAGGGTTGAGGAGTTCGGGATTATGTTTCGAAAAGGTTGCAAGTACTTGTAATTGACGTTCCAAGCTTTCATCTTTCCTAGGGTTTTGATTACTCAACTTTTGTAAGTGCATTTGTTTTCAATTAATTTCACGTTGAATTGATTTTGAGAATCTTAAGTTTTGGTGTTTCATTTTTAATGTTCAAATTGATTATAGTTGAGTTTATCTTGTTAGAAGACATGTTTAGGCTAAACCACCTTCTTGTGCTTCGAGCCATCGAAGGTGGTGACGTGGGAATGAAATTCTGGAACAACCAATTAAAGAAAAGGGTTTTTAAAATCAAAAGCTGAGATTTTTACAATTGAGAATTTTTGCAATATTCGGGTTACTTTCGAAACTATTTTACCTGTGTTAAATTGGTGGTTGAATGCACTAATCTCTTGTCGTTTCAATTACCAGTTCCCTAACCCGATAAAATTGCTAATCCAATTCAATAGAACCCTAACCAGATTTACTTTCGGCATCAGCTTACCTGTGACATCATTGACATTTCCAAACTTTTAAATCTAAAATTCGTATATACAAAACAAAAGCAACTTAAAAAAGTACTACATTTTAAAGTTTTCTACAATTATAAATTAACTTTTATTAGCTTCTAATATAAAAATTTTTAAGAGTCAATGATATAATAAAATTAGAGAAAAATTAATAAAAGAATTTTAAATGATCTATAAATTCGATTTTTTAATTTTTAATTTTTTTTTTTTTTACATATGCATTACAAATTTATAAATTATGGGACTTAGAAGAATAATTACCATATTGGTCAAGGATCAACAATTACATTTACTTAAAAATATTATACTTACCTTTAAATGAAATAATCAAATATATTTTGATATGCATATTGTTTTTTTCTAATTAAGTCAAAAAATGATTGGTTAGCACATTGAATCTCAAAGACATAATAGTAATATTTATATACACAATGTAATACATATATTATATCGAATAGCCAATAGGCACCAAGCATTAGGTAGGGAGTTTTATACAAAAAATTTCAAATTTGTCCCAAATCTTTCCAAGTAATTAGTTAGAGTTAATTATCTTTGTACTTACTGTATGAAACATGGAAAATCACTAATATCTATTAAAGTTGACAAACTTAACTTTGTAAACAGAACTTTTTAATAAGATAATTAAGGTTAGTTTATTTTTATATTCCTGTAAAAAGTAAAACCACTAATATTTCTTGAACTTTAAAAACATATCTTTACACCATTTACACTTCATATTAATGTGAAAATTGTTAGAAAATATATCAAAGATAATAGTTTTGACTCTTTAATAACTCAAAAAAAATGTATTTATACCTTACATACAGTGAAACCTCGATGAAATACTGTTTTTGGCTAGTCTTGATTTGGGACCAATATAGTAAATTAATTATTTGCTAAATTTATAATATAAACCATTTAAAATAAACACATAAGTCCCATTTGATATATAAATTACTAATCTCCTTACTAATCAAAAGTATATGTTCATGACTCAGTAGGAGGCGTTTGCAAGATATGACTGCAATGTTCTGGTGTAGTGTTCTCATATTGCCAAGAGAAAATTATGCAGATGTGATTGTTCCTTTAGAGTGCATTTTTGCGTGAGACAGGCTTTAGTACAAAATTGTTGTCTTCAATTTGATTTTATTTGTCATTTTCCACGAATTAATGTAGAAATTAATAGATTATTAATTTATCGATTAAATAATATCTCAATTAATTGATAAATTTTATGGTCCCAAAAGTGTTAGTTTATAGAGATTTAACTGCTATTTATATTCTCTGTACTTACATCTTTAAGATTATTTGATTTTCAATGATTATTTTTGTTTTTTTCAGTTGCAAATTTTGTACCATCTATGACTTCACTTTAGTTTTAAGTGCAAATGGTATAAATGTAAGTTTTTTTTTCTCTTTTTTCTTTTCAGTTAAAAGGGTTGTTAGTAATTTTTACCTTTAGTATAAAAGGGGCATATAGACAATTTACCTCAAAAAATTATATAAAACTGTCTGTCGGAAAAGTTACAAATGAGTTTAAAAAAATCTAAATTTTCAAATCATTTTATGCTTTTCATATTTGTAAGTATTTTTCCCTAAATTCTTTTTATAAAAAGATGCAAACATTAAGTCTAAGAGCTACTAAAAAAAAGAAAATCAAATTATAATTAAAAATACAATATCAAACGAAAAAACGTAGTTAGAAAAAATTAGTTTTTGATTTTTTGTCCGAACTAAGCATAAAAATTAAAAATAATACATAATCAATTATGATGACATTTTTATACGTGTATAACTAAGTGACTGCAAAATACGAAACAATAAACCCAACGCAACAACCAGCAAGTACTAAAAATATATTAATGTTTGATTAATTATATATATATATATATATATATCATTTCACATAATTAACATTGATATAATATCCTTAGGACATGTTTGGTAAGGGGTAAAAATTTTGAATGTAAAAGATTACAGAAGTTATTGTTACCTTGGTAATGGTTATTGGGGTAATAAGTTCATTATATTTATATTAGAATAAAAAAGTAAATATTATCCGGTAATAATATATTTAGTTTAGAATGTTAAAAATTTTAAAGAGGTCAAAATTAATTTGCTTGGAAATGAGAGTAAAATTGAGTAAGGGATAAAAGTTAATTTTAATTTTTGCAAACTATTATAATTAAATAAATCATCATAATAATTTTTAATTTTAATAATATTTAATTTTTATAAATAAATATATTACTAAAACATATAATTTAAATAAAAATATTAATTATAAAATAATTTTATCCTAGATTAATATTTCAATAGTAATTAATTTTAATATTGAATTATTATTTGTTTAAAATTATTTTTATAATGATAAATATTTAATAAACCACTAATTTTTGTTGTTTAATTAAATTATTAATTTTAATAATATATATTAATACAATACATAATCTAGTAAATTATTATTATGATGTAAAATTTTATTCAGTTAAAATATTTTAATAAATAAATCATTTTAATTAGTCGCTATTATTTATTAAAAATTATTTTAATTCAATAAAATCAATAAGTTGATCATAAATTAATATTTTAATAGTATTAATTTAATAAAATAAAATAAATAATTTTAATAATAAATTATTATTTATTAAATATTATTTGTTAAAATAATTAATAATTAATTAATTTAGTTTGATTAAATAAATTGTTTATAACATTTATTAATAATATTTATAGTAGAATGTTTTTAAAATATTATAGGGGTGTAAAACGAATATTTACGGGATAATGAAAAAAGATAAATTTTTTTCATTACTTCACATTACCCATCTCCTCAGTAGGTAACCAGTTACCCTCATATTCTTCCAATTAAAGAATAGAGATCAAAATTACTGTAGGTAAATTTCATTTCTGTTGTCCCCAAAATAATATGTCTAGTAGAGGAATTGTTAAATTGTTATACATGCACATGTTAAAAATACCCAAAAAATTGAATTTAAAATTTATCTTTTATTTTTTTAGGAGTTCTAAAAAATAAAAATTTACAATATGATACCTGAAAAGTTATTTTCGCCAAGATATAACTCTGCGAGTGAACTGCAGTTGCCAAGTTCTCTTGGAACTCGTCCCGTCAATTTATTGCGAATAAATAGAATTGAAGCTGTTGAAGCTTCGACCACATATCCCCTGGCAAAGCACCTGCTAAATTATTTTAGTATTTAAAGCATAAAGACTCAACAATATTTTACTATTTTTCATCAAATATATTAATGAATTCATTTTTACAACCGAAATATTTTTCACCCTTGAATTATGAAAAAAAATCATGATTATTTCATATGAAACGTGTCAGTAATAAAGATTGAGATTAATTATACTAACGTTGAGGGATTGAGTAAGGGAGGCCCATCAATTTAAATAAAAAAAAAAAAGCAATAATGTAAAGCCCCCGGTATTCTTTTTTCTCTTTTTTTTTTTTTTCCCCTTCTTCTCCATTGCAAAAGCAGGGATGATATCCTTACATTCAGTAGCAAAAACCCAACTTTTAATTTGCTATAGTTTTTTAACCTTCTCTTAAGTGATTAAAATTATTCTCTATATTTTAAAATTTTTTTTTAAATTATAAGGACAAATATGTTAATAAACAGAGAATAAAATGTTAAATAGTAAAAAATAACTTTTTCTTTTTAAATACAAAAACTAATAATTATAATAATAAAAATAAACATACCCCCTCGAAAAACTATACCAAGTACATAAAAAAACTTAACACAACGTTATACCATCAACTTTTTATAAGTTTCTATAATTTTTTCTTTTAATTTTTACAAATTTTTGCTAAATACATAATTTTTGCCAAAAATATCACATATTAAAACTAGAAAAATAATTATAAAAAAATTTAATTGTTAGATTTACCAACCCCACTCATAATAGTCCTTGCATGGAAGAGAGGTGTTCATCCTTTAAATGAAATATAGGTAAATTATATATAGATCCCTTAAACTTTTGTATAAATATATATAAGCTCTTTAACTTTCGAAATTTATAATTATCCTCTTATTTTAAAATGTTACTAACTTCCGATCCCCTATCATTACTATTTCATTAATATTTTTAATTAAAATGATGACAGTCAGTTAAAATATTTTTCCAATAATAAAACCATACTCTTATATTTTCTTGAATAATATAATTCTTTATTATTTAATGGTTTCCCATCTTCCTTGAAACATAAGAATCCATCCACACCTTTCTATTTTTTTTGTTTTTTTAAGTCTAAACTAAGACAAACACTTTAGTCAATATCGAAGGTATAAGAAGAATTAAATTAGAAAACTTTTAAACTACAAAAGACGCTTCTAAAGCTATTTCGATCTTAGACGAATAAGGACTGAATTCTCTCAAATATAACTTTCAATATGTAAATTAATTTAAATTCTATTGGGCCCACGATACAATAAGAAAAAAAAATCAAATCCTAAGTGACTTCAATCCTGACAAATAATGACTAGGTTCTCATAAATAAAACTTTTAAATAAATTAATTAATCTAAATTCTCTTAGGATTATAACACAATAAAATAAATATAATTCAAATTCTATTAAATTCTATAATCATAAATCCAACTCTTTAAATTATTAAAATCTTATTTAGTCAAAAAATTGCGAATACATGAATTCAATATTAACAAACAATTTGTTTATATTTTATTATATAAAATAAAAAGAAAATAACTTCTCTTGTTAATTTTATAGAAAATATCAACCACCAAATCATTAATTTGAGTGGACCTTTACACGTTCAAATGGTATAGATACATTGGCTTGCAATTAGGTAACTAATGCTAGCATTCCTCTATTTTTACCCAACAAATATTGGCGCCGAATTCATTGTCTTTCGTTGGCCACATCAGCTGGTTAAAAAAAAAAAAAAAAAGGCATTCAGTATTGGCTTGCTCTAAATATTTTTTTTACAAAAATAAGGAATAATGT
Organism: Vitellaria paradoxa; assembly: GCA_019916065.1. NCBI lineage: Eukaryota > Viridiplantae > Streptophyta > Magnoliopsida > Ericales > Sapotaceae > Vitellaria > Vitellaria paradoxa. The sequence continues at coordinate 400,638 of CM034237.1, forward strand.
TATTCAATAAAAAATATTATTTTATTATTTTTTATTAAAATGATGTGATTTCATTTTGGGTCTATTACTTAACAAAAGAACCCACTAAATAATATTTTTATTACAAAAAAGGGCATTTTCACATATTTTTAGTTAGCACCTTTTTATAAAAAAAATCTGGTGGAAAATATTTTCCAAAAATGTATAACTTAGTATCTGCTATTTGTTTTAACCTAAAAAGTAAAGATAAAGAGTATTCGTTATGTCAAATAATAGTATTCAATAATATTGAAAGAGAATTTAAAAAATAGATGAAAGAAAAAAATCTGGTTATTCTGTGAATAACTTGAAATCATATCATATGGAAGTTGAACTATATTCAAACTCTATTTCCAAAAAAAAAAAAAATGATTAGAGAGTATCATATGGAGAGTTGAATCATAATCAAGCTTTAATTTTTAAATAGATTGTTTGATAGTAACCAAATTTGGAAATCGTTTCCAGTATTTCTCTGAAGTTCAATAATAATTTTGTTTTATAAATTTTATAAAGTTTCCAAGCAAACTAAACGAATATGATAATGTTTACTCTTCAATAATTATATTTTCTTTTGTTTATATTCTACAAATAAAAAAAAAATGTCGCGTATCTTGAAATATTATCTTTTTTTTTTAGCATCACTCACACCAATAAAATTAGTAAACTTTTTCCTTCCCAGTCTGTTTCGGCTGAAATATGTGTTCTAATTTTTAAAGATTTCAAGTGAAGATTTTTTTACGAGGAATTCAGTAACTTTATGTTTTCATGAAGTGTAAAGTGATTAGAACCTTAATAAACTCAAGCGTTTGAGGACGGAATTATCCTATAGCAAAAATTGTAAATTAATATGTACATATAATATGTTTATATATAATATTGGTATATTTATGGAGATATATTTTTTCAAATCATGACCACCTAACTGTATTTACTTTTGGTCATAATAAGACATGGAACTTGATTTCACCCCATTAATAAAATATGAGATTGATTTTTGAGTTAGGCCATTAATAAATTATGGGACTTTTGAGTTGGGCCATTAGTAGTCTAATTTAGTATTAATTGAATAATTTTTAAGGGAGTTTATGAACGGGCTTCATACATTTGCTTGATTTTTTAAACTCATGACCTATGATTATATTTTTAAGATTGGGGAAGAAATATTAAAATTTATAAGAGTAGTTGGCTCTCCTCTATTAAATTATTAGTTTCCGTACCTACAAATGTTATTACAAACTTTGAAACAAATTATGGGTTGTATACGGGGAAGTAGTAGTAGGTTTATACTCAAATTTGATTGAAAATTCTTACAAAAGTTGAAATGTGTTTAAAACTTATTTACTTGTTAAGTTTTCAAGATAATTTCAAATAAATATTAATTAAACTGAGATTGAATCTTGATAATTTTTTAATAATCTGAGTTTATTAGGTTGTGAGTTATATATCAAGTTCAAGTCGTGAATTTATTTCAAGCTCAAAACATAATGAATAGAAATTATGTTTAAACTGATTTGATTTCATAAATATAACAAATCGAACTTATTTGATTTGTTTAACTTCCAAGGATAAACAATATATGCTAAGCATTTTATTTGATTTGTTTATAGGCTTCGTGTTGTAGTTTGGGAAATGAAATGGGTAGTCTAGGACTTGTGCACACCTGAGCATCTTTAGCCCAAGGCATGTGCTTTGATTTCTATACATTTCATTGTTTAACCTTTACCCATGGCCAAGTTACAACCGGATCAAAGACCTAGTGGATTCTAAGCGAGCAACACTTATGTGTGCATGGAGTGGTCTTGTGTAGGTTGTGTGGTGTGATCCATTTCATGGCATTGGAACTTTTTGATATGAGCTATCCACTCGAAACTTAATTCAATTCACTCACTTATTTGTGAGGTTGTGTGCAACTAGGAGAGCATTTTATGCTCATAGGTATGAGTGAACCATTGATTAGTGAGTTTCTTTCTATGAGTGATCTACCTTGTGAGCTTTTGAAGTCGAAACTTTGTTTCGATTATGCTCTCGAGACCTTGTTGAATAAATGACACTGTTTTTGCACACATGCTCTTCAACTTTTGATAGTATATGCATTTAGGCTTAGCACTTGGGAATTACACATGATATTTAAGTTTTGTGACTTGTTGAGCTTGAGCTTAATTCGTTGTTGACCTTAATCACTCCTTGACACCTTGAGACCATACCATAGATGTTTGTGGGTAGTATCACTGCAAACCCTCATGAGACCTTACTCGTCTACTAGGGGGAACCTAGGAGTTTAAAAGGGCTTGCCTCACATGCTAAGTGTGGCCGTGTGTTTCCTACGAAAACGGACTTTACCTTAGTTTTCATTTTGTTTTGGTTGATTTGAATAAGAGCTTATATGTTGTGGGTGTCCTTGCGTTTGTTTTGTACCCCAGAGTTTAATTGCATGCATTGCTAGGGACTAGCAATGTCTCGGTTGGGGGGTGTGATTGTGTATATTTTCTGTGTTATTATCATGGCTATATAGTTGTTTATATGTGAGTTATTTGTTAGAAATTCCATTTGTTACTGTTAAATTAGAATATTGATTCACTTATGGAATTTTGCAGGGTTATGTGACCGAATTGAGAAGGAAAAAAGCTAACATGAGTTAAATTAGGCAAGGAGATGAAGATAAAGCTGAGCATGGACCTGATAGGCGCCCCACAAAGGCCACGGGCACCCCACCCTAACTCAGGTGGGCACCCGCTAAGAGGCATTTTTGAAGGCAAAGTCAAGGTTTCAGAGGATTTTTGTCAAACAACTGGAGGAAGCTTCTCACGAGCACCCCTCATCAATCACGGGCGCCCCTCAAGTGGTCACAGGCGTCCCACCCTAAATTAGATGGGTGCCTACCTGAGAGGGGATTTTGGAGCTATTTTCATTGAAGACTTCATCAAACACCTTGGACAGCTAGGCCATGGGCGCCCCACGTCAACCATGGGCGCCCATCACCTTTGACCTTTGATTTTCCTTATGTAATGTGATGTATCCTTTATGCCCTTCATGGTAGTCATATATAAAAGGGATTTTCAGATTAGGGTTGAGGAGTTCAGGATTATGTTTCAAAAAGGTTGCAAGTACTTGTAATTGACGTTCCAAGCTTTCATCTTTCCTAGGGTTTTGATTACTCAACTTTTGTAAGTACATTTGTTTTCAATTAATTTCGCGTTGAATTCATTTTGAGAATCTTACGTTTTGGTGTTTCATTTTTAATGTTCAAATTGATTATAGTTGAGTTTATCTTGTTAGAAGACATGTTAGGCTAAAACCACCTTCTTGGCTTCGAGCCATCGAAGGTGGTGACGTGGGAACGAAATTTGGAATCAACCAATTAAAGAAAAGGGTTTTTAAAATCAAAAGCTGAGATTTTTACAATTGAGAATTTTGCAATATTCGGGTTACTTTCGAAACTATTTTACCTGTGTTAAATTGGTGGTTGAAGTGCAATAATCCTTGTCGTTTCAATTACCAGTTCCCTAACCCGATAAAATTACTAATCCAATTCAATAGAAACCCTAACCAGATTTACTTTCAGCATCAGCTTACCTGTGAATCATTGACATTTCCAAACTTTTAAATCTAAAATTTGTATATACAAAAAAAAAAAAAAAGTAACTTAAAAAAGTGCTACATTTTAAAGTTCTTACAATTATAAATTAACTTTATTAGCTTCTAATATAAAAATTTTTAAGAGTCATGATATAATAAAATTAGAGAAAAATTAATAAAAAAATTTTAAATGATCTATAAGTTCGAATTTTTTAATTTTTAATTTTTTTTTACATATGCATTACAAATTTATAAATTATGGGACTTAGAAGAATAATTACCATATTGGTCAAAGGATCAACAATTACATTTACTTAAAAATATTATACTTACATTTTAAATGAAATAATCTAATATATTTTGATATGCATATTGTTTTTTCTAATTAAGTCAAAAAATGATTGGTTAGCACATTGAATAGGCACCAAGCATTAGGTAGTGAGTTTTATAGCAAAACATTTCAAATTTGTTCCAAATCTTTCCAAGTAATTAGTTAGAGTTAATTGCCTTTGTACTTACTGTATGAAACGTGAAAATCACTAATATCTATTAAAGTTGACAAACTTTAACTTTGTAGCAGGAATTTTTTTAATAAGATAATTAAGGTTAGTTATTTTTATATTCCCTGTAATAAAGTTAAAAACTACTAATATTTCTTGAACTTTAAAAACATAGCTTTACGCCATTTACATTTCATATTAATGTGAAAATGTTAAGAAAATATATCAAAGATAATAGTTTTGACTCTTAGTAACTCAAAAAAAATGTATTTATACCTTACATACAGTGAAACCTCGATTAAATAATGTTTTTGGCTAGTCTTGATTTGGGACCAATATAGTAAATTAATTATTTGCTAAATTTATAATATAAAACATTTAAAATAAACACATAAGTCCCATTTGATATATAAATTTCTAATCTCCTATGTATATCAAAATTATATGTACATGACTCAGTTAGGAGGCGTTTGCAAGATATGACTCCAATGTTCTGGTGTAGTGTTCTCATATTGCAAGAGAAAATTATGCAGTGTGATTGTTCCTTAGAGTGCATTTTTGCGTGAGACAGGCTTTAATACAAAATTGTTGTCTTCAATTTTATTTTATTTGTCATTTTCCACGAATTAATGTAGAAATTAATAGATTATTAATTTATCGATTAAATAATATCTCAATTAATTGATAAATTTTTATGGCCCCAAAAGTGTTAGTTTATAGAGATTTAATTGCTATTTATATTCTCTGCACTTACATCTCTTAAGATTATTTGATTTTCAATGATTATTTTATTTTTTTCAGTTACCAATTTTGTACCATCTATGACTTCACTTTAGTTTTAAGTACAAATGGTATAAATTTAAGTTTTTTTTTTCTTTTTTTCTTTTTAGTTAAAAGGTTGTTAGTAATTTTTACCTTTAGTATAAAAGGGGCATATAAACAATTTACGTCAAAAAATTATATAAAAACTGCTTGTCGGAAAAGTTACAAATGAGTTTAAAAAAATCTAAATTTTCAAATCATTTTATAGCTTTTCATATTTGTAAGTATTTTTCCCTAAATTCTTTTTATAAAAGGATGCAAACATTAAGTCTAAGAGCTACTAAAACAAAAAGAAAATCAAATTATAATTAAAAATACAATATCAAACGAAAAAAACAAGTTAGAAAAAATTAGCTTTTGATTTTTTGTCCAAACTAAGCATAAAAATTAAAAATAATACATAATCAATTATGATGACATTTTTTATACGTGTATAACTGAGTGATTGCAAAATACGAAACAATAAACCCAACGCAACACAACCAGCAAGTACTAAAAATATATTAATGTTTTGATTAATTATATATAAATATATATATATCATTTCACATAATTAAGATTGATATAATATCCTTAGGACATGTTTGGTAAGAGGTAAAAATTTTGAATGTAGAAGATTACGGAAGTTATTGTTACCTTGGTAATGGTTATTAGGGTAATAAATTCATGATATTTAGATTTGGAGTAAAAAAGTAAATATTATCCAGTAATAATTATATTATGTTTAGAATGTTAAAAATTTTAAAGAGGTCAAAATTAATTTGCTTGGAATGAGAGTAAATTGAGGAAGGGATAAAAGTTAATTTTAATTTTTGTAAACTATTATAATTAAATAAATCATCATAATATTTTTTATTTTAATAATAATTAATTTTTATAAATATATATTACTAAAACAATAAATTTTAAATAAAAATATTAATTATAAAAATAATTTTATCCTAGATTAATATTTCAATAGTAATTAATTTTAATATTGAATTACTATTTGTTAAAAATTATTTTTATAATGATAAATAATTTAATTAAACCATTAATTTTTGTTTGTTTAAATAAATTATTAATTTTAATAATATATATTAATACAATACATAATCTAGTAAATTATTATTTATGATGTAAAATTTTTATTCATTAAAATATTTTAATAAATAAATCATTTTAATTAGTCGCTATTATTTATTAAAAATTATTTTAATTCAATAAAATAAATAATTTGATCATAAATCAATATTTTAATAGTATTAATTTAATAAAATAAAATAAATAATTTTAATAATGAATTATTATTTATTAGATATTATTTTGATAAAATAATTAATAATTAATTGATTTTAGTTTGATTAAATAAATTGTTTTATAACATTTATTATAATTATTTATAGTAGAATGTTATTTAAAATATTCTAGGGGTGTAAACGAATATTTTACGGGATAATGAAAAAAAAAAAATTTTTCATTACTTCACGTTACCCATCTCTTCCGTAGGTAATAATTTACCCTTATATGTCTTCCAAATTAATATAATAGAGATCAAAAATTACCTTAGTAAATTTTATTATTTGTTGTCCCCAAAATAAATATGTTCTTAGTAGAGGAATTGTAAATTGTTATACATGCACATGTTAAAAATACTGAAAAAATTGAATTTAAAATTTACCTTTTATTTTTTTAGGAGTTCTAAAAATAAAAATTTACAATATGATACCTGAAAAGTTATTTTTGCCAAGATATAACTTTGTGAGTGAACTGCAGTTGCCAAGTTCTCTTGGAACTCGTCCCGTCAATTTATTGCGAAATAAATCGAGAATTCGAAGTTGTTGAAGTTTCGAGCACATATCCCCTGGCAAAGCACCTGCTAAATTATTTTAGTATTTAAAGCATAAAGACTCAACAATATTTTACTATTTTTTATCAAATATATTAATATGAATTCATTTTTACAACCGAAATATTTTTCACCCTTGAATTATGAAAAAAAAAATCATAATTATTTCATATAAAACGTGTCAGTGATAAAGATTGAAAGTAATTATACTAACGTTGAGAGATTTAGTAAGGGAGGGCCCATCAATTTAAATAAAAACAAAAAAAGCAATAATGTAAAGCCCCCGGTATTCATTTTTTTTTATTACTATTGTTATTAATTATATTAGAAATAAAAATAAGGTAAATGGTAATTTTTGCATTTACTGTAGGGGTATTTTTTTTTAATAAATATATGAGTTAAAATAAACCTTGCGTCACCTTTTCTTAGAGATCCGTGCGACTGTTTGTCGGACCCAACCCAACCATTATTGAGAATTTGAGAGAGGATATTTGTAATAACCTGAATTTTTTTCTTAATTAAATTGCTTAAGTGTGGTGGTGATACTTATTATAGTAAAAATCAAAAAAATTGAGGATTTGAAAATTTTTGGAATTGGTTGGAAAGATTTTCGGATTTAATTTCACCCTATGTTGGAGTTTAATGTAAAATTTCTAAATTTTTATCCAAACACTTCCTAGCCCAATTACTTATTTGGTTCAAACCAAGCCCATTAACCCATGGGTCAACCTTTTACTTTGACTCACCTCAACTCACTTCAACTCACTTTATCACTCAATGAGTTGACTCATGAATAGTTGCTCTAAATTATTTCCCGACAACTTCATTTTCCATCTTCCATACACTCACCATCTTTCAAATTTAGGTGGCTAATTAGTAAAAAAGAAGACCCTGCATTGATGACTTTAAAGCATTCTTTCAAATTACTTACCTAGCATGATTTAAACACTTAAAAGTATCTTTTAAACAATTTTGTTTAATTTGTCAAAAAGCTAGCATGATTCCTGGATCATGCCACCTCCATACATCTTCCTCAATGCTTTTCTTAAATGATATGGTTAGATAGTAAAAAAGTAAGCATGATTCTTGGATCATGCTACCAATTGTATAGGCATGATCTTACCATAGTTGATTTTTTTTCCACCAATAATTTTCTCTACACTCCCATGATTCCTATAAATTGTGTGTCTTCAAAGAGAAGAAAATAAGAGAGAAATAATAATAAATTATTAATTAGTGAGGCTGAAGATTTGGTGTTGCTTGGAGGAAGAAGAAAGGCTTGGAATTCTTTTTCAATTTGGTGGTGTTCAAAGCTCAACTCATTTTTCCTTCACAAGCTTGGTCACTAATATTTTCATTGAGGTAGGATGACGAACCTCCTAAAATATATTTAATGCATTTTCTGGTTTGAAGTATGAAACTTGATTGTGATAAAAATAAATACCCGTATATTGGGGGTAGGGAAGCCAAAATTTTGACTGATGTAACTCAGTATGCTGACAGCTCTCTATTTGTAACTTCTTATGTGCTTCTGACCTCTAAAACGGTGGAATTAGGCTTCGGCTAAAACATACAAGTTGTAGCCCTTTCAGTTTTCTTTTCAACCCAAAAAAAATTGCATCAATCCGATTTGTGAGTCAAAAGTTATGCCCAAAATACTGAGCACGTGTAAGACTGTATTTTCTGAACAAACTGAATTCAAAGCTGTTTTTGTACCTTTAGACCTTAGAATTTTAAAAAGTGTAAAACATGAAAGTTGTAGGTCTTGAAGTCTAGTTTCTACAGATATAAAGTTTATAGATATTGGAGTTCTTATCTATTTTATATGAATTTTCTTTCAAGCTGCTATTCTGCTTAGCTTTAATTGATGCTTGTTTGGATTTGTTTAGAATATTATGTTTAAAGATTTATTTAAATTTCCAATTTCCTTCTGTTAGTTATTGTCATGTTAATAATTTCTATTGATATGAAATTATTTTAAACTAGATATTATGTATTATTTGACACTCTAATATTGATGATAAGTGACTTAGATAATCAGTTTCATCATGGATAGTTGGATGACTTATTCAAACTAAAATGTTAGTATTTGATAAAATGCCCAAAACAAACAATGGACTTGTTCTTTTCTCATTTGGTCTTTCTTAAATGAATTTGATTTATTTTTAGGCATTATTTTGTCAACCTAACAAGTTATATAACTATATTTTTATGATTAAGTGAATTTAATGAAACTCATTTAATACCTTCCTAAACATTGAAATAATTCTGTGGACATTTGTGGATATCTTGAAGCCAAAAACCTATGATAAGGGTTTGGTTATAAATAAGATGATGATTGGAAATTTATTTAGATTATTTTGAATAAAATAAAACTTATCAATTTTGCTAAAAATTAAATATAAGTCAAAGAGCTATTTATTTTTTTATATTCCATAAAATAATAAAATAAAAGGTAAAAGAAGCAAAAACCGAGATTTACAGCCAATGAGGTTCGAACTTGCGACTTTAAATCGCAATTAGGGTCGCCCACCCACTAAGCTACCAACCTCGGCCTAATTAATATACCATTAGAAATAATTTTATTCTTATCAAATTTGGTACGGTAAACTTGTCAAAACAATTAACTAAAATACTAATTGTATTCTAAAATTTTTTTTTTACTTGCTACTTGTTAATTTACATATAGTACTTACCTTTGTGATAATAATATTGATGACTATGTTAAATCTTTGATTTATTGAGAATTTCTATTAAATCATGGATTTAGATAAAGTGCTTAAAAATATATATATATATATACTGCTTGTGACTGAATAATCCCACTTTTGATTCATCACCCGGGAACATTGCCGGTTGTTATTAAAAATGTCTAATTTCCATACAAAGTACCCTTGGAATGTAAAAAGGTGAGAAGAAATTAAGGCACTCGGTGCTAAAGTTATTTTTGGCAATGGGCTGATGGGTGGATAGAAATGGCCTTTTAGATGAAGATGGGAACATGCATTTTATTAGGGAGATGCTCCCTTTTGACCTGGCCAGTCAGATAGCCGGTCGCGACGGCTAGATTTTTGGTAGGTGACACCATCGATATGCATTGGATGCTAAGCCCGTAAAGTCACTGGTTCCCAAGGCTGGGGGTAGAGGAGGATATGAGTATGATTATCTTAGGAGGATTTAGATTAAACTCCTTTACAAAATTTTACTATGACTAGCAACCTCTCTTGTTATATATGAATGATGTGTTGGAATTATTTAATTATATTTAATTCCTCTCGATTAATATTTTATAATATATATATATATATATATATATATGTATGTATGAAACCTGTATTGCTACGGAGTTTGATCCCGAAAATTTGAAGATCTAAATCTGAGATCCCTACCACTGCGACACAGACTTTATTGTGGTACACACATCAGTATTTAACTATTTTACATGTAAGTAAAATAGCAGTTACGGTGACGGTTTCATCGAACCGTTGTAAGTATAATTTACATTATTCAGTTGAAATCTATTGAATTAATTGTTGCATAAATAGTATGCCACCTAAACACATTCACTTAATACAGTGTAGTATTACAACCACTGCATATAGGCACCTAGGAGATTCTGATTACTAGGCTTTAGTAGCTCACCCCTTGTGGGAATATTTTTTTCAGGATATTAAGCACAGGGATACAGAAGATGAGCTGGAAAGAGATTAATTTCTCTTAAATATTCCATCAGAAGAGTTATCTATTTCTTTCTTCTTTCCTGCACAGAGCTGGAGGACTTTATTTTGGTCTGTAAAAAAAATTGTTGGATGATTGTAATTATTAAGCATAGACCTAATTTGCTTTTATTTGGTATGTAATGTTAATTACATTGTTGGGACACTTAGACGGCTCTGTAATATTTTTCTCTGTCTTTATTTTGTGCCCTGTAGTTGAAATCCAATCAAATGGTTCAGTCCAATGACTTATAAATATTGTTTGGGATAAACATGGGATTTTGACTATCTTAAATTTTTCTTACGGGTCAACCCCAATTTGGAGGAAAACTCTGGGGTGTGACAGCGTGTTATTATTCTCTTATTTTTATACCTAACAAATAAATCCCAAGTCACCCCTGGGCATTCGGTTATGAAAATCCGGGGCGTGACAATATTTGAGGCAGAGAGAGAGAGAGTGAGAGACATACAAAAAGCTGAGGCCAATCTCGGAGAGGAACAGCAAAAATTAAGAATGGTAATCTTAATTTTTTTTCTTTTTTTTTTTCCTTCATCTCCATTGCAAAAGCAGGGATGATATCCTTACATTCAGTAGCAAAAACCCAACTTTTAATTTGCTATAGTTTTTTAACCTTTTCTTAAGTGATTAAAATTATTCTCCTATATTTTAAAATTTTTTTAAATTATAAAGGACAAATATGTTAAATAAACAGAGAATTAAAATGTTAAATAGTAAAAAATTAACTTTTTTCTTTTTAAATACAAAAACTAATAATTATAATAATAAAAATAAACATACCCCCTCGAAAAAACTATACCAAGTACGTAAAAAAACTTAACACACGTTATACCATCAACTTTTATAAGTTTCTCTAATTTTTCTTTTAATTTTTACAAATTTTTGCTAAATACATAATTTTTGCCAAAAATATCACATATTAAAATTAGAAAAATAATTATAAAAAAATTTAATTTTTAGATTTACCAACCCCACTCATAATAGTCCTTGCATGGAAGAGAGGTGTTCATCCTTTAAATGAAATATAGGTAAATTATATATAGATCCCTTAAACTTTTGTATAAATATATATAGGCTCTTTCAACTTTTGAAATTTATAATTATCCTCTTATTTTAAAATGTTACTAACTTCTGACTCCCTATCCTTGGTATTTCATTAAGATTTTAATTGAAATGATGACGTCAGGTAAAATATTTTTCTAATAATGAAACCATACTCTTATTATTTTCTTGAATAATATAATTCTTTATTATTTAATGTTTCCATCTTCCTTGAAACATAAGAATCCATCCACACCTTTTTTTTTTTTTTTTTTAAGTCTAAAACTAAGACAAACACTTTAGTCAATATCGAAGGTATAAGAAGAATTAAATTAGAAAACTTTTAAACTACAAAAGAAACTTCTAAAGCTATTTCAATCTTAGACAAACAAGAACTGAATTCTCCCAAATATAACTTTCAATATATAAATTAATTTAAATTCTATTGGGCCCACGATACAATAAGAAAAAAAAATCAAATCCAAAGTGGCTTCAATCCTAGACAAATAATGACTAGGTTCTCATAAATAAAACTTTTAAATAAATAAATTAATCCAAATTCTCTTAGGATTATAACACAATAAAAAAAATAAATATAATTCAAATCCTATTAAATTCTATAATCATAAATCCAACTCTTTAAATTATTAAAATCTTATTTAGTCAAAAAAAATTGCGAATACATGAATTCAATATTAACAAACAATTTGTTTATATTTTATTATATAAAAAAATAAAAAGAAAATAACTTCTCTTGTTAATTTTATAGAAAATATCAACCACCAAATCATTAATTTGAGTGGGTTTCACACGGACTTTACACGTACAAATGGTATAGATACATTGGCTGCAATTAGGTAACTAATGCTAGCATTCCTCTATTTTCACCCAACATAATATTGGCGCCGAATTCATTTTCTTTCGTTGGCCACATCAGCTGGTTAAAAAAAAAAAAAGGCATTCAGTATTGGCTTGCTCTAAATATTTTTTTACAAAAATAAGGAATAATGTTATTCAATAAAAAATATTATTTTATTATTTTTTATTAAAATGATGCGATTTCATTTTGGGTCTATTACCTAGACAAAAGAACCCACTAAATAATATTTTTTATTACAAAAATGGCATTTTCACATATTTTTTATTAGCACCTTTTTTATAAAAAAAAATCTGGTGGAAAATATTTTTCAAAAATGTATAACTTAGTATCTGCTATTTGTTTTACCTAAAAAGTAAAAGATAAAGAGTATTGTTATTCAAATATATATATATATTGAAGAGAATTTAAAAAATAGATGAAAGAAAAAAATCTGGTTATTCTGTGAATAACTTGAAATCATATCATATGGAAGTTGAACTATATTCAAACACTAATTTCAAAACAAAAAAAAAATGATCCAGAGAGTATCATATGGAAGTTGAATCATAATCAAGCTTTAATTTTTAAATAGATTGTTTAATAGTAACCAAATTTGGAAATCGTTTTCCAGTATTTATCTGAAGTTCAATAATAATTTTGTTTTATAAATTTTTAAAGTTTTCCAAACAAACTAAACGATATATGATAATGTTTTACTCTTCAATAATTATATTTTCTTTTGTTTATATTCTACAAATAAAAAAAAATGTCGCGGTATCTTGAAATATTATCTTTTTTTTTTTTAAGCATCACCACACCAATAAAAATGGTTAAACTTTTTCCTTCCCAGTCTGTTTCAGCTGATATATTTTTTCAGCTGAAATTGTAAATTAATATGTACATATAATATGTTTATATATAATATTGGTATATTTATAGAGATATATTTTTTCAAATAAGACCACCCTAACTGTATTTACTTTTGGTCATTAATAAGACATGGAACTTGATTTTGCCCCATTAATAAAATATGAGATTTGATTTTTGAGTTAGGCCATTAATAAATTATGGAACTTTTGAGTTGGGCCATTAGTAATCTAATTTAGTTAATTGAATAATTTTTAAGGGAGTTTATGAATGGACTTCATACATTTGCTTGATTTTTTTAACTCATGACCTATGATTATATTTTTAAGATTGGGGAAGAAATATTAAAATTTATAAGAATAGTTGGCTCCCCTCTATTAAATTATTGGTTCCGTCCTTGCAAATGTTATTACAAACTTTGAAACAAATTATGAGTTGTAGATGAGAAAGTAGTAGTAGGTTGTACTCAAATTTGATTGAGAAATCTTACGAAAGTTTGAAATGTGTTTAAAACTTATTTAACTTGTTAAGTTTTCAAGATAATTTCAAATAAATATTAATTAAATTGAGATTGAATCTCGATAATTTTTTAAGAATCTATGTTTATTAAGTTGTGAGTTATATATCAAGTTCAAGTCGTGAATTTATTTCAAGCTCAAAACATAGATGATTAGAAATTATGTTTAAATTGATTTGATATCATGAATATATATACAAATCAAACTTATTTGATTTGTTTAACTTCCAAGGATAAACAAATATATGCTAAGCATTTTATTCTTAACAATTCTTATGTATAAAATATAATCATGGCATATAGCACTTAAATAAAAACAATATTCTTGCACTCTTACCAATCTAAAAAATAAATAAAAATTACTAATTAAATGAAGAGGAGAGAATCGTACCTTGGAGATTGTTGGATCCAAGAGACAACTTCTTAAGCATGGTTAAGTTCCCAATTCCTTTAGGAATTATCCCAATGAAATTATTTGCATACAAACATAACTTTTGAAACTGTTTGCATTCACCTATAGTTGATGGAATTTGGCCATACAGTTCATTGTCAATAAGATGGAGATGTTCGAGTTTTGGAAGTCGAAGGCACATATCGTCTGGGAGACTTCCAGATAGTTTATTGTGTGAGAAAGCAATGAATTGTAGTGATGAGATATTGAAAATTGTAGATGGTATAGAACCTGAGAACTGGTTTGCTCCAATCCGTAGTATCTTCAGTCTTTGAAGATTGCTAATCCTCTCTGGGATACCTCCCGTTAAAAGATTGTGGCTTAACCTAAGGAACTCCAACTCAGAAATGTTACAGAGGGAAAGTGGGAAAGAGCCAGAGAAGGTGTTGCTTTTTAGATTCAAATGTTGAAGTTTAGGTAACATTCCGAACCACGATGGAACATCGCCACTGAAGTTGTTTACTGCAAAACTGAGATTCTTCAAGCGATGCAATTGAGACAACTCGCTTGGAAGATGACCATGGAAGTAGTTGTGGCTGAGGTCGAGTAGGATCAGAAATGAGAGGTTTCCCAAGTGTGGAGCCACAGTGCCTCCAAGACCCATGTTTGTGAGATTCAAGGCTGTCACCCGGTCCCTGTGACGGCGAGAACCACAAGAGACCCCAGCCCAATTGCAAACAGAGGTGGTTGTGGTCCAATTATCTTTCAATACGTGGAAAGGGTCATGGGTAATATGTGCTTTGAAGGCCAAAAGAGATGCAGATTGGCCATCGGTGGTGGTGAAGTTGGTAGCACTCAAAGCCAAGCAGCAAGGTAATACGAAACAATGGATGCACAGCACTATAGTGAAAAATTGAAAGCAGCAAGTTTTCTCCATGGAGCCTTGAAGTAGGAATGGAGGGATCGATGCAAGTGCAGTGAGTCACCAACAATTTATAAAGGACATCAACATTTTGGAGCCGTTGGTAAAATTTATTTCCAATTGTCGTTTTTACTCTAAAATAAAAATAATAATATTTTTAGTAATACAACTTTATTTACAATAATTAATTTTATTTTAATAAAATATTTAATTTTACAAATTTTTATAAAATTAATTTAAAATATTAAAATACATTTCATATTAAACTAATTAATTAGTTTAATAAAATATATTTAAATTAGTTAATTTAATATTACGAAACATTTATTTTTTAAGAAAATTAATTTTAATAAATTTTTATTAATGAATAACATAATTTAATAAAATATTATTATTTTATCTATGAAAATTAATTAATTTATTAAAATAAATATCTTATGAGGAAATTAATGCTTATTAAAAATTGTAAATTAATAAAATAAATTATTTTTTAATTTTAATAAATAAATTATTTTAACATGTAACTTCATTATATTTAATTTTAATAAAATAAAATATTTTAATACATAATTATTTTTAATGAAAAATAATTTTAATATAATAAAATAAACTGTCTTAATAGCAAATTATTATTATAGTTTTAATATGTAATTAATAACTTTAAATAATAATTTAAGTTAAATAAAATAAATCAAATTGGTCATAAATTATTATTTTAATTTTAATAAAATAAATAATTATAATAATATATTATTTGTTAAAAATAATTTTAGTTTAATAAAATAATTTATTTTAATATGATGCAATAAAATGAACAAAAGGCACAATATTTATAATAGAAAAAAGAGAGTGAAAACATGATTTTTCTATTTATATTTTTTATTTATGTTTTTATTTTTTCAAAAAACTAAAAAAAAATAAAAAGAGTTACACCAAACACATAATTATAGCCAGTTTTCAAAACTTTATACATATAAAAAAAGAAAAAATCAATAAATATAAAAGTTATTGAGCATGCTATTTATAAAAGATAAATTATGACATACTTTTAAGCATTTGGTTAAATACAAATAGACACCAAATTGCTAAAATATTACAAATATTAATAGCACTAAAATCTAATCATTAGTTAAAAAAAAAAAGGATTTGATCTGAATATCTACCTAATATATATTTTTTATTGTTTCATAAATTAGCAAAAAGTTAAAGAAAGGTATTTTTTTTTATAGTTTAATGATGATTATGATGTTTTTTTATTGTTTCATAATTAAATATGAAAAGGTTCAAAAATAATTGAAAAATAATTTTACAATTTAGCTCTGTTAAAATTTTTTATCTTAGGGCTTGTTTGGAAGGCCAAAATTTATAAAAAGTTACAAACTTTTACCTATTTTTATTTTTCATGTATTCATTTTAAAATTTTGAATTTTACAAATTTTTATCAATTTCTATCAATTTTATGATATTTATTCTGACTAAAACTATTAGAACGAGTCATTTAAAAACAATTCTAACAGAAAAAATGTTGGAACGAGTTATTCAATCTCGTTCTAATGAGTTTTGACAGTAAGTTTTAGTTTGATCTTCTAACGACAGATTACATTTTTCTAATGTTTTCTAACCCTTGGCCCTTCAAACATATCCTTAAATAAGTTATAGAAAATAAGTCGATTTCATTCTAAATTACATTTATAAAATAACAAATATTACTATTATATTCATCTAGTGTAATGTTTTTATGTATTTAATTATCGAAAAGAGATAAATATAATTTAATATTTATATTACGATTTTTATGTATTTAATTTTTAAAAAGAAAAAAATATAATTTAACTATTTATATTACAATATAGATCAGTTAATTCGACATTTGTTTTACTTGGCATTGAGCAGAATGGGGGCTGAAGTTAAATACTAAATTAGATCGCCGTGTTTTGATTGAAAACGCCATCATCTGATGATTTGTTTCCTTTTTCCTTTGTTTTTTTTTAGGTAACCTGAAAACATCATTTTTTTATAAATAAAAATAATAAATTTTTTATATGATTAAGTTCAAAATAAAATAAAATAATATTTTAAATATAATTAAGTAACTTTTAAAAACTATTAAGTGTGTAGTAAAATAAATAGAAATAAATAAATAAGAATAATTAATTTTTATAAACAAATCTACTATATAATGAAGAATGTCATAATTTAACATTTATATATTTTCAATAGTTAGGTTTATTCAATAGTTAAGATTATTTTTCTCTATTTTAATTGTCTTTTTAATATCTTTATATAAAAAAAAAAAAAAAAAACACTATCTCACTTTACCTATATTTTTTTTGAAAACTTTTTTTAAAATATTTTTAAATTAATACCTTTTTAAAATGTTAATAATATATGAATACTTATTACACAGAGTTAACTAAGATTTTGTATTTAAAAAATAACTTTTAAACTTTAATTTTCCTTAAAAATTTCTAAAAGAATAAACATTCAAATTAAAAATTCAATTAATATACTTAAAATCTGAAATTTTAAATACATATGCTTTTACACTTTGTGTTATTTATATAATAAGAAAGGTAAAGAATTTAAATTTGGTATATTTTTATAAATATTTTTTTAAATGTGATTATTTCTAATAAATAATAAAACTTTACACATTTATTAAACAATATTTTTTGGTTGAATATTTTTTATAAAAGCTTTTAAATCAATATTTTTAAAATTGTGATAATATCTGTAATAAATAATAAAATTTTACATTTTTATTAAAAACTGTATACATACTTTAGTCTCTTTTGATTATTAATTTTTATTTTTATGGATTATTTTTACAATTTTTCACGTAAGTTTGTTTTATAAATCTAGATTTGAACTATTTACACACCAAATGATATTTTTGTACCTTTAGACACGGATAATTTCTAATTCTTTTAAAATTTTCAATTGTTTAAAAAATAAATAATAAATTAATATTATATTATTAAAAAAAAAGTAAATAATATCAAAATTTACATTTTTTTGTTTTATTTCCAATTGCACCGATCAACGCCCTAAAGGTCAGGTTTCAGTTACCGTGCATATGCTAATCCTGTAGGATTCGGGGTGTGGCCGGTGCATCAATGCGGACCATTGTAGGGTAAATTCTTGGCCGTAAGATTTTCTTTCAAGGAATCTAGCGGCTCAATTCTTTGAGTCTCTCCCTTAATTTGCTAGTCATAATCCTTTTAATAATTTTTTAACAAATAAAAAAATTAAATAAGAGAGTCCACATAAAAAATTTTAATATTTTTAAACAAAATAGAATTCACTCATACGCAATTGGTTTGATGAAAGACAAATGTACTATATTTTTTCTTTATTTTTAATTACTAGCTTATTATTTTTTATTATTTTTATTTTTAAAAAATATTCAATTTATATTTATTAAAAATTATAATTTAAAAAAATTTTAAGTGTTAACAAAAGTGTCTGTGTTAAAATTATTTTTCAATTATAATTTTTTAATAAATATAAATTGAATATTTTTTAAAAATAAAAATAATAAAAATTGGTAAATTATACTTACTTATCTTAAATATTAGACTAATTACAGGAGCTTTCCCAACAATTTGAACTTTATACTTACCTCTCCTATTATTAAATGTTTGTCACACTTAAACTCAGCCGTTGATTTTTTTACCTAACGTTGTTAGGGTACTATAGTAAAGTAACATAAATAGTCTTAGTAAATTCAAATGGTTGAGGGAGATTACTATAATAAGCATAATATTTAGAGGAGATTTTTGTAATTAACCTAATTATATTATTTTACCCAAATAATTTAGGAAAATATATTTCATACTAATTTAATTATATTATATATTATATATTCTATTAAATTATGAAATTAATTAAATTATTAATTATAATTAATTAATTAATTAATTATAATTAATTAATTAATTATAATTTTATTAACAGATTATAATTTAGTTAATTAAATCAATTAATTAATAATTTATCTACATTATTTATTAAAAATAATTTTATTTTAATAAAATAGTTAAATAAAATAAATTATTTTAATATGATACAACAAAAATGGATAAGGTGCTAAAGTAAAAAAATATTTATGCAAGAAAAAATGATAGCAAAAATATTTTTTTTTGCGTAAGTTTTTTTAAATAAAAAATTAATAAATATGTTTTTATATATTTAATTTTTAATTTTTGGATTTACTTGAACTGAGTTTTGCAATTTTAAATAATAAGTTCATCAAGTGTATTGTTATAAATACACCAAAAAAATAATAAAAAAATATCAATAAAAATGATACAAAAAAATTGTGAACCTATTATTTTATAATATTTAAATTATCAAAATATTTTATAATTCTAAAATTGTCTATGCTAAAACTAAAAAATTCTTCAAATTATTGATTCAAAAACTAGTTTGAGCAAATCCAAAAATTAAAAACTAAATACATAAAAATGTATTTATTAAATTTGTTTTTATTTTTTCCCAAAAAATGACAACTTACGTAGAAAAAAATAAAAAAGAAATTAAAAATATTTTATTATTGCTTTTTTGTCAAAAATATTTTTTTAATTTTAGTGCTTTATCCATTTTTACTGTATCATATTAAAATAATTTATTTTATTTAACTGTTTTATTAAAATAAAGTTATTTTTAATACATAGTATATCTAAATTATTAATTAATTAACTTAATTAACTAAATTATATTTCGTTAAATAAAATTAAGTAATTGTAATCAATAAAATTAATTATTTATTAATTAATAAAATATATTAATTAATAATTTAATTAAGTTAATTAATGATAAGATTAATAAAATAAATTAACTAAATTAATATAAAATATATTTTATTAGATTATTTATAATATGTAATATGATCCAATTAACATGAAATATATTTATTAAATTATTTGGGTGAAATAATATAATTATACTAATTACAAAATCATCCACTAAACATTAGATTAATTATAAGAATCTCTTTCAATAATTTGAACTTACTAAGAGTATTCATGTCATTTTATTATAGCACATTAATTGCATTAAGGAAAAAAAAATAACTAATGGGTGGATTTAAGTGTGACAAATATTTGAGAATAGGAAATGTAAGTGTAAGGTTTAAATGGTTGAGGGAGATCCCTGTAATTAGCATGATGTTTAAAGAAAGTAAGTGTAATTTACTTAAAAGAATGATAGACTAGTAATTAAAAATAAAAAAATATAGTAAATTTGCTTTTTATCAAACTAATTATGTATGAGTGAATTTTATTTTGTTTAAAAAAAATTATATTTTTTTGCGAACTCTCTTATTTAATTTTTTTAATTTATTTAAAAATTATTAAAAAAATTATGACTAGCAGGTTGGTTAAGGTAATGAATTTTGAAGCTGAACAGAGCATGCATACGGAAGTGACTGGGACCAGAGAGGGACGCATAAGGAAGAGACTCAAAGATTGAGCCGTTAGATTTCTTGGAAGAAAATTTAACGATCAGAAATTCATTTGACAATGGTCGCGGTGCAATAATGCACCGGCCATACCCCGAATACAGTCCTGTACCGATTGACACGATTTCCGACTGATACAAAACAAAGAAGAAAAAAGGCCAAAGAACAAGACGTCCCACGCCCAACAATACAGCCATTCCCGTTCGAATCGATTGATTTGATACAAAAGAAAAAGAAGAAAACAAGAGAACAAGACCTCCCAACAGGACCGCCGTTGCAGTTGCGGTTCCAACACGGCGAGTAGATTAGTCTTCCGCTCTTTCTATCATAAGCCACATACTTTTTTTTATTTCTTATTTTTTTATCAACTTACTTTTTTTTTTTTTTATAAGTCCATAGGCCACGTACTCCGGGGACGGAGCTAGCCGTTTCGAGGGTTGCCCCGACCCCATATATTTTATTATATTTATATGCCTTACATTTAATAAAAAATAAATATTTCATTAACAGTGGCCTCCCTTCGTCCACCTCCGCGCAGTGACCTTTTGTTAAACGAAAAGTCTCATCCTACGCAAAAAAATTATTAAACTACAACTGTCCTTTTAATGCAAATTTAAAAATATAAATCTTTCTTTGTCCTGAAATTTATTTTTCTCATGCCATCGGTTGTTATTTTTTCACATTCTTCATTCGCTTCGTCTCTTTATTATTTTTATTTTCTATATTTTCACTATTCTCCTCTAACTCTACAAAATTAACGTTGGAAAAAAATTTTTAGTTCTATTTCTCTCTAACAGTCATAACACTAAAATAAAATTTTCGATTGTAATAAAAGAAAATCTCAAATAAAAAATTAACATTCTTTTTTCTTTTCACTTTTTTATTTTTAGTTATTTTTTTTTCTTAAAAAAAGATTTTATAATCATACAACCGCCGCATATACGGAAAATTGTTTAGCCCCTTTACAATGAAATCTTAGTTTGACCCTAACACACTTGATAAGTATGTCTAGAGCTCTGCCGTGTATTAGGAGCATTTGGAAGCGGAGAAAACATATATATATATATATATATATATATGATATCCATCATTGAATAAAAAAATAATTCTTAATTACTAGATTTTAAGTAATAAGAAAAATATTTTTAAAAATCATCTTATTTTATTATATAAATTAATTTTCAGTAATTGTCTTGAAGTTTTAATTTTGATTCTCAATTATTGTGCCTTAAAAGAAGTTTTAAACTAAATTTGACAAAACTGCAGTGAAAAAATTGAAAAGTTAAGATTTAATTAAAATTTATTTAATTAAATTAATAAATACTATCGATTGAAATAATAGACATTATTTGACAAGATAAATAAATTTTGATTAAATTTTAATTTTTTATTTCTCCACTGCATCCCTAAAACCCTTTTAAACTAGTGGCAAAAGACACTAGTTTGAGTGAGACATTTTACGCGTTTACTGATTACATCAATGCCAAAGGTCCTCCACGCGTTGTGTTGTTGTTGTTGTTTTTTTTTTTTTTTTTTTTTTTTTCACCCAAAATCTTGTTGGAAAGTTAGGGGTCTATAAAAATATCGAATAAATAAAAAATCGAACTAATCTGACTACTTTGATTCAGTTCGATTTGAGTTTATATCAAAATCAATTCGATTCTAAGTTAAAAAAATAAAGATTTTAAAAATTTGGAACCAAACAATTGCACACAAAATAAATGAATGACACTAATAAATAACAAGGAAATCTTTTCACATGGAGAAAAAAATCTTAATTACAAATTTCACTATCAAAATCTTTCGCTAATCTTCCTCCAATCACTCAATTAACTCTATAAGCGGGCTATCTACATCACACAAAAAGTAAAAAAAGAATATAAAGAAAAATAAAAGAAAGACCTATAAACTCACAAAGGAAAATTTTTCTCTCACAAAATTCTATAATATGCCCCATTCAGTTCCCCTATTATACATTAATCTTAGATGTATATATAGAGACTCACAAAGTTCTATTCTAACAAGAATTCAAATATATAAATAAAATTTCTAAAACAAATTTGTTAAATGAAACTATAATTTTCAAGATAATAGATTTCCTAAATGAAAATAGAATTTTTCATAAAATAATTCGTTTGAACCATCGTACTCTCATCGACTAGGTAAAATCTATTTTACACAAGAAATCATCATAGGCAAACTCTCGCGCATCCTACGGGCTCTTAATGCCAATGTGGCGAAACCGCACACTCCATGTGTACTGAAATTTTGCTGTGACATTTTAAATTTTTATTATTTTGTAAATACATTATTAATTTAATTTTTATTTTATATTTAGAAATTTTAATTGTGTTAATTTGATATTATTTTAAAATTTATTTAGTTTTAATTTAAATTAATTAGGAGATTGATTAATTTATTAATGTATTAATTAGTTGAAATTAATTAATTAGTGTTTTAAGTAGTCGATTGTTGTATCGGCATGACGTGGCTAGCCTATTCATTTGTAGGTATGCCTTAGCTTTGCTGAGTGAGTGTTAGGAACCTTAAGTGTGTTGGTACGGGCGTGCGCGTGTAAAGGTTGGGTGAGGCTGCGTGGCAAGCCTTAAAAAATATATATATATATATATATATATGAGGCGGTCGGTACCTTACATATACGGGTATAAGTTATACTTGAAGAAGAGGAGGGGGGGTTTGGGGAGGGGAGGGATGGGAATGGGGTATATCGGAGACGGATATGGTATGATCTAAATTCAAACTCCAAATTCTCTGTCTATTTCCAAATTTATCTTGAATTTCAAATAGATATTTTTTTGAACCTCCATTCCTGCTCCAACGGAAAATGGATATATCCACGGATATCCAAACTCCAAACCATTTGTTCACTTCCGAATCTGCCATTAAATTGTATGTAACCTATTACTACCAAATAATTCATTTCAAAATTAAAATAATACATAATAACATATTTTGTAAATAATGTAATACATTTTAATAATCTAGTAATATATTTAAAAATACTGTAATGATTAAAATATAAGAAAAAACATGAGTTGGTAAATTTTAAAAGAATTGTAAAAAATAAATAAATATCAAAATGTTAAAAAACATGACAAAAGTTTGTAAATAAATTTTAATTTATTTTATATCTTAATCAAATAAATTTAAATTTATTTTTTTATGATTGCTAAAAATATAAATATAAATAAAATTTATTTTAGCTTTTAAAATTTTTTTCTTATATAAAACCTACAAACATAAAAATAAAAGTTGTAAATTTAAATTTCTAATTCTTTTTTGTCCCTATTAACTTTTTACATCAACCTAATTTCAAAATAGAATAACTAATTTTTTTTCTCACCATTCACATATAGAAAAAAATAAAACTTCAAAAAATTTTTAATTTTTTTATAATAACAGATAATTTTTTAGAATAACTTAGAACTATAAATTTTTATCATAATAAGATAACTCATCTGCATAAGTAAATGTTTTCAAAAAATTTAAAATGTAATTATCTGCACTTATCAAACTATCTAAGAAAAAAATTAATAAGTTGCATTCTCTATATATTTTTTAAAAAATAATTTCCACTATAAAAATAATTGAATGTTTCATGAAACATTTTAGTTAAACTATTTAAAAAATCTATTTTCTAGAGAACTCTTTTAAATATCTATATTGAAAAGTTTATAAATATATTTTAGCTGAAAATGTTAAAAATACGAGAAAAACAATAAACTATTCAAAGTTCAAGAAAGAAGTTACTTAATAAAACAGTAATTTTTTTACTAAAAATAAGAAAAATAAAATAAAATAGCAAATAAAATATTTTAATTATTTTTTAAAATTTGTATCTAGATATTTTTCTAAGAATAATTGAGTTTACAAGTCATAATGGGGTTTGAAATTGTATAAATTAATATAAATTTGTAAAAATTATAATTTCATAATTTGTGCAGTAGATAAAAATTTAAATTTTAAAAGGATTTATATAATTTTGTAGAGTCTCAAATGATATACCTTATAAAATTTTAAATTTATCTCTTTAAATTTTTTTTATTTTTACGTATGAAAGAAATAAATTGAACTTTTAAAACTTCAATTTGCACAAAAGTAAGGAAAAAAATTAAATTTATAATTTCTTTCCTAAACACACCCTAATTAATACAAAATGATGAGAATTTTTGTTTTAAATTTATTTATCAATATTCATTTTAACGATAATAATAGTGAAATTCAATAAGTTTAGAGTATTATAAATGTGAATATTGTTTGCCATGGTATAGTGACAATATTGTCATCGTGGTTTAAAATGATTTGGGATTATTCAAATATTTTTTGGGACAGATCGGGACAGATTGGGGTAGATTCGGATTAGATACCAGATTCGGGGCAGAGGCAATGCCATCCCCATATCCGATCCAATATCTAAATTTTTTTAAAAAACCAAATTCAAATCTGATCCAATCTTCAAAAAAAATCCAAATTTCACATCCATTCAAATTGGATAACTAATCAGATTCGGACGGGTCGACCGAGATACCCATCCCTAGGGGGAGTACAGAAGAACTCGTAAAGAAAGGTAGACATAGTGAATAAGGAGGAATAGTAATAGAGAAAAAAAAAAAAGAAATTTGACCCAATTGTTGATGTAAATTATTTTATTTTATTAATTTAAAATTAATTTTATAGAAAGTTAAATAAATTAATATGTTAAAAATGAAATGATTGTGTTCTGTTTATTAAATTTATACTATTAACTGATTTGGTTTATATTTTAACTGTTTAATATTTGATTTGTATAATTTATTTGGATAAAATTAGGACTAAAGGATAATTAGTGGTAACCACCTCAATAATTTGATTTTCTCATAATTTTTGCTAGCAGGTGTGTTAAATTTAAGGTAAAAGGTTACAAATGTGAATTAATAAATTTATCTCTTTGGTATTAATTATTTGTAATAAAAAAATATTGATTGTGTAATTAGTTTTGTTAATGGAAAGTTGAGATTATTTAGAAAATGTTAACCGTAAGAATTAGTATTTTTATGTGAAGAATTATTTGTTTAGAGAAATTGATTATTCACGAATTTATTACCTTGACAATAAATTATAAATATTTATGGAGTAATAATTGTGAATTGATTATTTTTATTATTAATATTAATTATTAAATTGTGATTATTTATGGGGAAATAATTTATATATTTGAGAAATGTTTTATATATAAATATTAATTATTTATATAGTAAATGGGTTAATAATAGAGTGGAGATTATTTATGAATAATCCATGTGGATAAACAAAAATAATGTTGATTATATGTAAAATAATTGTATTGATAGTTATGCAATAATAAAAGTGATTTTTATGTAAGAAAAATATTTGAGAGAAATATTAAATGATTATCGTGAAAATTTATATTCTTATAAGAAAAATTATTTGTGGTGATAATAAAAATATTGACCATTTATGAATTAATTATGTGATGATGACTTACTATTATTTTTGAAATAATAAATGTGAGCGTTGATATTTTTATTAGGGGAATTAATTTTGTTAATGCTGAATTAGGAGTATTTATAGCATGATAATTAGCAGAGTTGATATTTTTATGTAAAGAATTATGAATAGATTGTGTTGATGGTGATTTATGATTGTTGATGGAATATTAGTGTGTGGATTGATTTTTTTATTTGAGAAATTATTTATTATTATGAATTAAATATGATAATGTCGAGCTATGATTACTTTGGTATGATAAATATAAAGTGATATCTTTATTTGGGAAATAATAATAATAATAATAATAATAATAAATACCATTGTATATCATAGACTGTGTGCATTACATGTGCATTGAGACCAAATGGAGCCAGATTAGATGGAACCAAAGATAAGGCCAGATAGGGTCAAGTTAGTGAGGCTAATGCGACATGCTAAGAAGTAGAAATCCATAATTGAGCGCTCAAACTTATAGGTTAGATGGGACCAACTGTGTATTACATTAACATTTAATTATTTATCATACATACATATTACGACACTGTTAGATGGGGCATGTGGCGATCATGATGTGATGAAATATATAAATATATATATTACCATTGTAAGATATGATACAATTATGTGATGAAGTTGATGATTAAAAAATAGTAATAATGATGTGATATGATATTTATATTATTGCCAGATGGGGCATAATGTAATACTAAGAGTTGATGAATGAAATGTAGTGTTAATGATGTAATGTGATATTGTTATTATTGTTGAATTTAATTCTTAGTTATTTGTGAGACTATTGGTCATGTAATTAATTGTAGATATATATGTTGTGAGAGGGTTAATTAGGGTGAAATGCGAGGATGAGTTCCGATGAATATTTGATGAGAATGAATAGTGACATTAAAATTATATAATAAAATAAAAGGTGAATAATTTATTATCTTGTATTTTAAATATAACACTTTCACTGAGTGTGTGATGCTCGCACTTAAATTTTAAAATTTTCAAGTTGAGTTAGACGTAGTTGCATGTGCTGGAAAAGAACAAAAATTGTTTATTTCTCCTTTTAATTCGAGTCTTGTGTTGATTTTTAATATTTGTGGAAATAAAGTGACAATTTGTGATATGTTTTACTTATTTATATATACATAAAATGTGATTATTATACTAGAAGATTTATGAGTGTTCACCCTATTGAATGGATTAAATATATTTTCTAAAATAGGGGTGTGACAATTCTGCTAAGTCCTAGTCAATGTATGATTCTGCTTTGTTTATACTTTGACTTGCATTGCAACATTGTGGTTGTAGTCTTTTGAAACTTGCCAATTTGAAAAATTTTTCAATTTAGGAAACATGCAAGTCTTCTTCTCTTTTCAATTTAGGAAACATTCAATTCTGCCATATTTAATTTAAAATTTCGTATGAATTTGCTATTATAAAACCTTACAAACTTAATATTTTTGGTTCAGTTCTCGAGTTAGTAGACAAAAAAATTAAACCGAACCGAAATTGAATAAAAAATAATCTAATCCAAACTATCCCGAAACCAACCCAAAAAATATAATATATAATTATATATAATATATTATAATACACATATATTATATAATATTATATATATAACTTTTTTTTTGAAACTTATATAAAAAACAATTATTGTTTATATATATGATTATATATAATATAATATATAATATTATGTATATTATAATATTAATAATATTATATTGACACATAATATATTATTTATTTGAATGTTTAAGATTCGAAAATAAATAAAACGGGCCAATCCAAAACCAACCTGATCTAACCTGATTTAGGTTAACCTAAAAGTTGAATCGACCCAATCGATATTTTCGGTTCAGTTGCAAATTAAAATTGATTTCATTTTAGATTTAATTTTCAAGAACCCAGAAAAATTAGTTTAATTCTGACTTAAGTATAAATCCAAACTGAATCGACCCATATACACTCTTAATTAAGAAACATGACATTAGTCATTTCTAATTAACTCCTATAACAAGATTTATATTGATTAGCTTGAAATAGTTAATTTTTTAGAAATAGAGTTCATCTTAATTTCTTTAATTTTAATAATTATCTCAATCCTAAAAGTAAGAATTATAGATCTTAAATATTAAAACAAAAAAAGAAACTATTTAAGCTGGATTCCTAATGGTAGTTGTCTTGTCATCTTCAAAATAATTTTTACATATTACAAAAATTAATTAAATAAAGTTATAAAATATTAGAAATTAAATTGAGAAACATCAATTTTTTTTACTTACTAATTTTGTTTTTAAAAAAGTCCTCCACTAAAATTGAGCTCGATTGAAGAAAAATATATTTAAAAATAATTAAACAATAAAATTTTTAACAACATTAATTATTTTGAATTTTTTTAAATATCAAGTCTCTTATAATTTTATTTTTTAATGTTTTGATTTTTTAAATATTAATTTTATCTTTTCATGTGACACACATTAATCATAGAATTGAAAATAAAATTAAAATGAGACAAAAAATTGTATAATGAAGTAACTAAAATAATTTGAAACCTTTTAAGGCAACCTTTGTTTTTCGCAAAGTTTGTCTTCACTTTTCAAAAAGTATATACATAAGTATATAAATTTCATCTATTGTGTTTACTTTCGAAGGAATCTCGATCCACGTTAAGAATGCAAAATCAAGTTTGATTCTTTCCTAAAGCACTATGTTTGGAATCATTTTTTTTCGAATTGATTTAACCTTAAAATAAAAAATTAATTTGATTTGATAAATAAAATTTTATATTTTTAATATATTTTTAATTTAAGAATTGAATTGATTTGATTTAAGAAAAATATTAAATTTAATCATGTTAATAGGAAATATAAAATACGATAAATATGATATGTAACGATAAATTTGTTTACTTATTTAGATGGCTTAAAAAATAATAAATTCTCATCAAATTATATTATTTTGGATGAATTTTAAATGATATAAAAATATTAAAATTTAAGTTATGAGATGAAATCAAATCCAACTTATAAAATTTTATTTTAATTCTAAATATAAGAAATAGTGAGAATTCTGAAATAAAATTTCATTAAATCTTCTATGCCAAATGAAGTATAAATCTTTTCACTAATTTAAAAAAATAAAAGTTCAATTATCCATTTTGAAGTGTTTTACTAAAAAAAAAAAAAAACAATCGATAACATTTTATAAGAAGAAGATCAATATATATATTTTATAGAGTTAGTAAACTAAAACTAATATATCGCAAATTATTGACATTAATTGTATCAGAATGGGAGTACTTCTTACCGAGCTAGACCCCTTCAAAATATTTATTTTCTCCATGATCGCCTTAAATGAAATTTTAAATTCATTCTCAATGATAGCTCTAAAAAAAAGTGATAAAAAATGGTCATTATGATCACTTTTTTTTTTTTCTATTGAATTTTTCACGCTAGGCAAATGATGAATTCTAGCTAACTATTAAATTCATTCTATATATTTGAAAGAAAATACTACATTATTATTAATAAATTACAGTTTATGCTCTTATATATTAAATTTTATTTTGATCCGTTTTGTTTTTAATTGTAACAATAAAAATAGAATAGTTGTACAGACTCGTCGCTTCGCAAAAAGCGCAGTAGAAACTCACAAGAATACCACTCTAATTTGTAAGAAAATATTAAGAGGCATATTTTGAGATTTTAGTTGCATAGAAAGCACACGGGTATTTGCTATAAACTTGCGAGAAAGGTTCCTCGAGCGAGCTTGAAAGCCAATTTCACTTAGGATTTTGAATTATTTATATTTTGAGACATATTGTAAATGATAAGAAGTTTAGATGAGGTTTTCTAAGGTTAGGTTTGAAGGAAAATTTAGAAACAAGGTGATAAAGTTTTTAAATTTTTTTTCTTGTAAGATTCTATCATCTGCTTATTGCATTCTTCTTATTTCATTTTTTATAGTAAAAATCAGATTTTACTGTACTTGTGAATGTAAGTAAATTCCCCAACCACGCGTATATTGTGTTCTTTTATTGCGAGAGTTTTGTTTATTTATTTACTTTTTGTTCATTTGTTTCTTATTTTTCGTTTGTATGTGTTGCTTGACCTTCTATTCTACTTAATAATTTATGTAAAATTATTACTCTTCATAATTTAAATATATATTTTTTTACTTTTCACATTTTAAAGATTGAAACAAGTATAATTTTTCTAATTTTGATGACATCATTATTTTTTTTAACACTGTTTAATTAATTACAAGAATTTTGCTTTTTCTTATGCTTTTAATTCACGAGTCAAACAGGAATTATCATCATCCTGGCTGTGCTTTTGATTTTCGACTGATTAAGTTGTAGAAAAAAAAGGAAAAAAAGAGAAACAAAAAAACAAATAGACCAAGACCTCGCAAAACGGCCAATGCAGTCGCCTTTCCAGCCACGACGACGACGACCATAGAAGTCTTCTATCTTACCATAGAAAAAAAACGAGAAAAAGAGAAACAAAAAAACAAATAGACGAAGACCTCGCAAAACGGCCAATGCAGTCGCATTTCCAGCCACGACGACGACGACTATAGAAGTCTTCTATCTTACCAGAGTCACGTGCTGCTCCGTCGTTTACCGACAAGCTCACGTTTGGGCACGGTGCAAATGAACAGATAGTCGCCGCGCCAAAAAAAAGGACGGGCCGGGTTAGGTTTGTCCTGGGCTCGGAATAGGTTTGCGTAATTTGTTACGGGCTTACGTAATTTGTTATGGGCTTGCACAATTTGATTAAAATTTAGTTTTTGAATTACACTTATCAAATTTAAGAAATTTAGTTTAGTTTTTGGGGTTTTTGGAAGCCGGTCACTATTTATGGACTTATAATGATTTAAGTCATATCCAAAAAAATTACTTGTGAATAAGTCACACTTGCAACAAAAGACAAAAAAGGACATCACGCGTTTTTCACTACATTTCAAAACTGTTAGTTTTATCTGAAAATAGTGCACATTTTACTCATAACTTCCGTAACTTTCCATCTTCTTTATAAAGCAAGCAAAATCGATTTTTGGAAACAAAATCAAAACTGTTTGAGAAAAATCTAATTCCGCGACTTTCCATCTTCTTTACAAAGCAAGCAAAATCGATTTTTGGAAACAAAATCAAAACTGTTTAGGAAAACAGTACCACATAATAAAACAATACCGCATAAAAAACAGTACCACATAATAAAACAATGCTGCATAAAAACAGTACCGCATAAAAAATAGTACCGCATAATAAAACAGTACAGCATAAAAAAACAGTACCGCATAATAAAACAGTACCGCATAAAAAAACAGTACCACATAAGAAACAGTACCGCATAATAAAACAGTACCTCATTAAAACAGCACCATTCTTTGCATGATAGAGTCATGCGGTACTGTTTTTGAATGAGCATGCATCCTAAAAAAAATAGTACCGCAGACATCTGGTACTGTCACACATGCGGTACTGTCGGTCATTCATTTGATATGTGAACTATTTTTGTGTTTAAATGTAATGTTTGCATGATAGAGTCATGTGGTACTGTTTTTGAACGAGCATGCATCCTAAAAAAAATAGTTCGCAAACATGTGGTACTGTCACACATGCGGTACTGTCGGTCATTCGTTTGATATGTGAACTATTTTGTGTTTAAATGTGATGTTTGCATGATAGAGTCATGCGATACTGTTTTTGAACGAGCATGCATCCTAAAAAAAACAGTACCGCAAACATGTGGTACTATCACACATGCGGTACTGTCAATCATTCGTTTAATATGTGAACTATTTTTGTGTTTAAATATGATGTTTGCATGATAGAGTCATGCGGTACTGTTTTTGAACGAGCATGCATCCTAAAAAAAATAGTACCGCAGACATGCGGTACTGTCGGTCATTCGTTTGATATGTAAACTATTTTTGTGTTTACATGTGATGTTTGCATGATAGAATCATGCGGTACTGTTTTTGAACAAGTATGCATCCTAAAAAAAACAGTACCGCAAACATGTGGTACTGTCACACATGCGCTACTGTCGGTCATTCGTTTGATATGTGAACTATTTTTGTGTTTAAATGTGATGTTTGCATGATAGAGTCATGCGATACTATTTTTGAACGAGCATGCATCCTAAAAAAAATAGTACCGCAAACATGTGGTACTGTCACACATGCGGTACTGTCGATCATTCGTTTAATATGTTAACTATTTTTGTGTTTAAATGTGATATTTGCATGATAGAGTAATGCGGTACTGTTTTTGAATGAGCATGCATCCTAAAAAAAACAGTACCGCAGACATGTGGTACTGTTACACATGTGGTATTGTCGATCATTCGTTTGATATGTGAACTATTTTTGTGTTTACATGTGATGTTTGCATGATAGAGTCATGCGGTACTGTTTTTGAACGAGCATGCATCCTAAAAAAAAACAGTACCGCAGACATGTGTTTAAATACGTAATCCAGATCCGTATGTATGCTTTCGACTGACGTTAATCTCACAGCACAAATTCGCATAATCCATGTGTATTCCTTCGTATATAATCTTTTAACAGATTTTTATTTCACTATATCTTCACGCAATTTATAAGGAATGAAACAAAAACGAAAAACGTGATTCCCGGTTCCATAATTTTCGGCAACTTCATCTCAGTTAATTATAGAAAAAATGGCATTTAAGTTATATTATAAATTATATTTAAAACAAACTCGTGGGACCCACTCAAATGTGTGACTTAAATACAAAACTTTTCACATTAATGTAACTTAAAAGCAATACTTTTTTTTTTTGTATGACTAATAGTCTTAAAAGATTATAAAGTATGACTTGGATACAATTTTTCCTTAGTTTTTTATCTAGTAATAGTTGATTTAATTATTTTTTTATAAAAATAACAATTATCGATTTTGGTTATGGTTTAAAAATTTTAAAATTAAATAAATCGAAATAACTAAATTAAATTTTAAAATGTTTATCTTTATTTTTTTAATGTTTAAATATTACACATTAATTTTGAATTAAATATTAATTACTTGTTGCTTTTGTTATTTTTTGTTAGTTAAATATTTAAATATATTACAAAAATATGTAATTATGCTCATGTTGAAAGAAAAGGTTAGATTTTTTTTTTTTTTTTTGGTAAATG
This sequence comes from Vitellaria paradoxa, assembly GCA_019916065.1. Lineage (NCBI taxonomy): Eukaryota > Viridiplantae > Streptophyta > Magnoliopsida > Ericales > Sapotaceae > Vitellaria > Vitellaria paradoxa. The sequence goes on from CM034237.1 coordinate 433,862, forward strand.
ATTATTAAAAAGCTTGCTTTTTATGTTTGAGATGGAAGAAAGAAATTGAGTTTTTACTAATTAATTTTTTAACTTTTTATTAATTTAACATTTTTACTTTTTACTACTTAAACAAAGTTTAAAATTTAAAAAGATAAATTTGATTATCTAAAAAAAAATGGTTAAACAACGCAGCCAAAAACTAAGAAATTAATTAGACTTTTTAAACGGAACCTAAAATTATATGGAGTTTTTTTATATACATCTTTAAAGTCTAGTTATTTTTTATTTTTATTTTTATTTTTTTGGTTAGAAGCAAACGTATTTTTTGTTCTCTTATTCGTACATCTAAAGCCAAAATATCGGAAAAGAATGTTTGGTGAGACCAGATAAAAAATACCTTTCAAAAAAAGAAAAAAAGAGACCAGGTAAAAAAAAAAGGAAAAAAATACATCATAAGATTCATAACCAAAAATGCAAGTGTTTGGACATTGGATCGGATGATTCGTTGATCGGGTCGGGCATCCAGGGCCTGAAATTCTCCCCCATACGTGAAAGCGGAACAACTTTGTTCTAGATTCTCACTCTGTCTCTCTACAGTGCAATAGTTTTTCTTCTCTCTCTTTCTGTTTGGGCAAGTCTTGAGTTAAGGGGAATAGTTTATGTTTATTAGGGTTTGATCACATCGCAGCTGAAAGAATTGAAACTAAGAGGAATGGATGCGAGGTTTCCATTCAAACTGACGAGGGACTGTTTGCATCGCAAGCTTAAATCAATCCCTGCTTTTCGACTTGGACCTTCCAGTCATTACTCTTCTACTACTCCTTCCACTGCCGAAGCTGCTCCCAAAATTCCTAACTCTTCCAAGAAGGTACTCTTCTCTCTCTCTCTCTTTCTCTCTATATGTATATATATACATACACTTTTATATAGGTATATGTATCATATATTTGGACGTAGTTATCCAATTTGATTTCACCCAATACTATATGAGCAATGGTTTAAACCAAATTAGACACAAGTAGGCAAGGAAGATTTTGCGTCCATTGACAACGGCGTCCTCACACCTGTGAATTGCACTGTATTTGGTGCAAACATATGTAAAATAACTTTGGGATTTTCCTTTCTGTTATTTCCACACTGAGGTGCAGACAAACAAGCTGTTATCTGTTATATATTCATGTATTTGTGAGTATAGGAGTCTGAATTTGAAGATTAGGTTACCTTTTTATTTATGTATTTATTTATTTATTTATTTTTTTGGGCTTTGTTTGGCAAGAGGTAGGGCGTGATGCTGGTATCTTGCTATGATTTTTTGTCAAAACTTTAAGCTTAAAAAAGGCAGTTGAACAACAGTGATACTTTGTGCTTATTTGAGCTATTAACTGAATTGCTAGTCTTTTATGTTCATATTTAATGGTTTTCAAATACAAGACTTCCATTGTGTTTTTTTTTTTTTTTTTTTTTTTTTTTCCCCTGTTATGTTGCTCGTGATAATTTTTCATTTCTATGAATTTTAATTGAAAGTTGGTTAACGTATATCAGTTTCTGAATTGCTGGTTATCTTGAACTGTAGGGGAGATTATTGACAGGTGCCACAATAGGGTTACTTGTAGCTGGAGGAGCTTATGCAAGTACTGTGGACGAATCAACTTTTTGGTACTTCATTTGGCCTGCCAAAGGCCACTTCCATTTTTTACCTCATTCACTCTTTTGGAATTTTACAAATTTGTTTGAAGGTGACGACAAGACAAAAATAGAAATCACTCTTTATCATACAGATAGACTTAGAAAACAACACTTGCTACTATTTTGCAATTATGCAAACAATGCAATGCATAATGTATTTTCTTGAGCCAAGTCCTAACTGTTCGACTGAATAATAGTATCATAATCTGTTTGTTTTATCTTATTTTTTTTCTATTGTTCAAAGGTGGGATTTGTAGAATATTGGATTGGACAAAGAATGAATAAATTCATAATGATTTGTTTGTCATTTGTTTTTACTATCTTGAGCAGTGTTCAATCAATAGACATTCTCTTGTTTGTCTAGAACTTGCTAGCTTTAAAAACAATGAGAATAGAACATGGCTAGCATCTGGTTTGACACTTGCCTGTGTGCGCCTACGGAGTGCTGACTGTGCTGGTATCTGATATATTTTTCATGGATTCATCACGCTATAAGGTGTGTCCATGGTTCCTAGATCAGATCTGTGCAAAAGGGGCATCCTTCACAGGCATCTTTTTTTGCAATAAGTCCACAGTGATATATTATCCCCATCCTTATATTCTCCAACTGTTCATTTTATGAAGATTTGAGGAATTTAGTTATCAAAATGTCATATGCTACAACTACTCAAAAGGCCCCATGGAATGATGGCTCAAATAAAACAGCAGAGATCTCACATCTTCGTCTCAATTAAGCACACTGGTGTTGCCATGTCACTGTAGTGTCCCTGTTTATGTCCGATTTCTCCTTCCTTTTTTTTTTCAAAAAAATAAGAAGGATTGAATTAAAAAGGGCATCAAGGGGATGCCACCCTTTTACAAAAACCTCTTTAAAGTAGAGGCACAAAAGAAAATGAAACTCAAAAAACATTTATCCATTTTATTAATAAAATGCAAAAAGCGACGCAATTCTGGTTCTTTGCCTCTAGGCATCCAAGTAAATAAGATTCTCAATAAATACTCTCCAATCAAGTTGAAGATTTCTCGAGGTCTCTAAAGCATTTATTGTTCTTTTCTCACCAAATCATCCATGCTAAGCACATTAGTATCAGGTTTGTTGTTTGAAAGTTCCAGTCGCAAAAACCTTGAATGACTTTTGCGATCTAATGCAATGAATCAAAACAAGAAACACACAACTAGAATACAGAGATTTACGTGGTTCTGTAATTTGTCCACATCCACAAGCAGAGGATTTGGTTTTCAATTATTAAGGAACTTCACGAATGGAGTTGAAGAATACAATTACAGAAAGAATCTGTAAAATCCTAGCTCCTTGAAAACCCTAATTCCACTTCTTCTATAGTGTACAAAAAAACCCATATATACATAGGTACAAAAAAACCCTAGCAAAACACACTTTTGTAGTGAACTAGGTCAGCACTGCTTCCTAGAGCGAGCTCCTTAGGCACTCCCAGCGAGCCCATCTCACAGGATCAGGCTCCCTACAAACGCTCTACGAGGTCCTCTGTCCATTCTACTCGGCGTCGCTTGCTGGGGCGAGCTCCTCACGAGCTTCCAGCGAGCCTACTCTGCAGTCGCAAGCTTCCTACGAGATGCCTTCTACTGCCTCTGCCTGTATACTTTCATTGCATTGTGAGTTCAACCCTGCAATCCCCCAAATTTCTATGTGTTCCTTACTAGTGATGAGCCACAATTTCAACAATCTCCACCTTAGTGAATACTGGCCCTTTAGGTAACTAGGCACTGCAAACTCTACCTTGAATAATATAGGTTAGGGCTGTCTCCCATCTAGCAATTGAAGACATGAATCAAGTCTAAGCAATATATTTGAACTTATCTGTGATAAGAGACTTCGTCAATATATTTGCAGCATTCTCAGATGTGTGAACGTTTTCCAGATTAACCTCACCCAAACCAATCAACTTCCTGATCTTATGAAATCTCACATCAACGTGCTTGGTCCTTGCATGATAAACCTAGTGCGTTGCCAAATAAATGGCACTCTAACTGTCACAATTCAACCGAATGTTATCTTGCTGTATACCCATCTCCTTGACTAATCCTCTCAACCATAGTGCTTCCTTGGCAGTCTCAGTCACTGCCATGTACTCTGCTTTAGCAGTAGACAATACAACAAGAGACTGCAATGTAGATTTCCAGCAGACTAGTCCTTTCACGAGTGTAAACACTTACCCCGTCACAGACCTTCTGTCATCCACATTCTCTGCATAGTTTGAATCAACATACCCTACAACTGAAGCTTCCTCTCTTTGCCTAGCAAAAAGAATCCCATAATCTGTTGTACCTTTCGGATATCTAAAAATCTACTTCATTACTTTCTAATGCTGTCTGCTTGATTTTGTCATGTACTTGCTAACTATGCTCACTGTATGAGCTAAGTCTGATCTAGTACATACCATGGCATACATCAAGCAACCCACTGCACTGGTATAAAGCACTTTGACATGTTAGCAATTTCTTCTTGTGTCTCCGAACATTGTCTGACTGATAACTTGAAATGACCTGTGAGTGGTGTGCTTATTGGTTTTGCATCCTAGATGCTAAACTTTTTTAGCACCTTCTAAATATAATTCATTTGAGACACCCAAAGCTTACCAGCTTGCTTGTTTCTACGGATCTCCATTCCAAGTGTCTTATTTGCAGCACCCAAGTCTTTCATGTCAAACTCATTGCTCAACAATGGCTTTAACCTGTGGACCTCCACTATGCTCTTTGCAGCAATTAATATCTTATCCGCATAAAGTAGTAAATAAATGTATGAACCATCCTCAAGACATCTCAAATAAACACGACAATTATACTCACACCATGTATAGTCAATTTGAAGCATATAGGTGTCAAACCTTTTATACCATTATCGTGGAGACTGCTTCAGCTCATACAAGGATTTATTATAAGAAATTGATGGTTATTGTTGGGAGAAGAAAAAAGACTTTAGCAATTCAAAGTTTCATCTAATTTAAAATTTCACCAAATGTCGTTATTATCTCTTTATTATAATAATATAAATTATCTAGCATTAATATAATGGAATGATTACTACATCATGATCACCAAAAAGCAAAAGAAACTTGATTCCTACTATTACTATTAAGTACTTAATTATGATTGAGAAATTCAAATATTGTTCCAACACCGTGAGCAAAGAGCATAAAACAATAAGAAGCAAATGCCAAAAATAGTTTGAACCCATAAATTAAATATATAAATCAATCAAGAAGATAACATGTATATCGACAAATTAAATTAAAAAAAAAAAAAGAAAAAGAAGCCACATGTGGCTCCCATATTATCACTAACGCAGCCGTGAAATATATATATATAGGCATCTATAATCTAATTAAGTAATCAAGGAGTTTCCAATTTCGCTGACAAAGCGATAGTGGATGTCCCCTTTGGCAAGTCGATCCATGGCCGTGTTCACATACTCCATTGGAATGACTTCAATAGTAGAAGTGATGTTGTGCTTCCCAGTAAAATCCATCATTTCCTGTGTTTCCTTCAACCCTCCTCCAATACTCCCTCCTACTATCTTCTTCCCTGACGAAAATTATTAATTTATTTTCAAAACCAAGCTTCAATTCATGAACTTCGTCATTCACACACATTTTCAACTTATATCTCCATGGAAGCCGGGAAGTTCATGTTCTATTAGTAGAAAAGAATGGAGCAAAATAATTGGAAAGTGTTTTTGGAACTTACCAACAAGCAAAGGAAAAGATGTCAACTCAAGTGGTTTTTTCGAATCTGGTGTGCCTACAAGAATTAGCTCACCATCCCGCTTCAAAAGATCAATGAAAGGATTTATTGAATGAGTAGATAAGGAGACCATATCAATAATGCTAACCATCATGCCCGTAGCAGCCTAATAAAAATCACATAATTATGATTACCAAAAAAAATCACATAATTAGTATATTGGATAAATTATATTTAATTATAACACTAAACTTTACACCAAATTTTTACTTTATTTTCTATACTTTTAATTGTAACAGTTAACCTCCTCATATTTACTATCAATTTTTAATTTGATTATACTATTAATAATCTTTAAGACATGCATTCATTACATGTGATTGGCTCATGTAACTATTCTTAATAAATTTGATAGGACCAAAGTGAAATTTAATCATAACTAAAAGAATTAACTATTATAATTAAAAGTAGAGATATTAAAGTGAAATTTAGTGTAAGGTATATAAGGGTTAAATGTAATCTACTCTAATAATTTTGAATATATAGAGTAAAATTTATAACTAACAGGCGTGCTACGCAAAGTCATATAATCACGCGCAAATGTGAGCGCAGTCCATTGTGAAAGCAACATACATGGACAGCTAAAATTGAGCAATCGCATCACCTATGACTGCGCGTAGCATTTTCCTTTCAAACAATTAATCTCACAATTCCTTACCTACAATTACTCTTGGTCACAACTAACGACGAAAAAATCAGCTCCAAGTTGCTCAATAGTTCCATGTTTCTTGCTAGGAGACGTACTAATTACAGTAACCTTCATCCCAAATGCCTTGACAAATTCATAGCCAAGTGCCCTAGTCCTCCAAGTCTAACCACGCCTAGATGCTTCCCTGGCTCATTGAGTCCACAGTATTTCATGGGATGATAGACTATTATTCGAGGGTAGAGTAATGGCCCCACACCTTTCTGCAAGAGATTTTCGGGAAATTTCAAAGCAAATTTTTCATTATCCGCGATTATATCTAAAAATCCATCATAGTTTTTGGTTTCTTTTTTTTTTTTTTTTTTTTTTTGTAGAGAGTGTAAGTGAAACTGACTTTTGGACAGTAGACTTCCAAGTCATCTTTGCAGTTGTTGCAGGAGCCAGCGATGAACCCCATTGCTGCTTTATCTCCTGCCTTGAAGTTGTTTACTTTGCCACCCCACTTGAGTCACCACACCCACAATCTCATGCCTGTGTGATTGAGAAAGTTATTAGAGTCCTAAAAATAGTGAAATCACTATCGATTATAAAGAAGTTTTTGCAAGGAAGAAATCCGTTCCATATAGGTAATTATTATCAATTTTGAAAGTATTCGCACATGCTATTGATGCTGAGTTTCTATCTTTTTGGTGGTGCATATAAGTTTTATCATAAATTTATTTCAAACGAGATACTTATCAACATTCTTAGACTTCGACCTCTTATATAACAAGAGTAAAAATTAAGGGATTTATTTAACAAGCTCTAGTAAGTCTCTATTCATAGGTGGAATGAGTTTTAAGCAAAGTCTGACTCTATGGCATAAACTGAAAAGTAGTTGAAAGATAAATTATTATCCTACGAAGCAACAATTCTGAAAAATGTGTTTTTTTTTTTTCGGGGGGGATCATGAAATAACTAACATTATATACCTAAATCATTTGATCATTGTTGTTGGTACAAAAATATTATGAACACGTGGCATTACTCTGAATATGTATGCGCCGAGCAGGAGATACTCGGCATTAGTCCTATTCAACTAGGCCCCTACTACAAGAGGTATGAATGTTGGTTTATCTCTAACAATAAATGCTGTCTATAATAATTTAGTTCATTTATTACTATTTTGTTAATTCAGTTATTTCGTTACTTTACAAGTTACAGATACGATGTGATATTCGGGCATTCTTTATGGTCCACATCTCACCCACTATTATGATAGCCCACGCACATTAAATATTAGATGATGAGTATTAAATGCAAAGTAAATCGTCTGTAAGAGGTTATATTATCATGATTTTTATAATTATTTTGATAATTGTTTATACACTATCTTATTATGAAGTATAACATTTAGCACACAAAATTAGGTATACTTACTATTGTCAATTAAACATTTGTATTGATTCCATTATTCTCTCGAGTTTTTTTTTTTACTTTACCTTACAGGATATTTAGTTGGGATTCCCTCAAGCTATTTCTCTAACTTTCTCTTTGTTTACAAGCTCTTTACTCCAAGTTCGGTTGACGTGGTAACTACAAGCGATGCTATTTTTTATTCTCACACATTGTCATAAAATAACTAAAAAATGATTTTTTTTTTTTTTTAATACGGAGTTCATATGTTTAATGCTTGAGTTAGAGATTCAAGAAGTCTATTAAGGGAAAAATTTAGGACATACCCCGGAACAATAGGGTAGGAAGTCATTCCGACCTCATTTTTGGTCATGTGCAAGTCCGAATGGCAAATTCGACAGTAGAGGATCCTAGTTGTAACATCATTAAAATAAAAAAAAAAAAAAAACAAAAGAAATTAATTATTGCAATACCTCAATAGAAGAAGAAATTAAATGATATGCTCCTCGCTTGGCAATGGTGATTTAATTTCTTCACAAGAAACAGGAAATTAGTTGTTGTTGCTCACGGGAGAGGGTTTCTGTCCCAAACTCAGATTTCCAAAAACAGTGATTGCAATTAAATTCATAGTAATCAAGAAAAAAAAGAAGATGCAAAAAAACGTACCTCCCAATAAAATGGAATGGGAAAGTGTCCTGAGGATCTCCAGCTGCCCATCCAAGGGCCTTCTGATTTTTTTCTTGCTTTTGTGATCCGGACGTCTTTTTAGATATATGTAAATATATCTATATATATAATGAGATTGCCGGCTCTTGCTGTTACTGTACATTTATATATATATATATATATTTCTGATTATTTAGGGTTCACGAATCTTATTAAGTTTGAATTTTGATTGGGAAAGGAACCCTTTAGAAACTAATCAGGCGAGCTTTTTTTTTGAAGTTTTTTTTTTTTTTTTCCATCTTATTTGACTTTTTTAAATAGTTTTTAGACATATTATTCATGCTCATAAAAAAAAATTACAAAAAAAAAGATTAATCAGAATAGAAAAATTTACGTAAGGAAGAAAGAAGTTAATTTTTTTTTTTAATACCTTCATGAATTTTCTTATTTGAAAATATTGTTTTGTAACTTTTTTTTTTTTTTTTTATAAATGTAGCTTATCTAAAAATTATCAAAATAATAATAAATAAAATTTAATAAAAAATTTCATATATATATATATATATATATAAATTTCCTACTTGGTTTCCAACCTGAGCCAATGTTAGATCAAGGTTACACCTTATAAAATGTTAACAAACAAAAGCGAAGCCTAAGTAAAAGGAGCCTTTTTGAAAAAATTGCAAAGCTTTATATGTTTATATATATCTGCTTTCTTTCACGTGAGTTTCTATTTGACCTTTCTTGAACAAAGAATTCTTCTAATGAAGCTATCAATCTCACACGTGGCATCTTCTTTAAGCCTTGGAACCATTTTGGCTGCTTCACTTCGTTGGAAAATTGAAGAACGGCTACCACCCTTTTTTCTTAACCTAAAAGCAACTCCCAAATGAGATTAAGCTGCGTTTGGAAATAAGGAGCTCACAGCTCGACTAGCAGTTACTAGTTAAAAAGTTAGTTATTTAAAAATTAATTTTTTTAATTTCAAGAAAAAATTAATTTTTTATCCTTTTCAAACTCAACTTAAGTCACTTAAGTTATTTATCTAGGTTAGACCCGTAGAATTTGCTTGTGCAGACTTGTAGTTAAATCTAAACTCAAATTTTTCCTAAACCCAGCTACATAAACAAGAAACACTGCCAAGCCTGGCCTGAGCCCGCTTGTCCAATCGAGTATAATTATATTATATTAATAAAAATAAAATGCTAGACTATGAATATGAATATTCAAATAAATTGAGGATGGCCTTTGGTTTGAGTGACAGTCGATTCCTTCGCCGCCTCACCCACCCAGGTTCGATTCCCCAGTGTGTCTTTCTCCCCTCCCCCTTACCAATCAAAAAAAGAAAAAAAATTCAAATAAAGTGCAAGTTACATAATCTCTTTATTTAAAATTTTCGAATAAAGAACAACCTTTAAATATAATTCACGTAATCAACAATTGGACGAATGGTATATGACAATGGGAACTAAAATAATTAATAAAAATTCATAGAAGGTACAGTCACATATAATAAAAATTGGTACATGAATACAAATAAAACTTGGACAATGGACAGTATATATGTAAGTTATATTATAATCATAATTACCCAAAAAAAAAGTTATATTATAATCATTAAATAACATTATATATATATAATAATACAACATTATAATTAAATACCCTGTCCCAACAATAAAGTACAAAAACAACCGCAATCAATCCTCTCTATCTGTAAATGTAAATAAGCTGAATTATAAAATAAATATAAATGTAAAGTACCCCAGAATGGATAATCATCATTTGTCCATCAGTTGAACTTAGAATGCCCACTCTTGCCTCCAAGTGTAGTACCTACAATTTAATCGATGTAAGTATGACAAAACAGTGTATGTAATAGAATAAAACTCTGTTTGAAATTTTAAAAATCGTTAAAAAAATTAAAAATCTCTAAAAGTTATATTCAATTTTATTTTATTACATGAATTACGAACTCACAACTTTTATTTAATTTTATCATTTTTTTTAGTTCAAATGCCCGCAAAACAAGTGCACATATGCAGGTGTATATGACAATTAATATATATTAACGTTGAATAATCAGAATCCATTGAATATTAGTAAATAATAAAATACGATAATGTAAAAAAGGCTAATGCCAAGCCGCCACACCATTCACGTCTACCTACGACGCACCTCCACCACCGTCACCATCCACCGCACTACCCAACATCAATCCATATATTCACCACATCAATATCTTACAAATTTTAGTTACCAAAAAAAAAAAAAAAAAAAAACATGCATTTGAAAGCTAAATTTAAAGGACATATTTCACCGAAATTACCTACAAACAAATTTCAACAACTTACCATGGTAAAGAGAAATTTTAATTTATTTATGTAGATTTTTTTTTTTTTTTTTCAACTCAAAGTTGATTTGAGAACTTATGAAAAACCCCCTATCAACCATGTCGTGAAGAATATATTTTTTTTTTTCTTAAAGGTGGGGAAAGAATGAGAGAAGAATATTTGGAATAACATTCTCTACAAATCATCACAATTGGGTTATCTTGAATTCTTAACAACATTTCTTTCATTCAGCTAGTCACATGAAGAATAACAACAAAGTTTTTCCCGAAATACAGAAATTACTTAGCAAATTTGTACTAAAATGTGACTCCAACTAATTGGGGTTACCTTATGAAACACGCACCCCCATTTTGGGGATGGAATCTAAGATTTGATATTTGAAAGACATGATTAAAATATAATGCACAAATGGGGGCTTTTATTAGTTTTGAAAAAAAATTTAAAAGACGAGCCTTAAAGAATATTCAAATTTTGATAAAATTACACTAGATCTTTAAAGATTTTTTGGTTGTCCCTCTCTGTCACCCCCTAAATCTATTTCTACCTATACACTTGCTTATCTAGTTGTCAAGGGTTAACAAACCAAAGTGAAACTCAAAAATCAAACCAAACCCAAAAATTTCAGTTCGGTTGGTTTGGTTTTTGTTAAATTGGACTCGGTTTTAATTCTTATTCTTTAACATTTTTAGTTTTTATATTAAATTTCTGATTAAAATAAAAAATCAAAATTTATTTTGATATGATTAATTTATATTTTATTATAAAAATTTTCTTTCGATGTGGAAGCTTAAATTTCATTGTATGATTAGCATAAACGGTTTAATAAAATGTTAATTTTGTCCACTTTGAGAGCAAAATAAAAATGTGTCCACTCTTCATATGACTTATTAATTTATATAGACAGGTTTTATTTCAAGAGGAGATTAAGATGGTATATTCAGTTATTCAAAATGAGTAAAAAAAAAAAAAAAGAAAAATGGCTCTAAATTAACACACTTGAATAAGTGTTTATAAATAATCCCATGTTAAAATAAGAAGAGATTAATTAAAATAGTATAGTTTTAATAAGATGCATATTTTATTAATATGCTGTAATTTTAATAAGTAGTTGCAACAAAACTACATCGTTTTGATCAAGTGGTCTTCCATGTTTGTTCAAAAACAAAGAACAGAAGTATAAGTTCAAAAATGGAAGTAATTTTTCTATTGGTGGTTTTTTTTTTAAACAATCACTTAGTCTCCATAAATTCATTCATCCGCATTAGATTTTTTACTTAAAATTGTTTTCCTTTGCACTACTACATTAGAAGAGTTTAACAATACAATGCGCCGTTTCGATTTGCTAGGCAAACATCCAAAAAACCTAATAACACCAATGTAGAAGAAAAAATTTCTCGTAAGGAGATAGCATCTGACATTAGCTTTGATCAATCAAATATTTTATTATGTCTTAGTTTTTTTTTTTTTTTTCAAATTTACTATTTCTTGTTTTAATTTAATTGCGACATAATAAATAGAAACATATTAGGATTAACATAAATAACTAAAGATTGCTAAATTTGTTTTCCTAAGATTAATTTACATTAAAGATTAATTTATAATTATATAAAACATTGATGGAACACTTAATCCATGACAAAATAAATATAATTATACATATATCTTATATATAATGAAAGAGTCATACATAGATGGCAGTTTGATATATATACATGAGCGACAAGGTAGATATAATAATAATAAACAAGAATTGAACCAAATCAGAATAACACGGTTCAATATTTATATGCAAATTTTGGTTGACTTTATTTTTTTAGGTGCCGTTATTTACAACCTTACTTTTTCTCCACGCATTTCATTTAATTTATGTATCCTATATTTTCTTTAAGTAACCCAATAATTTTTCTACGTAACCTACAATTGTACCTAGAGTTTCAAAAATACTCATTCACCTTCTAAAACCCTTAAAATATTAGAAATCCCAAAAAATTTGAATTTCTATTTTCAATAAATATATGTCAAAATTTTATACTCATTTTGGTAAGAAACTGTTGAAATGTTATATGGTCATTGAGAAAAAAATATCAAAACGACAAGAGCTTATTGAAATGTTTTAATTTTTTTAGTAACTAGCTGCTGAAATGTTTTGCTTATTTTGGTGTGGAAGTGTTAAAAGTTTATGTGGTTAATTGTTAAATCTTTTTAGCAATTAATTGTTAAAATTGCTTAGTTTTTTGAACAAGTAGTTATTAAAAATATGTATAGTAAATATGGAAGATAAGGAGGTCATTTTGTATTGAGGCATCTTTGTCCTAAAATAAGAAAATTTTACCTAGGCTGTGGAAGAAAAAATAAGGTTTGCGAATAGCGGTATTCTTTTTTTAAATTGAAACCAAGCACTACATGGAATACAAAGCATACACTGCTGCCAGTGTGACTTATAATATTGTAAAGACTGTGATAATGCATGCATCATGATGGAGAACTATGAATGAATTGCGTAGACATGGAAGATAGTTGCATAGTTTTGATAAATCGATATGGAAAGGGTAAAGCAATAGCCTAGCACATAATATATATATATATATATATATTAGCCAATAAAACAATGAATCAAAGTCCTATGAATCTTAAATTCACTATTAGAGTGTGGAAAAGCTAAAAACATTTTTAACGTCATTGTGGGCACCAAGTTCCTCACATCAATTAGCTGTTTGTGGGAGTTGATTGACTAAAAACATAAATCACTTACTAATTAAGTGCGCATTTGGTAACCACCGCTATCTGCTCACTTTCTAACTACTTAGTTTTTTAACTTTTTTCTAAAATGACCATATTTACCTCATTATATTTTAGACTTCTTTTAAACCATAAAAAGAAAAAATGTCTAATTAACAAAAAGTTAAAAAAGAGTTTTTTTCCCTTCCAAAACCCCAAAAAAAAAAATACAAAAATTACAAAAAAGCTAGGTTTTTTGCTTCCTAAACTCAGCCTAAGTTAAAATAATACGTACCTTGATGTTTTAATTCCCTTTCTTAATTTGTGAGAAACTGGTGCTAATCTTCTTCAATGCAACTAGGACATCCTTTATGTTCATCCTCTCTTGTGGTAAATCTGCAGAACACTTCAATGCTAATTTCAAGATAGATGTTGCACATTGTAACTTTGCAGAGTAGTGTACTTGTTCATCTGGCCCTAACAAGTTTGCATCCATAATTTCGAGAATTGCATTATTAGGTAGTGAATTTTCTACCCATTGCTTTATACTTGAATCCTCGTATTAAACATTGCATCAGTGGGCCTCCTCTTTGTAAATGTTTCCATTAACATGATTCCATAACTATAAACTCACACCTTGTAGAAACTAATCCTTCAAAATCCATATTCTGCATCTCAAAATAAAATTGCATTAGATATAAGAAATGACATTTTGATGATAAAAAAGATTGTATAATTTACTTAAAATTAGTTTGAATTGAAAATTTGTGCCAATTAATTAGGGAAAAACTATAACCTGGGCAATATAGCCTAATGTGGCAAGTGTCACTGGTTTGTGTAATACTTTCTTCATCACCTAACAACTTTGCAATGCCAAAATCACTGACATACCCAACCATATCTTCATCTAACAACACATTACTTGGCTTCAAATCACAGTGAACCACCGGTATTGAGCAACCATGGTGAAGATATTCCAGGGCGCATGCCACGTCCATCATTATGTCTAACCTTTGCAACATATCTTAAAAAATAGTTTTGAGAATACAACCATTTCTCGAGACTTCCATTGGGCATGTACTCTAGAAGTAAGGCTTTGAATTCAGGTGTGGAACAATTACTGATGACTTTGGTTAAATTTCGATAACGAATATTGCGCAATATTTCACACTCTACATCAAAACTCTTGAATGCACCATCCAGTTGCAAATTGAACACTTTTACAGCCAAGATCATTCCATATGAAAATCTTCCTTTATAGACTGAACTGAAACTCCCAATGCCAAGGAGGTTGTTTTCACTAAACATTTCAGTTGCTTATACAATTTCACGGTACGCGACCCTTCTGTAACTTACTAGTGTCAACAAATCAATTTTAGCTGGAATTTTTCTTTTTCTTCGGCGTCTTATGAATAAAATTATAAATGTCACAACAAGGAATACAAAACCGATTGGCAACAAAATAAATACAATAAGCAGTATTTTTTTCATCCTCCTCAATTTATGGTTATGGCATAGTGGGACATCAAACTGAGGAGCTCCGCACAAAGCTTTATTCGACATAAAAGACTGGTATGTGAAGTTTGCAAAAGGTCCTCTGTTTGGAATTTCTCCTATCAACATATTGAAAGATACATTGAAATGCTCCAATTGCTTGAGTCTTTCTAATGACAAGGGAATCACACCTGAGAGTTCATTATGGGATAGATCTAAAATTTCTAAGTTTGTCATGCTTCCAACTGAGGGAGGAATATCTCCATGTAGTCTATTATGTTCTAAACAAAGACTAATTAAATTTTGTAGACCTCCAATCGCACTTGGTATTTCACCAGACAATTGATTCATGGACAAATTCAATTCGATTGCAACCTTTATCTTCCCAACTTCCGGTGTTATGTATCCAATTAAAGAATTTGATGACAAGTCAATCTCCAAGATATCTGTAAGACTCCACAAGTTTGTAGATATGGCAGAAGTTAAATGGTTGGAATTTAGCTTGAGATATCTTAGAGAAGTGGTCATATTATCCCCTAAGCATGCTGGGATGGACCCAAAAAACATGTTTTCCAACAAATATAAAGCACCTAGGTTCTTTAAATGACATAGATCAACTGGAACTGATCCTTGTAGATTATTATTACCAAGGTTTAATTGTTGAAGTTTCATCAACTTTTTGAATGTGGTCGGAATGAATCCAATCAAGTTATTGCCAAAAAGATTTAAGTATACCAAATTGGTTAAATTACCAATTTCACTAGGAATGTTTCCCCTGATTCCACATTCACTTGCTCTCATATATTCCATAGAAGTGGAGAGATTTCCAATTGAATTTGGTAGGATGCCATTTAAAGGAATACATGGAATATCTAATATTTTTAAACATTTGCAACTTGTCAAGGAAGTGATGAAATTCAATTGTAGAGACAAAGAAGATTCATGCGTAAAATTGTTTGTCCCCAAGCTGAGAATATATAAGAGCATTAAATTACCAAAGGAGCTGGGAATTGAACCACTAAACCTGTTAGAAGCGAGGTTTAGCACAGTGAGCTTAGAAGCATTTGAAATAGTGTCGGGAATCATCCCTTGGAGCATATTCATTGCAAGATAAAGTTCCGTAAGATTGGGTAAGTGAAGACCCATATCCATTGGAAGATTGCCTGATAATTGATTTCCCACAAGCGAAAATACTTCAATCCTTGACATATTAAATATTGTTGCTGGAATAGGACCCCTTAGGTTGTTCATGTCCATTGATAGGACTTTCATATTTTGAAGTGCACCAATTTCTTGGGGTATTATACCTGCCAAAAACATTAAAACCCACAAAATTGCAGCATAAGTTTGTAAGTAATGACTCTAAATTTGCATACAAATTAATAATTGAAAATAACAAATTAGTTTTATTCTTTATTTTTTCAATTCCTATAGAAGGTTCAGTATTGTAATAAAAAAAAACAATGAATAGATCAACAATTATAAATAAATACAAAAAATAAAAAATAATTTTTGCATATACTTGTTAAAGATATGTACATTTTTATTTTTTTTTCACTTTAAATAAAATATTCATATACATTTAAATCAAGTTGAAGTGATTGGAGAATAAGCCAGTTTGGCTAAAGGGTTGGCTTCGACAAATTAGAAAGCAAACTCTACTTATTTTTGTCAAAATCAATGTTAATCCTCTGGGTTATGGAATTTGATTCTAGCTCAGGACTTTTAAGACAGACATATAAGATTGATTTTCGAACATTTGCTCGTACAAAAATAAGCCTCCCAAATTCTTTGAGACATAAATCCACCATTAACTAAAAAATATTGTTTCTAATAGCAATATTTGATATATCTATAATCGCGTTATAAATTTTCAATAGTTGAAATTTTTGTTGTAAACCCACTCTCGAAAATGCTTGTGTGGGCTGAAGGAGATTTCGAGTACTCTGAAAGTCTTCATATTAAATTTGATGAAACGTTTAGCTTTTTTAACATCAATCAAATTGTTAAGTAATAAGCCTATCTTCCATATAATTTTCATATTAATTATGAAATATTTTACTATCTTGTATAGTTTTTTTTTTTTTTTTTTTTTAACTTAGGTTTATAGGTTTTTCCTAATATTTAAGTAAAACTCTTTGTCATTCATTGGAATACCCAAAATTAATTCAATTATTTTTTTAAATTCTTTATGGCTTTTCTGACATGAGGTCAAAACCATTTGAGCCTACATAGATTAGACTCGTCAATTTCGGGCAAGTAGCTCTGTCACCTTTCAACTGCTGCTGCTAGCCGCTGGCAACCCAACCCATTCAGTCTGGCAACCTGCCTCTGTGGTTTTCAATTCTCCGCCCTCACCACACCGCCCTCGCTAACTGCTCCGCTGCCCTCGCTGACTACTCAGCTTTTCCGCCAAACCTTGTCGCTGTCCCAATTCGTTTCGAGACAGCCCAAGTAGGCACCGAATTCACAGCAACAACTCTGTCTTTTGGATGTGGTGAGACTTGTAGTTTATACGGAGAGGAACTAAGTACTAGAAAGGAGAGGCGGATGCGAAGCGGAGCGAAGCATCCGTCCTCATCTCAGATTCAACATGTAGTGGGTTGGATCATAGGTCCAAAGGTTTGGGAGTGTGGGAGGCAACACTCCCTTGGTACGGTACAATATAATTAAAGATATTTTGAGAGTCAGACCATGTAATCCTATTAAGATTAGAAATAGAGGTGGTTATAAATATTCTCTATGTAACCCTATGATCAATAAGAAAGAACTCTCGCTCATACTCCCATGGACGTACCCGAATTTTGAAAAATCACGTAAAACTGTGTGTTGATCTTTTTACTGTTTTCTTCCATATATCGTGT
Organism: Vitellaria paradoxa; assembly: GCA_019916065.1. Lineage (NCBI taxonomy): Eukaryota > Viridiplantae > Streptophyta > Magnoliopsida > Ericales > Sapotaceae > Vitellaria > Vitellaria paradoxa. The sequence goes on from CM034237.1 coordinate 451,447, forward strand.
GTGTGTGTGTGTGTGAATCAATCCAATAGAATGACTATGTTGACTTTCCATCAGCATTACCACCGCACCATTCCAACATCGTCGCCGGTCCTGAACGAGCAATTTCCAGAGCCACTGCTTCCCAGCAGTAATCTCCCTTATTTAATTCCATGCAACCATTATTTAGTTTTCGTAACCCTAATTTTATTTTCTTAATTTCTTATAATTAATTCCATGCAACTTGTACCCTTATTTAATTACCTGCAACTTTTTTTATTCCCTTCACCCATTAACATTATTTTCTTAATTCCAACGCTTCTCTTTCCCAAAATTTTTAATCCATAATAATAATAATAATAATAATAATAATAAAACCTCAATCTCTTTTTTAAGGACCCATTGTGTTTCAGTCTCCCTGTTGGAGACTTCCTTTCATCTTAGTCTCTCTGTTGAAAACCCCATCATGCTCAATCTCTCTACTAGAAACCTTATTGTGCCTTAGTCTCTCTATTGGAGACCCCATTACCACTTCAATCTCTTTATTGGAGACCCCAGTCTCTTTGTTAGAGACCTCATTGTGATTGACTAGCACTTTGGTCCTTCAACATACTTTATTGTACCTTTGCCTTTTCAACATACTTTTTGGCGCCTTCAATGATTCAATGCATTTTCTTTTCACCTCGAATGCTTTCACACGCCTCCCATAGTTCAATGCACTTCCACGCACCACTATGACTTGCACTCACTTTTATGCTGCTACTCCTTATCAAGATTCACCTTTAGTTAGTTTGTTTGGTTCTTAGTCTCCAAACTTAAATTGGTTACTGCCTTACCTTCTTGAATTTGAGGGGGGATGATAAAGAGTATTGCAACATATCATCCATATAATTTCCCTATAAATTAGGAAATATTTGTTAAAAAATATTGTAGCGTATTTTCCATATAGTTTCCGTATTAGTTAAGAAATATTTTACTAATTTGTAATGGCTTTTTTTTTATCTTATATAGGTTCGTAGGTTTTCCCTAACACTATAAATATGACTTTTGTCATTCATTGTAATACACCAAAATTAATTCAATTCTTTCTTGAAGCCTTTTTGGCTTTTCTAACCCAAATCATTGAAAATGAGAAAATTCAAATTGTTCTATGAACAATATTTAGAGAACAAAAGGTAAGCTAATAACTTCTCATACAATAGAATTTTAATCAGGAAAATGATTAAGTATTTACAAATTCAGTTGAAAAGGATATACTAAATATAAAAATTTATTGGAGTAGGGCTAGCTAAATTGGTGAAACATCACTCTTTCCATGGCAAAAAGTAAGGTTTGAGTACCAAACCCCAATTCCAAATAAATGTAAAAAAACAAAGTTATTAAATATGCTAAGTATAAAATAATAGAACCTGTAATACTATTATTTCTAATTTTTCTCAGAGTTCCTTCCATAAATGAGGGATAAATTGTCTTCGTTTTAACTTTAGTTGACGGCTCCATGTGTAACACATTTTATTATGATTTGAACAGTGACAAATTTAACTTTTTAGATTTTACATTTGTAATGAAAAAAACAATGAAGTCAATCTTACATTTAGGGGTGAGCATCGATCGGTACAATTTGAAAATGTTAACTTTTGTAACCGAACTGATTATTTTCAAAAATCAAAAAATGATATCCAAACCAACAAAAAAAAAAAAAAAATGCATTAACTGAACATTAACCAAATCGAGTAATATTGATTCGGTTATGGTCAATTTGGTTATATACACTTACAAATTTAAATATTTTTTTCATAATTTAATTACGGAAATAAAATAACAATTTTTTTATAAGTGCTATTTGAGACTTAGAATATATATTTAATATTATAATAATTTGTTAATTTTCTATAACCTTTGATATTTCAGAAAACAAAACATTGCTACGAGTAGATATTTAGGTTAACTATATTATATATATATATATATATATATATATATATATATATATATATATATATATATATATTAAGTAAATTTAATTTAGTTAATTCGGTTTATTTGATTTTAAAATTTTAAAATCATACCCAAAACAAATTACTGTTACTTTTATAGAAAATAACCAAACTAACTATTGCTAAATAAATTCCCAAACCAAACTTCTTAAATTTGATTGATATGGTTCGAAAATCAAAATTTAACCAAATTGTACACACCCCTGTACATTTTCAGACATTGAGCTAAGGTGTCATAGAATACAAATTTGACCCAATTTTTGAGTAAAAAAAAATACAAAACTAAAGTGTATCGACATAGCCAAATACGTATCAAAGAAGAATAGGAACTATGAGAAATGGAGTTAGCTAGTAAATAAAATGATTTTAGTGTGCAAATTTTAAATGGTGAACTTATTAAGAAAATTTTAGTATTGATTTTCTTTATTATTGAATTTTTTGATGTTTAATTTTAGGAAAAAGTACTAGAAATACGAAGTGTTTTGATACATAAGGATTGAAAGTCTCGAAACTTGCATAAGGACAATTACACACATTCAGTAGGTTAGTAACCTACAAAGTATGGTAGGTATTAGATTAGTTTGGTTTGCCTGAGATGAACCCCAGGTGGCGGACGCAAGATCCACGATGTTCACACATATTGGCCAAGGTCGATATGTAACAGGCCCAAAAGGGGCACAGGTTGGTGGTCTATGACCATAGATCTGCCCAACAAAATATCCATCAACTGTGTTTTGATTTTGTTTATATATGTTTTATTTATATCATTAATAATGATAATGTTGATATGATAAATGTTAGAGGATATAAGGAAATTTGTTGGGGTATGAGATAATGAATTCATAGACTGTGTCCGACAAACATTATTAAAATGCAAATGCATTGTGTTGTTGATGAGATATTTCACAGATTATAGTCTAACTGGGAAAGATAAAGAAGTTTAAGGATACTTAATAATAATACCATATGATGAAGTTGAGATAGTGAATTATGAAATAATTGGGAAAGAGAAAGGGTAAATGGATAAGATTATTTACGATAATAATCTAGTTGGGGTAAATGATGAAATTAATGAAATGATTCCTATACATGTTTGCGTGTATATTCTTAATAACTTAAATTGGGTTATTTATTGAGTATGGTATAGGTTGGTTAAATTAAAAGAAAAATTAAGCTAAATCCTAAATCCGCATAGATAAAAGTATCATTATGGATGATAAGAAAAATCGGCTTAAATTATGTAAAGGATAGTAAATGAGATTGCAGGATAAATAATTTAACTAATTTTGAGGTTAGAATGTTGTGTCTAGTTAGTTTTACCATAACAGGGTGTTAAGTTTATGAAAAATAATTAAAGAGAAAATATGTTTAGATTTGTAATTGGATTAAGTGCTGATAACATCTAAGAGATTTATGTAACGTGATTTGGATAATCTTGGCTGATGGATTAATTAATTGTTTAGAGTGGTTATTAGATGATCAATAATAATATAAGTATATGACAAACAATTAGAGTTAACGATGACAATAATGGTAATGCGTTGAACATATTAAACATCGTTGAGTGTTGGTATAATTGGATTATTTGTTATGACTAGGATGCATAATTATGATATATAATCGTATGATAGTACATGATGCATACTTGTATGTTAAAGTGGGCACACGTGGTATAATACTCACTCCCTTACAAACTCTATTGTAGGTTCGGAGGTAATGTAGCATGATGGACCAGTTGGCTGGAAAATGTAGAGTCTCATCCATTATTTATTTATTTATTTATTATGTTTATAATATTTTTATTTTAATTCATATAATTCATTTGTGAGATTTATCATATATAATTTCTATGTAAAACGCACAATCACGACGTACAATCACCAAAGGAAAGTGATTGTATCGTATATATGTTGATACGAATTTTGGAAGCACGAGGCAAGTTGTGCTTTGTGAGAACATGGTGGGACAATTGGCTTAGCCTAAGCCCTTGTTGGGGCTTTGTAATAATTTAAATTCAATTTTGTACTATTTTATTTTATTTTATTTGTCGTTTCATTGTAAATCACTCTCAATGAGAAGCTATGTATTGTCATAATGTATAATCATTCTAAGTCACAGAATCTAAATTGTGACATGATATGTATTATTTCATGTGATTAACTTACGTTCTTAGATGATGTGAATCTAGGGCATGACAACAAGTGTCAAAAGAAAGCTTCTTATATAAAAAGATGTATCAGATATGTAACTCATATAAACTTAGTATGACAAGTTTAAAATCAAGCGAGTTCAAGCCATGCAAACAATATACCATTTAGATTGAGTTATTAATTACAAAAATTTGCCATCAAAAGAAATGATTTCATGCATCCATTCATTCTCCATCTACTAAATATAAGAGTAAACAATATAAATTAATAATTTTAAAACATTTGTAATATTTTTAAAATATTATAAAATTTAAAAAAAAAAAGGAAAAACTTTGATGGTTCATAGAAAAATTGTACTGAAGCAATTAAAATGATTAAAGAACTAAAAAAATTTGACTCAGGAAAAGTCATAAAATCATGAAAAAATAATTATGATTTTGTTAATTTAAGTAAATGATTTTAAATCTAAAATTTGTATATACAAAAAAAAGTAACTTAAAAAAGTACTACATTTTGAAGTTCTTAAAATTATAAATTAACTTTATTAGCTTCTAATATAAAAATTTTTAAGAGTCATGATATAATAAAATTAGAGAAATATTAATAAAAAAATTTAAAATGATCTATAAATTTGATTTTTTAATTTTTAATTTTTTTTTACATATGCATTACAAATTTATAAATTATGGGACTTAGAAGAATAATAACCATATTGGTCAAAGGATCAACAATTACATTTACTTAAAAATATTATACTTACATTTTAAATGAAATAATCAAATATATTTTGATATGCATATTGTGTTTTAATTAAGTCAAAAAATGTCTGGTTAGCACATTGAATCTCAAAGACATAATAGTAATATTATACATACACAATATAATATAATATATCAATCGAATGGCCGATGGGCACCAAGCATTAGGTAGTGAGTTTTATACAGAAAAATTTCAAATTTGTCCCAAATCTTTCCAAGTAATTAGTTAGAGTTAATTGTCTTTGTACTTACTGTATGAAACGTAAAAATCCCTAATATCAATTAAAGTTGACAAACTTTAACTTTGTAAAAGAATTTTTTAAAAAGATAATTAAGGTTAGTTACTTTTATATTCCCTGTAATAAAGTTAAAAACTACTAATATTTCTTGAACTTAAAAAACATATCTTTACACCATTTATACTTCATATTAATGTGAAAATGTTAAGAAAATATATCAAAGATAATAGTTTTGACCCTTAGTAACTAAAAAAAAAATGTATTTGTACCTTACATACAGTGAAACCTCAATTAAATAATGTTTTTGGCTAATCTTGATTTGGGACCAATATGGTAAATTAATTATTTGTTAAATTTATAATATAATACATTTAAAAAGAACATAAGTCCCATTTGATATATAAATTACTAATCTCCTAATATATCAAAATTATATATACGTGATTCAATTAGGAGACGTTTGCAAGATATGACTCCAATGTTATTTTTTTAATTAAAAAAAAAAGCTATGGTGTAGTGCTCTCATATTGCAAGAGAAAATTATGCAATGTGATTGTTGCTTAGAGTGCATTTTTGCGCAAGATAGGCTTTAGTACAAAACTGTTGTCTTTAATTTTATCTTATTTGTCATTTCCCACGAATTAATGTAGAAATTAATAGATTATTAATTTATCGATTAAATAATATCTCAATTAATTGATAAATTTTTATGGTCCCAAAGGTTTTAATTTATAGAGATTTAACTATTATTTATAGTCTTTTCACTTACATCCCCTAAGATTATTTGATTTTCAATAATTATTTTTGTTTTAGCACTTGCAAATTTTGCACCATCTATGACTTCACTTTAGTTTTAAGTACAAATAATATAAATGTAAGTTTTTTTTTTTCCTTTTCTTTTCTTTTATTGTTAGTAATTTTTACCTTTAGTGCAAAAAAAGCATATAGACAATTTACCTCAAAAAATTATATAAAAACTGCTTAAAGTAGGAAAAGTTACAAATAAGTTTAAAAAAAATCTAATTTTTCAAATCATTTTATAGCTTTTCATATTTGTAAGTATTTTTCCCTAAATTCTTTTTATGAAAAGATGCAAATATTAAGTCTAAGTGCTACTAAAATAAAAAGAAAATCAAATTATGATTAAAAATACAGTATCAAACGAAAAAAACAAGTTAGAAAAAATTAGCTTTTGATTTCTTGTCCAAACTAAGCATAAATATTGAAAATAATACATGATCAATTATGATGACATTTTCTATACGTGTATAATTGAATGACTACAAAATACGAAACAATAAACCCATTGCAACACAAACATCAAGTACTAAAGATATGTTTATATTTTGATTAATTATATATATATATATATATATATATATATATTATTTCACATAATTAACATTGATATAATATCCTTAAAACATGTTTGGTAAGAGATAAAAATTTTAAAAGTAAAACATCACGGAGGTAATTGTTATCTTAATAATGATTATTGAGGTAATAAGTTAATGATATTTATATTTGGAGTAAGAAAGTAAATATTACCTGATAATAATTATATTATGTTTAGAATGTTAAAAATTTTGAAGAGATAAAAATTAATTTGTTCAGAATGAGAGTAAATTGAGCAAGGGATAAAAGAAAATTTTAATTTTTGTCAACTATTATACTAAAATAAATCATCATAATAATTTTTATTTTAATAATAATTAATTTTTATAAATATATATATTACTAAAACATATAATTTAAATAAAAATATTAATTATAAAAATAATTTTATCCTAGATTAATATTTCAATAGTAATTAATTTTAATATTGAATTATTATTTGTTAAAAATTGCTTTTATATTGAGAAATAATTTAATAAAACAACTAATTTTAGTTTGTTTAAATAAATTATTAATTTTAATAACATATATTAATACAATACATAATCGAGCAAATTATTATTTATGATGTAAAATTTTTATTCAATAAAATATTTTAATAAATAAATCATTTTAATAAGTCATTATTTATTAAAAATTATTTTAATTCAATAAAATTAATAATTAGGTCATAAATTAATATTTTAATAGTATTAATTTAATAGAATAAAATAAATAATTTTAATAATAAATTAATATTTATTAAATATTATTTTGATAAAATAATTAATAATTAATTAATTTTAGTTTGATTAAATAAATTATTTTATAACATTTATTATAATTATTTGTAGCAAAATGTTATTTAAGATTCTACAGGGGTGTGAACGAATGTTTTACAGAGTAATTAAAAAAGATAAATTTTGTTATTACTTCTCGTTACCCACCCCCTTCATAAGTAACAATTTACCTTCATGTGTCTTCTAAATTAATATAATGAAGGTCAAAATTATCCTAATAAATTTTACTCTCTGTTACCCCAAAACAAATATGTCATTAGTAGAGAAATTGTGAGTTGTTATACATGCGCATGTTAAAAGTACTCACAAAATTGAATTAAAAATTTATTTTTATTTTTTTAGGAGTTCTAAAAATAAGAATTGATAATAGGAGAACTGCAGTTACCAAGTTTTTTTGGAATTTGTCCCGTCAATTTATTGCGAGTTAAAATGAGAAGTTGAAGCTGTTGAAGTTTCGAACACATATCCGCTGGCAAAGCACCTGCTAAATTATTTTAGTATTTAAAGCATAAAGACTCAACAATATTTTACCATTTTTCATCAAATATATTAATATGAATTCATTTTTATAGTGGAAATATTTTTTACTCTTGAATTATGAAAAAAAGTCATAATTATTTCATATAAAACGTGTCAATGATAAAGATTGAAACTAGTTATACTAACGTTGAGGAATTGAGTAAGGGAAGCCCCATCAATTTAAATAAAAACAAAAAAGCAATAATGTAAAGCCCCCGGTATTATTTTTTTTTCTTATTACTATTGTTATTAATTATTTTAGAAATAAAAATAAAGTAAATGGTAATTTTTACTCTTACTGTAGGTGTATTTTTTTTTTTAAATATATGAGTTAAAACAAACCTTACGTTCACCTTTTCGTAGAGATCCGTGCGACAGTTTGTCGGACCCAACCCAGCCATTATTGAGAATTTGAGAGAGAATACTTGAGACAGAGAGAGAGAGAGACAAAAAGCTGAGGCCAATCTCGGAGAGGAATAGTAATCTTAATTTTTTTTTCTTTTCTTTTTCTTCTTCTCCATCGCAAAAGCAGGGATGATATCCTTACATTCAGTAGCATTTTAATTAGCTATGGTCTTTTAACCTTTTCTTAAATGATTAAAATTGTTCTCCTATATTTTTTAATTTTTTTAAATTATAAAGAACAAATAGGTCAAACAAACAAAAAAACTAAAATGTTAAATACTAAAAAATTAACTTTTTTTTCTTTTCAAATACAAAAAATAATAATTATAATAATAAAAATAAACTATCTCCAAAAAAACTACACCAAGCACATAAAAAAACTTCCCGCGTATATCATCAACTTTTTATAATTTTCTTTAATTTTTACTAAATACATAATTTTTACCAAAAGTATCACATATCAACACTAGAAAAATAATTATAAAAAAATTTAATTTTTATATTTACTAAACCCACTCATAATAGTCCCTGCATGGAAGAGAGGTGTTCATCCTCTAAATGAAATATAAATAAATCATATATAGATCCCTTAAACTTTTAGATAATTATATATAGACTCATTTAACATTTGAGATTTACAATTACCCCCTTATTTTGAAATGTTACTAACCCTCGATCCCTTTCGTTAATATTTCATCAAGATTTCAATTAAAATTATGACATCAACAAAAAAATATTTTTCTAATATACTAAAGGTCTGTTTGGCACAATGAAATTTGTCGAAAAATTTTAAAAATTTTTAAAGTTTATTCACTTTTTATCTCACTGTATGTATTACGAACCCACGAATTATCTTAAATTATCTAACTTTATCTCACTTTTTTCACTCCAAGTGCCCTCTAAGTTTACTCTAATGGACTAAAATAACCTTCACTCATTTTGAATTTTTTTTGCTAAAATGAGATCCAAAATAGTCTTCGCTCAATACTTGAAGAACAAGATCAAAAAAAACTTGGGTAGATCACAATTTTTAGGTTGCCAACGCTACTTTATGTAGAAATTATCAGACCTCCCATTCTCAGAATGGTGAAAGCCCTCGTCAATGAAGGAGCAACCTTCAAGACCAAATTCCTATCATCCCAGACCCAATTTCTATCAAACACACAATCCTCATCTCCGCCCTCTTTAAGAAATCCTAGCCGTTGATTCTCACCCCATGACTCATTAAAACCAAATCACGTCATCAAACCGAGTAGCCCGTGAGAGCGAAACCCCCTGGTCACATGTCGGTAATCCAAGTAAAAGAAGAATATGATGAAACAAACAGTAAAAAAGAAGAACCCCAGAATGCTAGTTGAGGGTCAGGAGGGGTTAAGCGCTTGATTTTCTTAAAGAACCCAAAGTAGGTTATTGTGTTTAGCCTTCTAGATGGGTGCTCACTCACTCAGCTCTGAAGATTAACGATTTATTCGAATAGGTCTTAAAAGAGAGGCAATTTGGAAGAGAAGAAGATGAGAAACAGGAAAATAGGCTTAGAAATGCAAATTGGTCATGATTTTGAGGCCACAGTAAAACCCCTTCAACATAAATATAGGGAGGAAGACAAAAAATGTAGAGAAAAAACGAACGGACAGTTAGACGAAAATAAAGGAAGTGGGAATAGACAGAACGGATGTGCTAAAGAAAGACAGATTTATTGTAGAACTAGATTTGCACAAAATGTGTTTTTATTTTCTTCTTTGGATGGGTTTGGTTTTTACTTATCAACCAATTACCCTTTATTGCAGAACTAGATTTTATATTTTAGATATAAAATAACCTCCACTTAAAAAATATATATATATGCTAAGCATTTTATTCTTAACAACTCTTTTGTATAAAATATGGTCATGACATATAGCACTTAAATAAGAATAGTATTCTTGCATTTTTACCAATCTAAAAAATAAATAAAAATTACTAATTAAATAAAGAGGAGAGAATCGTACCTTGGAGATTGTTGGATCCAAGATACAACTCCTGAAGCATGGTTAAGTTCCCAATTCCGTTAGGAATAATCCCAGTGAATTTATTATAAGACAATGATAAAGCCTGAAGCTGTTTACATTCACCTATAGTTGATGGAATTTGACCATACAATTCATTCTCAAAAAGGAAGAGAGCTTCAAGTTTTGGAAGTCGAAGGCACATATCGTCGGGGAGACTTCCAGATAGTTCATTGTATGAGAAAGCAATGAATTGTAATGATGAGATATTGAAAATTGTAGATGGTATAGAACCTGAGAACTGGGTTTTCTCCAATCCGTAGTATCTTCAATCTCTGAAGATTGCTAATCCTCTCTGGGATGCCTCCTGTTAAAAGATTGGAGCTTAACCTAAGGACCTCCAACCCAGAAATGTTACAGAGGGAAAGTGGGAAAGAGCCAGAGAAGGTGTTGTTTCTAAGGATCAAATATTGAAGTTTAGGTAACATTCCGAACCACGATGGAACGTCTCCACTGAAGTTGTTTACTGCAAAACTGAGAATCTTCAAGCGATGCAATTGAGACAGCTCGCTTGGAAGATGACCATGGAAGTAGTTGTTGGAGAGGTCGAGTACGATCAGAAATGAGAGGTTTCCCAAGTGTGGAGCCACAGTGCCTCTAAGACGCATGTTTGTGAGATTCAAGGCTGTCACTCGGTCCCTGTGACGGCGAGAACCACAAGAGACCCCAACCCAATTGCAAACAGAGGTGGTTGTGGTCCAATTATCTTTCAATACGCGGAAAGGGTCATGGGTAACATGTGCTTTGAAGGCCAAAAGAGATGCAGATTGATCATCGGTGGTGGTGAAGTTGGTAGGACTCAAAGCCAAGCAGCAAGCTAATGAGAAACAATGCATGCACAACACCATAAAGATGCAGCTAGTTTTATCCATGGCGCCTGGATAAAGATGTGGGAATGATGCGATGGAAGTGAAGCGAGTCACCAACAAGTTACAAAGGATAAATAACGATGGGATGCAACTGTAGTAAGCAGAGGTGGACATAGAAAAAAAATAGTGGGTGGGGCAGAGCGGAACTTAAAAATTTTGGTAAGATTTGATAAGATGTATCTAAAAAGCTCTGAAATTGAATAAATGATAAATAATAAAAAAAATATATGCAAAAAAAGATAAGCACTATTAAAAAAAATCTAAAATTAGATAAATAATAAATAGAATGAATGATTAAAAAAAAGCTGAGGTTATAAAAAATAAATGATAAAAAAATTCATCTAAAAAAATGATAAAACCTACCTAAACAAAAGATATATAAACCTATTTTAAAAATGATAAGGTCTACCTAAACAAAAGATATAAAATTCAATAAACGATAAAAAATAAAAAATAAAAAAGCACTAACGTTGGGTAAACAAAGAAAATCAAAAGTTTTTTAAAATTTTGATAATAAATGTCTATTGAAATTCTAAAGGTGAGAGGCAGTTGGATATGGATCAAGGTAAATAAGAATAAATTATGGTAATGAGATCAAAATATACATAACTAATTTAAAAAATAAAATAAAATGAGTAGGAGTAACTGTCCCTACTCTACTATAGGAGTAACTGTCCCTACTCTACTATAGTCATCTCTCCTTGTAGTGAGTCACCAACAATTTGAAGTTGGTTGGGTAACATTAATGTTTTTTTTTTATTTTTCATTTTTTTTACGTTTAATTAGTTTTATTTTTTATTTTTTATTTTCAATTATAGTTTTTTTTTTTTTGAAATACAAATTGAAAACATATTTAGTAATAAAGTTTTGTTTACAATCATTAATTTTATTTTAATAAAATATTTAATTTTATTAATTTTTTAATAAAATTAACTGAATTTAAAAATATATTTAATATTAATTTAATTAATTAATTTAATACTATAAATTTTTATTTTCATAGTGATTAATTTTAATAAGTCATATTAATAAATAACATAATTTAATTGTAATTTTAATTTAATAAAATAATTTATTTTAATATTATGCAACAAAAATGGACAAACTGCTAAACTTGGCAAAATATTTAAAAACAAAAAAAGAATGAATACACGATTTTTCTGTTTATATTTCTTTGTTTATGTCTTTGGAGTGTCAAAAAATCTAACAAGATCATCTGTTGATGTATCCAATCAAGTGTAAGGTTACTTCTGACGTGGTCAGACAAAGGTCTAATGGTATCGGTGCCTTATGCTTCTTGACTTGTGACTCGAACCTTGAAACTAAACTGCCGGCCGGATTGTGTTGGGCCAAGCGCCACTCTAACGATCAAGTTAGAATACGTGTGGGGGAAGGGAAAGTTTAGAAACAATTTTAGTAAAGTTATTGTATGGTAAAACATGGTACTTCTCTCCCTTCCTCGTCCCTTATTTATTTATAGATTATTTGGCATGTGTGATCCTTACCTAGACATCATGAGTAACAGTGGGGCTATGATCAAAACCATGATGTATAGTTGGTATAGTTGTGGCCGAACTCATAATTGACAATGGGTGCAGGCATACCTTTTGTGCCTATCCATTAATGCGACACAAAAGATAGTCGGCTTCTCAACTACTAACTTATTTCCTCTTCGGATGTGTGTCACATGTTCGAGATAGATGCAAGCCACGTGTCTGAGATGGATGTATGCCATGTGTCAAAGATCTCCCTTTTAGTTTTCATTTTTTTCAAACCAAAAAAATAAAAATAGTTTTATCAAGATAAATTTTATTGTTAGTTTTTAAAAATTTATTAAAAAAAAACAGTAAACATGCCTTTAAAAAGGTAAATTATGACACTCTCTTAAGTATTTGGTTAAATATAAATAGACGCTAAGTTGCTAAAATATATCAAATGTTATTAATATTAAACTCTCATCGTTAATAATAATAAAAAAGTGGGTTTGATTTGAATATTTGCTTATATTCTTTTTTACTGTTTCTTAAATATGCAAAAAAATCTAAAAATGGTTCAATTTTTTTTTTTTAGTTTAATGATGATTATGATGTTAAAATCGACTTTTACCCTTTCATAATCAAATATGCAAAAATTTCAAAACTTGTTTAAAAGTATTTTTCCAATTTAGTGCTGTTAAAGTTTTCGATCTTAATGAGTTACGGAAAATGAGTCGCTGGTTTCATTGTCAATAACATTTGTAGAATAAAAAGTATTAATATTATATTCATATGTTGTTACCTGTATTAAGTCAAGTATTGAACGGGCATAACTATAATTTATTTATCCTTTTATAAGTTTCAATTTTTGTACAAAAATAAATAATAAATAAATGTTATATTTTTAATAAAAAGTAAATTATATCATGTACCTTTATATATTTTATATAAAATTTTATATTTATTCTTTTATTTTGTGACATATTAAAATCTACCAAAACTTACATTGTTTTAATTTTATCTAATCAAATTTGGCTACATGTCGTTTTACACTAATTTTTTTAATTTATTTTACCATTCGAACACCACCTGAACACCACCTAAATCGCACATTTTAAAATAACCCAAAAAAAAAAAAAAACGAAATTCATTCAGAAAAACTTCCTTCCTTTCAGAGATAAAATTGCCCCATCAATCTTTGCTTTTCAAAAAGTTAGTCTTTACTTTTCAAAAAGTTTAATTTTCAAAAAGTTAGTCAAATATTTATGACGGACCATATACGTTCAAGGGTTTTTCTTTTTTTTTTTTTAAATTAAATATTTAAGTGTTTTATGACCCTTTAAACATATTTAAGTGTTTTAATCTAACTTTTTTTTTCCATGTACAACAATCTTATTTCTAATCTTGCTTTCCCTAAAGTATGCATTCCTACTATTTTATAAAATTAATCTTTGTTTTTCATAAAGTTAGTCTTTACTTTTCAAAAAGTTTTTTTTTTCTTTTTTCGAAAGGTTTTCCAAAAGTATATCAAATTCATCTATTGTGTTTATTTCCAAAAGAGTTTCAAATCACATGAAGAATGCAAATTAAAAGCCTATTTAGAATGCAAATTAAAAGCCTATTTGGTGCTCTACAAAAGTCTAAAAATCTTAATAAATCTCTATAAAATTTATATTTTCTACTTACTATACGAATGAAAAGGTTGTAATTTTATAAATTTATACTAACTTTTATAATTTCAAACAAACCCAAGTTTGACTCTCTTTTTATAAATCTTTTCTCTAATTTAAAAAAAAAGTTTAATTATCCATTTTGCAGTGTTTTTCTTAAAAAAAAAATTGATAACATTTAATTTATAAGAATAATATCAATATGCATATTTTATATGAGCTTCGTTTGACTCTCACTAAAAAACACTAAAAATCTTTAAAAATTATTTATTTTTTATTTTATTGTACGAAATACAAACTAACAACTTTTATCAAATTTTATTACTTTTTTGTCACTCTAGATGTTCTCATATTTAGTAAAACTAAAATTAATGTATTGTTAATCTTTGACATTAATTGTACCAGATTAAGAGTGCCTCTTCCTGTGATTGCCTTAAATGAAGTTTTAAATTTGATTGTCAATAATTGCCTTATTAAAAGAGGATTTAAACCAGTGGCCAAAGGCACTAGTTTGAGAGACATTTTACGCGTTTAATGACGAGATCAATGCCAAAGGTCCTCCACGCGTTATTTTTCTTTCTTTTTTTTTTTTTTGTCCTTTCTTTTTTTTTTTTAATTTTTTTTCACCAAAATGTTGTGGAAACATAACAACGTCAATCATTTCTAATCAACTCGTGTAACACGATCTAAAAATAGAGTTCATCTTAGTTTAGTTAATTTTAATAATTATCTCAACCACAAAAGTAAGAAGTATCAATTTTAAATCTTAAAACAACTATTTAAGTTGAATTTTTAAGAAGCCGTTTGGTAATGTTGCCGTTTTTCTATTACATTTATATGTTTATATTTTTTATTTTTTATTTTCTGTTATTGGCTTTTTTTCTAAAATAAAAACTGAAATTGCGTTTGGAAATACAATTTTTTTACAATTATTAATTTCTATTTTTGTAAAATATTTAATTTTATTAATTTTTAAAAATTAATTGAATTTAATAAATATATTTTATATTAATTTAATTTAATTATATTATTTAGTAAAAATAATTGAATAAAATATAAATATTATATCATTTAATCCAGTATATATATTAATTATAATTTAATTATATTATTTACTAATAAAAATTAAATAAAATATATTTCATAATAATTTAAATAATTTAATTATGATATTTATTAAAATTTATTAAAAATAATTTAATAAAATATATTTATATTAATTAAACTATTTATT
This sequence comes from Vitellaria paradoxa, assembly GCA_019916065.1. Taxonomy (NCBI): domain Eukaryota; kingdom Viridiplantae; phylum Streptophyta; class Magnoliopsida; order Ericales; family Sapotaceae; genus Vitellaria; species Vitellaria paradoxa. The sequence goes on from CM034237.1 coordinate 466,958, forward strand.
AAATTAAATTAAATTAATATATTTTATTTTATTATTTATTGAAAATTATTTAATAATATATATTTCCTATTAATTAAATTAACTAATTTAATTTAATTATTTATTAGAAATAAATTAATAATATGTATTACATATTAATTTAATTAATTTACTTTAATTATATTATTTATTCAAAATAATTTTAATTTAATAAAATATTTGAATAAATAATTTATTTTAATATGATGCAACAAAAATGGACAAAGTAGGAAAATGGACAAAAAAATTTGTAACAGAAAAAAAAGAGTGAAAATACCTTTTTTTCTGTTTATGTTTTCATTTTTTTGGAAAAAAAAAAGTAAATAGATTTAACAAATATGTTTTGTTGCCAGTTTAAAAAATTTTGAAAACATAAACAGAATAATAAAAAAATTATTGCCAAACAGGGCATAATGGTAGCCGTCCTGTCATCTTCAAAATAATTTTTACATATCACAAAAATTAATTAAATAAAGTTATAAAAATTTAAATTTAAATTGAGAAATATCATTATTTTTTACTTCTAATTTTGTTTTTAAAAAAAGTCCTCCTTTAAAATTGGGCCCGATTGAAAGAAAAATATATATTTAAAAATAATTAAATAGTAAAATTTTTAGCAACATTAATTATTTTGAATTTTTTTAAATATCAAGTCTCTTTTAATTTTATTTTTTCATAATTTGAATTTTAAATATCAGTTTTATTTTTTTCATTTGACACAGCATTAATCATAGAATTAAAAATATAATTAAAATGAGAAAAAAAATTATATAATGAAGTAACTAAAATAATTTGAAACCTTTTTAGTAGAAAGGATAGATTTTTTTGAAGAGTAGTTTCAATGATTAAAAAAGAATACGGGTTTAAATGAAAAAAATCAACTAATATAAGAGTCAATTAAAAACAACAAAATTTCAGACAAAAACATTTATACAACAAACATTTTTAAGCAAAAAAAAATTAAAAGATGTTTACTCACAAACATTTTAATTCAAGTAAACTTGTTTGTTGTAAAACGAGTTTACTCCTATTTTAGCAAAAAAAAAAAAAAAAGTTAAAAGGAGTCCAACTTCAGTTTGTATTAATATGAAATTGTCTAATGAAAAAAAAATCTCTTTATAGTACCAAAATAAATGTTTAGTCGGAACCATGTTATCAATAAAATAATACAATAACACATTGATACACATTAAAATTTAAATTATACAACAACTCATTTTGTTTTAAAGGAGTAATTTAAATTAAACATTTTAATAATTAAAATTTAAAGCACATAAATGCCTTATTAATTTCTTGCATCACTTTATGTTAATAATACAATGCCACTGCTGAGTCAAATATTTATCACGTACTACAGACGTTCAAGGGGTTTTCTTAATGCAATATTCAAATGTTTTAGGGCACGTTAAACGTATTTAGTCCAACTTCTTTGCATACGCAAGTACCTTGTCCCTAGTCTTGCTTTCTCTAAAGCATGCATTCCTCGCATTTTTAATCCCTGTCAATCTTTGTTTTTCGTAAAGTTACTTTACTTTTAAAAAGTATATCAATTTCATCTATTGTTTTTACTTTTAAAGGAGTCTCGATTCCCTTTAAATATATATTGATTCTCAACGATGGCCTTAAATAAAATTTAAATGATCTTTTTTTTTTCTTTCGATTTTTTCATGGTAGGCAAATGATGAATTCTAGCTAGTTATTAAATTCATTCATCATATATATATTTTTTTGTTGATAAATTATATTTTACACTCTTATACACTAAATTTTATTTTGTCCCTTTATTTTAATTGTAACAATAAAAATAAAATAGTACTACGGATTCGTCACTTCACGGGAATGTGCATTGAAAATTTACAGGAAAGTCACTTTGATTCGCAAGAAAATATGAAGAAGGATATTTTGGGATTTTGGTTACACAGAAAGCACACATGCACTCGCTGGAAACTCGTGGGAAGGCCCCTCCCATGAGTTTGGAAGCCAATTTCATGTAAGATTTTGAGCTATATATATTTTAGGACATGGTAAATAATAAGAGGTTAAGATAGGATTTTCTAAGATTAGTGTTGAGGGAAAAGTTAAAAATAAGGTGATGGAGTACTTAAAAAGTTTTTTTTTTTTTTTAAATTCTCTCATTTGCTTATTGTATTCTTATTACTTCATTTTTTATAGTAAAAATTAAACTATAGCCATACCCATAAACATATAAAAATAAATTTTGAATCACATATATATTGTATTCTTTTATTATGAGTGGTTTGTTGGTGTTCCTTTGTTTCCCACTATTCATTATTGTGTGGTGCATGATCCGTTATTCCACACAACAATTTCTATGAAAAATTATTATTTTTTTGTAATTTTAATATTTTTTATTTTATTTTTTACTTTTCACATTTTAAAGAGTAAAATAAGTATAATTTTTCTAATTTTGATGACATCATTATTTATTTATTTATTTATTTTGTTAACACTGCGTAGGTAATTAACAAGAGGGACGTAAAATTTAAATGTCCAAGTATTTAACTTAATTTTCGGAAAAGATGATTGTAATTACAAGAATTTTACTTTTTCTTATGCCTTTAATTCTGGTCTCTTACTTTGATTTGGACAGTAGTTCAAGTGACTGGTCTTGCACGGAACTAGGAGTCAAACTGGAATTATCATCTTGACTGTGTTTTTTATTTTCGACTGATTAATTCAAAGAAAAAATAAATAAATAAATAAATAAACAAAATAGACCAAGAGCTCGCGACAGTGTCAATGTTGGTACCGTTTAGAAATTTAAAATGTTAGTAATTTTTAGTATTTTTTTGGTTAAAAGTTATTGATTATAATTTTTTTTGTATATTTGATAAAATAAATAACAATTTTAAGTATTTTTTGTAACTTTTTTTTGATAAAATATTTGATAATATTTAACAAGTTTTAGTAATTTTTAATAACTTTTAATAATTTTTGAATTGACAAATTACTGTAATTGAGTAAAAAAAATAAAAATTAATAATTTTTTATTAAAAATTATTCTTCCGAGCAGTCTCATAGGGGGTCTTTGGTGCGACGAAGATCGCTGAAAACTTTTAAAAACCTTTAAAATTTTGTAGCTCATTTTGTACTCCTCGTACTTCATAAAATTTTTTCAATTAATTTTTTTTGGTAATTTTTTTAAGCTGAATTTCCAATAATAGTCGTCCTGTCATCTTCAAAATAATTTTTACATATTAAAAATTTAATTAAATAAAGTTATAGAAAATTAAAAATTAAATTAAGAAATATCATTATTTTTTACTTACTAATTTTGTTTTTTAAAAAAAGTCCTCTACTAAAATTGTGCCCGATTGAAGAAAAATATATTTAAAATAATTTAATAGTAAAATTTTTAATAACATTAATTATTTTGAATTTTTTAAATATCAAGCCTCTTTTAATTTTATTTTTTCATATTTTGAATTTTTAAATATTAATTTTATTTTTTCATTTGACACAACATTAATCATAGAATTAAACATACAATTAAAATGTGAAAATTTTATATAATGAAGTAACTAAAATAATTTGAAACCTTTTTAGTGGAAAGGATAGATTTTTATGAAGAATAGTTTAAAGGATTAAAGAAGAATATGAGTTTAAATGAAAAAACCAACTAATAAAAGAGTTAATTAAAAATAACAAAATTTCAAACAAAAACATTTATATAACAAACGTTTTTAAGCAAAAATTAATTAAAGGACGTTTACTAACAAACATTTTAGTTCGAGTAAACTCGTTTGTTGTAAAACGAGTTTATCCTTATGTTAGCAAAAAAAAGTTAAAAGGAATCCAGTTTTAGTATATATTGATATTAAATTGTCTAGTAAAAAAAAAAATCTTTGTATAATATCAAAATAGATAGTTAGTTGACACCGTATTATAAATAAAATAATGGAATAACACATTTATGCATATTAAAATTTAAATTATACGACAACTGATTTTGTTTTAAAAGAGTAATTTAAATTAAACACTTTAATAATTAAAATTCAAAGCACATAAATGCCTTATTAATTTCTTACATCACTTTATGTTAATAATACAATACCACTGTTGAGTAAAATATTTATCACGTACTACAGACGTTCAAGGGGTTTTCTTAATGAAATAATCAAGTGTTTTAGGGACATATTTAGTCCAACTTCTTTGCATACACAACTACCTTATTTCTAGTCTTGCTTTCCCTAAAGCATGCATTCCTAATATTTTTAATCTCCGTCAATCTTTGTTTTTTGTAAAGTCAGTCTCCACTTTTCAAAAAGTATATCAATTTCATCTGTTGTGTATACTTTTAAAGGAGTCTCAATTCACACGAAGAATGCAAATTAAGTTTGATTTTTCTATAAATCTCCTCACTAATTAAAAAAAAAAAAGTTCAATATATTCTTATCGAGTGCTTCTTACTGAGCTAGACCCTTTCAATATATATATATTGATTCTCAACGATCGCCTTAATAGAAATTTTAAATTTGATTCTCAATAGAATTGCCTTCCAAGAAAATATATATATTTTGTACGGTAGGCAAATTACTCTTTTTTTTCTTTCGATTTTTTCACGGTAGACAAATTTGAAAGAAAATACTAAACGACTAATTTTTTTTTTTTTGTTGATAAATTATATTTTGTACTCATATATACTAAATTTTACTTTGTTCTTTTATTTTTAATTGTAATAATAAAAACAGAATAGTATTACAGATTCGTCACTTCACAAGAAGCACATTAGAAATCCACAGGAAGACTGCTCTAATTCGTAAGAAATGATATGGAGATACCTTATGCTACCTAAAATGAATATATTTCCCACTTGGCATACTGCTGACCAGGGGTAATCGAGTAAAAACCTTTTCCGAGAGTGACTTGGGTTGCTCGTTCAACACCTGGTTGGACACTTGGTCAATGTCCAATCTCGACTCAGATATCCGACAAAATAGTTTACATCACAGATCATGCGTATAATTATTTTTTGACACTCTTCAATATATACGTCTATAAAAGTATTATTATAAATTACTATTCTCTAATGGTTTGACTAACCAATTGAGAAATCAACATTGAGATCTACAATATAGATGGCACCTTCTAATTAGAGAGAAGGACATGATTACATACAACTCATGCACACCCATTTCGCATATATACAGCTATCTCACAAGTACACAGGTAGACAACACTTTTGCTTACTGAAATTCAGTCAAAATATTTTTTTCTAATCTCCATAACTAACTTAAATATTGAACATTTTTTAGTAGACACTACACAAGTATACTTAACTATTTTCTAAGGCTTGGATTGGATCTTACAGAAAAGATAAATGTACTGATTCATTGGAAAATATGAAGAGAGATATTTTGGGATTTTGGTTACACAAAAGTACACAGGTGCTCGATAAAGGCTTGTGGGAGGGCCCCTCTCATGAGTTCAGAAGCTAATTTCATCTGGAATTTCGAGCTATATATTTTAGGACATTGTAAATTATAAGAAGTTTAGATAAAGTTTTTTAAGACTAGTGTTGAGAAAAAAGTTAAAAATAGAGTAATTAAAAAGTGTTTTTTTTTTTTTTTTGAGGTTCCTTCAATTGCTTATTGTATTCTTATTACTTAATTTTTTATAATGAAAACTAGATTTTATTGTACCCATGAATGTACATAAACAAAGTTCCGAACCACATATATATATTGTATTCTTTTGTTATGAGTTTTTTTTTTTTTTTTTTGGTGTTCGTTGGTTTCCCATTATTCATTTTTGTGTGTTGCATGATCTGCTATACCACACAATAATTTCTATAAAATTATTAATTTTTGTAATTTTAATATATATATATATATATATGTATTACATTTCACATTTTAAAGAGTAAAATAAGTATAATTTTGTAATTTTGATGACATCATCATCATTATTTTTTTTTGTTAACACTACTTAAGTAATTAACAAGAGGGACGGAAAATTTAGATGCCCCTGTATTTAACTTAATTTTCAGAAAAGATGGCTGTAATTCTGGTTTCTTACTTTGATTTGGACAGTAGTTCAAGTGACTGGTCTTGCACGGAACTACGAGTCAGACTGGAATTGTCATCATCTTGACTGTGTTTTTTATTTTGGACTGATTAATTTATAGAAAAAAAAAATAAACAAACCAACAGATTGACGAAGACCTCGCGACACCGCCAATAAATTTAAATTTTAGTAATTTTTTGTATTTTTTTAAAATTAATAATTATAATTTTTTAAGTATTTAATAAATTAAGTAATAATTTTTAATAACTTTTTTATAATTTTTAAATATTTCATAAAGTTTTTGATAATTTTTTTATAATTTTTAACAATTTTTAATAACTTTTGAGTTGATAAATAGATGAAATTAAATAAAAAATAACAAAATTAATAATTTATCAAATTTTTAAAATGTAAAAATTAATAATTTTTATTAAAAATTATACCCCAAACAATATCATAGTCGCATTTCCAGCACCACACCACGACTAGAGAAGTGTTCTATTTTACCATAGTCATGTGCTGCTCCATCGGCTTCGTCTACCGACCGGTCACATTTGGGCACGGTGCAAATGAACAGAGAGTCATAGACCCGAAATATGGACGGGCCGGGTTAGGTTCGTCCTGGGCTTGGAATAGGGGCATGCATAATTTTGTGGATTTGACATAGTTTCCTTTGAGATTTGAAATCAATGATTTAATATTAATTTTTAAGGATAATTATTCAAATACAATTTTGTTAATTTAAATATAAATTTAACTATGAATTTAAACATTTTTACATAATAAATTAAAATAAATGTAAAATCTCCACATCAAATGAGAGAGAAGTTTGAAAAGGAGTGAATGAAGAATTTAGTCCACCCGTAAGAGAAGTAATAAGGTCCTCATTCCTCATCATCTACTGGCTTGCCAATTGTAGCAAGCTGATCAACGAGTTGTATTGAATGATCCAAATATTTAGTAGAAGTGCGATTTTCTAGGCGAAGTGTTCGTAATTGGCATTTTAAAAATGATCAACTCTTGAACGAGATTGCGACGCAAACTTGTTTGAAAGGGAAGTTGAAACTTGTGGTACAGTTGTAATTAACTAGGCTTTTAAACCATCTTTAAAAAAAAAAAAAAAAAAAAAGCAATTAAGACAATTTTGAGCAATAGTGAATGTTACAGAGTTCATAATTTCAGGTATGTCGTGAGCTATCATGCACTAGGTTACTTTACAAGTCAGTCTCTTTGTTAGAAATATGAAATAAATAAGGACTCATTTGGTTTGTTTTTTTATTTTTTGTTTTCTGTTTTTGTTTTTTATTTTTTGTTTTAAACTCATTTTCTATTTTACGCTTGTGAAAACAAAGAAAAAGCTCAAAACACATTTGATCACTTGTGTTTTTAAATTTTATTTTAAAAAATAGAAAATAGACTTACACATAAAATGAAAAATGACAAAAAATCATTTTGAGTGTTTTTAATCCAAAATAATGAAAATTTCAAAATAATGAAAATCGAATATTTTTTATTTCTTTATTTTAAGATTTTTAAAACATAAAATGAAAACAAAAAATAAAAAAAATAAACTAAATACCACCTAAGTGTTTTACCCTTTTTTGTCCCCCCAGAAGATGACCTGCCATGTAATCACTTAATGAAAAATTTATAAAAGAAAGTTTTGAAAAAGATTCAGATTATAATAAATTATAAATGTATTATCTTATTTATTACCATTAAAAGCGTGACTCTTGAAGTAAGATTTAATATAAAATATAAGCTTATACTATAATGTAATTTGTTTAACGAAAAATATTATCATTTTACATGGGAGGTGATGAGTTGGAGTGACCATAGTCACTCACTGATATTGCTTTGGATAAATTTAACTATTTGCTTGTAAGAAATAAGTGAGGCCTTCTCTTTGTAATTTTTTTTGACATTTTTCAAAAAATGTAAATAACATGAGTAAAAGTATAAAAAACAAAAAAGAATTAATTTTGTTGATAGAAAAATTATATATAAATGAAAAAGTAATCAAAGCTTTTATTTCTTATAAGAAAATAATAGAATTACCAATAGGGGCGGAGATAGTTATGGTTGAGTAGAGACAATTGTACTCATTCATTTATTCAAAAAAATATAATTACATATATTTTTTTTAGTATCACACCCACTAATAATTTTTTTTTTATTTTTTTGATCTCTCTACTCCAATTTGTCTCTAATAAATTAAAAATCAAATCATTTTTTTGACAAAACTCTCCACTGTATCCCATTATTTCTCTCTTCCTTCTCAACAGAAACCTTCTTTATTCTTCTCAAGCATTTCTTATATTGTTTTAGTATAGATCACATTTTTTGGTTGGTTACATTGAATAAACCAGTATTGAACTAAACTATATTCTTCTGAAGGATTTCTTATATTGTTTTGGTATAAATCACACTTTTTTGGGGTACATAGAATGGATTATGCCGTTGAACTAATCTACTTATACCTTTCCATTCTGATTGTGGCCTAATATAGGTATATATATATATATATATATATTTATATGGGATTTGATAAAATTATTATTAAATATATATATATATATAGATCCAAATATGACTTCTTAACATTTCACTTACTTTTCAAAATTAAAACTTACTTATATATTTTTTTACTTTAGCCCCACCCTCTATATTTTATATTTCTACCATGATTACTAACGCGAACTTATTGAATTTATTTTTAGAGGACGATTAAAAATAAATACACGAGACAAAAAAATATGCATTGTATAAAAATTAAAAGGAGAATTAGCCAATTAAATAACTTTTTTTAAAATTATATTATGATATATATAGCGGGTCTTCATGATGATAATAATAATAATAATAATAAAACTACTTTCTCAAATTAATGATATTCACGTGAGCGTTAAATTAATTTCAATTTGTAGAAGACACTCCTTAGGCCTCTTGTAAATTTCACTCACAAGTAGATATAAAATTTTGTTTATTGTACCTGAAAAAAAGAGCTCAATTTTTTAACAGATTCTATTAAGTAATGATCAATATCCGTTGAATAATCGGATATTTGTAAAGTTTAAATATGAGCCAGTTAATTGGGTGTCCGTTAATTTGGAGGGTTTATGCTCTTGTTGATTCTTCACAATTCCCAGAGATCTTTGCCGATTCTTCATTATTGTCTCAAATTTCACTTTCTATTTTTTTTTCTTTTCTTGTTGAAAAGTTTGCTAGGTTTTGCGTTCCTGTTGTACAAGTAGATACAATCGGTGTAATGATCCGAATTTTTAATTAATTTAGTTTATATATATATATATATATATAATTTTTCAGTAAATTTATTTTGTTATTTAAATTTAATAATTTAAAATTTAGGTATTTAATTTTGAGTTGTATTTAAAAAAATTAATTTTGGGTTATATTTGAAAAGATTTTTTTTAATTTTAGGAAAAATGTGTAATTTTCCTAAATTTATGGGAAATAAGAAATTAACTAAGTTGATTAGGGTTTAAACATTGTTACTATAAATATATAAAGTTGTATTTATTTTAATAAATTAAAAAAAAAACCCTGAGAGAGATAGAGAGAAAGAGAGAACCCAGAAAACCTTAGGTAGCGGCGGCTACAGTCCTTGTTGTTGGCGGTGTTGCGTTCTTTTCTGTCGACACTATATTGTATTTTTTGCCTGCATTTTCTGTCTTTTTGATCAACCAAAAATTGGAGTAAATATATATATAAAGTTGCAGTAAACCCAAGTAAGGAGTGAAACCCATTTAATTGTCTTTCTTTGTCTCGTTTTATGAGCTATTTAAATTAATGTAATTTCTTTATATATGTATATTATATGATAGAAATTTATTAATACATTACATATATAAATAAGTGTATATATATAAAAATTGAATAAGTAATGATTTGAAAGAGGTAATGATTGCTATCAAATTTGTCAAATAAATTAATGGTGTGTTTTTTGATTTTTTTTCTCATTATAAGTCAATTGAGCACACGGCCATGATGAATGACCTAAAATCTCAACTATTTGCTAAAAATAAATAATAATTATTACACGTATATATAATATACTCAATCATATTTAATATTAACAATAAAATCTTTACATAATATGAGAAATTCATGATAATTTATATCAAGACATGCTGATTTGAGGTATAATATACTTGGGTAAAGGAGTTTAATTTATAAAAACATTTCATTTTTACAAAAAAAAAATAATAGAAAATGTTAGACATAAAATGAAATGAAAATAAGACAAGAAAAAGGGTTAGTACGAAAGAAGAAATAAAAATAAAAGAAAAGAAAATAAAGGAAGAGAATCAAATTAAAAAAGAACTATGAAAATAAAAGAATAAAAAAGCTAATCTACTATGTACAAATGAAATGAAAACAAAAGTGTTATCCAACACCCTCTCTATCCCATGCCTCTCCCCAAACCACAATTTATCTCATTTTATCTCAATTTATCTCACTTTTTCTTACTCCAAACAACCCCAGAGACGATCTAGTACAAATTGTGCAATCTTCTTATATTTTTATATATATTTATATATTTGCACGCTTTATTTTTCTTGTTTTGTTTGACATGAAAATGTGAAATTTTAAGGGAAAAGGTTAATATACCACCATTAATATCATTTATAACCATACAAGGAGTAGGAGCGACCACTGTTGATAAAAAAGAGGAGAAGAACTGGGCATATACTCTAGTTCAAATAATCCAGATAGAGAAAGAAGAAAAGGCAGAATTTTGTATTCATTATTGTGATTATATAGTAGATTTTGTTCCCTGCCCGTGGATATAGGCCAAGAGTGCCGTACCACATTAATTTATGTGTGTTACTATTTTTTTTTTTTTTTTTGCTTTAATTTTCCCTTACAAACCGAACATGCGAAATCCAGAGGAAAATTATTTAATACAGAAAATGAACAAAAATATTACACTAACCAGACACCCGAGCGCCATATTATAACCGTTTCTAATTTGGACTAGTAGATCGCGTAGAAATATAAAAAATGAAGACAAATATCATTGCAATCAGTACCCTGAGCACCATGTTTTAGCTGTTTTAAGTTTAAATGCGCAGATCACATAAAAATACAAAAAATGAAACTACACAAATATATACAAATCTCCCTAAATCTACACAAGGTCATTTCTCCCCAATATTAGAATGATTTTAAAGAGAATTTATACAAGATCATCTCTATCCAAATCTATACAAGCTAGAAATTATACAAATCAAAATAAATCTATGTAAATCTCTCTAGGGTTTAGGGTTTAAGGTTTAGGGATTAATGGTTAATTATTGGCTTGCTTATATATATATATATATATACTATGATGGGCTTGGGGAGCTGTGATGGAAAAGGTTTTTGTTTTGTACTTCTCTATCTTCTTTGGAAGAGCCAATAATGGGGCTATAATATATATAATATAATAATTATATACCTCTTCTCCAAGAAATAAACTTCCGACTTTTCTACCGCACCAAGTCAAATTTAATACAGCGACCTATTCACAAAGAGTTAGACTATTTTTTTTTTATAATTTATTATTATAAAATAATTTATTATTATAATAATGTAATTGGTTATCAATTAATTATTTTTAAAAATTTAAATTATTGATAAAATTTACATTATAAAAATATTATAATCATATGATTATGATCGTAAATTCTATTAACATATATAATATATATTTTTTTCATTCTTGAATTATCCTTTGCTTAAGGGTGGTGCAAAATTTGCATGAGACAATTTCTGATTATTTTAGGGTTCACGAATCTCATTAATGTTTGAATTTTGATTGGGTAAGGGTCCCTTTAGAAACTAGTTAGACCAATTTCTTTTTTTAAGTTTTTTTTTCATCTTATTTGATTTTTTTAATAGATTTTAGACATACTATTCATACTCATTAAAAAATTACAAAAAAAAAAAGATTAATTAAAAATACAAAATTTTACGTAAGGAAGAAATAAGTTAATTTTTTTTAAATACCTTCATGAATTTTCTTATTTGAAAATATTGTTTTGTAACTTTTGTTTTTTAATAAATGTAAGTAACTTGTCTAAAAATTATCCAAAAAAATAATAAATAAATTTTAATAAAAAATTTCATATATATATATATATATATGAACTTCCTACTTGGTTTCCAACCTGAGCCAATGCTAGATCAAGGTTACACCTCATAAAATGTTAACAAACAAAAGTGATACCTAAGTAAAAGGAGCCTTTTTGAAAAATTACAAAGCTTTATATGTGTATATATATTAATAAAAAATAAAAATACTAGACATATGGATATTCAAATAAATTGCAAATTACATAATCTCTCTGTTTAAAATTTTCAAATAAAGAACCAACTTTAAATATAATTCATGTAATCAACAGTTGGACGGATGGTAAATGACAATGGGAACTAAAATATAATAAAAATCTATAAAAGGCACAGTCACATATACTAAAAACTAGTATATGAATACAAATTAAAACTTGGACAGCATATATAAGTTATATTATAATCACTAAATAACGTTATATATATATAATAATAATAACACAACATTATAATTAAATAATACTGTCCCAACAATAAAGTACAAAAACCACAAACAATCCTCTCTAGCAATAAATGTAAATAAACTGAATTATAAATATAAATGTGAAGTGCCCCAAAATGGATAATCATCATTTCTCCATCAGCTGAACTACTTAGAATGCCCACTCTTGACTCCAAGTATAGTGCCTACAATGTAGTAGATGTAAGTGCGACAAAGTGGTATATGTAATAGAGTAAGGCTCTGTTTGGAAATTTAGAAATTTGAAAATTATTGAAAAAATTAAAAATTTTTAAAAATTACATTCATTTTTTATTTTACTGTATAAATTATGAACTAACAATCGTTATCAAATTTTATCACTTTTCGTTGCTTCAAATGCCTCCTAAAACAAGTGCCAAGTGTACATGGCAATTAATATATATTAACGTTTAAATAATCAGAATCCATTGAATATTAATAAATAATAAAATACAATTAATGCAAAATGGCTAATGCCAAGGCCACCACACCATCCATGTCTGCCCACGGACGCACCTCCACCACCATAACTATCCACCGCACTACCCAACATCAATCCCTATATTCACCACACCAATATCTTGCAAATTTTAATTACCAAAAAAAAAAAAAAGAGAGAAAGAAAGAAAGAAGAAGCATGCATTTGAAAGCTAAATTTAAAGGACATATTTCTCCGAAATTACTAACAAATTTTCAACAACTTACCATGGTAAAGAGAGACTTTAATTTATTTATGTAGATTTTTTTCTTTTTCCTCAAAGTTGATTTGAAAACTTATGAAAAACCCCTATCAAGCATGTCGTGAACTGAAAATATTTGGAATAACATTCTCTACAAATCATCACAATGGGGTCATCCTGGATTCTACAACATTTTCTTTCATTTGGCTAGTAATATTAAGAATAACAACAAAAGTTTTTCCCAAAATACAAAAATCACTTAGCAAATTTGTACTAAAGAGTCGCTCCTACTAATTGGGGTTACCTTATGAAACACGCACTCGATTTCGGAGACGGATCTAAGACTTGATATCTGAAAAACATGGTTAAAGATAATGCACAAATCGGGGCTTTTATTAGTTTTGAAAAAAATTTTAGAAGACGAGCCGTAAAGAATGTTTAAAACTTTTGATAAAATTACACTAGACTTTTAAAGATTTTTTGGTTGCCCCTCTCTGCCAACCCCTAGATCTGTTTCTACCTATACACTTGCTTAATCTACTTGTCAAGGGTTAACAAAACCCAAGTGAAACTGAAAAATCAAACCAAAGCAAAAATTTTTAGTTTAGCTGGTTTGGTTTTTATTAAATTGGCTCGGTTCAATTTTTATTCTTCAACATTTTTAGTTTTTATATCAAATTTCTGATTAACATAAAAAATCAAATTTATTTTGATATGATTAATTTATATTTTTATTATATAAATTTTCTTTCAATATGGTAGCTTAAATTTCATTGTATAATTAGCATAAATTATTTAATAAAATGTTAATTTTGTCTACTTTGAGAGCCAAATAAAAATGTGTCCCACTCTTCAAATAACTTATTAATTTATATAGACATGTTGTATTTCACGAGGAGATTAACATAATATATTCAGTTATTCAAAATGAGTAAAAAATGAATGAGAAAGATAACTTCAATGTGACACACTTGCATAAGTGTTTATAAATAATCCCATATTGGAATAAAAAGAGATTAACTAAAATGATGTAGTTTTAATAAGAAATATATTTTATTAATATGATGTAATTTTAATAAGTGGTTATAGTATTCAAAACTTTATCATTTTGATCAAGTTTTCTTCCCTATTTGTTCAAAAACAAAAAACAAACATATAAGTTCATGAATAGAAGTGATTGTTCCATTGGTGGTTTTTTAAAACAATCACTTAGTTTCTATAAATTCATTCATCCGCATTAGATTTTCACTTAAATTTGTTTTCCTTTTCATTATTGCATTAGAAGAGTTTAATTGTACAATGTGCTGCTTCGGTTCGCTATACAAATCCATTGTTATATTGGTTGTATTTTGTGGTCGATATTGTATTCTGGGTGGTAAACATCCAAGAAATCTAATAGCGTAGACAGAGAAATTTTTCTTAAGGAGGCAATGTCTAACATTAGCCTTGATCAATCAAATATTTTATTATATCTAAGTGTTTTTTTTTTTTTTCAAATTTACTACTTCTTGTTTTAATTTAATTGTGACACAATAGATAGAAACATATCAGGATTAACATAAATAATTAAAGATTGCTAAATTTGTTTTCCTAAGATTAATTTATATTAAAGATTAATTTATAAGTATATAATTGAACACTTAATCCATAAGGAAAAGAAATATAATTATACATATATCTTATATATAATGAAAGAGTCATATATAGTTAGTAGTTTGGTAGATATACATGAGTGACAAGGTAGATATAATACAAGAATCGAACCAAATCATAATAATACAGTTCAATTATTTATATGTAGATTTTGGTTGATTTGATTTTTTTGGAGTGCCACCATTAGCAGCCCTACTTTTTCTCTATGCATCTCAATTAACTTATGCATCCTATGTTTTCTTCAAGTAATCTAATAATTTCTCTACACAACCCACAATTGCACCTAAAGTTTCAAAATTATCCATTGCTTTTTTAAAACCCTAAAAATATTAGAAATCCCAAATAATTTAAATTTCTATTTTCAGTACATACATGTCAAAATTTTGCACTTGTTTCTGTAATAGACTGTTGAAATGTTATATAGTCATTCAAAAAAAAAAATCAAAACGGAAAAAGCCTATTGCCATGTTTTAATTTTTTTAGTAATTAGCTGCTAAAATGTTTCGCTTATTTTGATGCGAAAGTGTTGAAAGTTTCTTTATTTTTTTTATTAGGTAAGCGGGGGAAGAGGGAAAACTCGAACCTGAGTCAAATGAGCGGGCAAGAAAGCTCTTAACCACTTGAGCCAAGGCCACGCTCCAAGTGTTGAAAGTTTATATCATTAATTACTAATTTTTTCAGTAAGTAACTGTTGAAATTGTTTGATTTTTCCAGTAAGTACCTATTGAAAATGTGTGTAATAAAATATGGAGGACAAAGAGATCATTTTTTATTAGAACATTTTTGTCCTAAGATAAGAAAATTTTAATTGAGCTGTAAAAAAAATAAGATTGTAAATAGCGGCACTCTTTTTTTAAATTGGAACCAACACTGCATGGAATACAAAATATACACTGCTGCTAGTATGACTTATAATATTGGAAGGACTGTGATAACACTTGCATCATGCTGGAGAACTACGAATGAATTGCGTGGACATGAAAGGTAGCTGCAAAGTTAAGATATCAGGAAATCATTATGGAAATGGTAAAGCAATAGCCTAGCACATAATATATATATATATATATTTATATATATTAGCAAATAAAACAATGAATCAAAGTCCTATGAATCTTGAAGTCACTACTGGTGCGTGGAAAAGCTAAAAACACTTTTCACCTCACTGTGGGCACTAAGTTCCTCACAACAATTAGCCATTTGTGGGAGTTGATTAACTAAATACATAAATCACTTACTAATTAAGTTTGCGCTTGGCAACCATAACTACCTACTCAACTTCTAATTGCTCAACTTTTTGCCTTTTTCCAAAATAACCATATTTACCCTCTTACATTTTAGACTTCTTTTAAACTATTTAGGGAAAAAATTTCAAATTAACAAAAAAGTAAAAAAGAGTTTTTTTCCCCTTCCATAATAAAAAAAAATACAACAAATACAAAAAAGCTATGTTTGTTGCTTCCTAAACTCAGCCTAAGTTAAATAATGCGTACCTTGATGTTTTAATTCTCTTTTCAATTTGTGAGAAACTTGTGCCTAATCTTCGTCAGTGTAGCTAGATTATCCTTTATGTTCATCCTCTCTTGTGGTAAATCTACAGAACATTTCAATGCTAATTTCATGATAGATGTTGCACACTCTAACTTTGTAGAATAGTGTACTTGTTCATCTGGCCCCAGCAAGTTTGCATCCATAATTTCGAGAATTGCATTATTAGGTAGTGAATTTTCTACCCATTGCTTCATACTTGAATTTCTAGTTTTAAACATTGCATCAGTGGGCCTCCTCCCCATAAATGTTTCCATTAACATGATTCTATAACTATAAACATCACACCTCGTAGAAACTAATCCTTCAAATCCATATTCTGCATCTTAAAATAAAATTGTGTTAGATATAAGAAATAACATTTTGATGAGAAAAAAGATAGTATAATTTACTTAAAGCTAACTTGAATTAAAAATTTGTGCGAATTAAATTAGGAAAAACTGTGACCTGGGGCAATATAGCCTAACGTGGCAAGTGTCCTGGTTTGTGTAATACTTTCTTCATCACCTATCAACTTTGCAATCCCAAAATCACTCACATGCCCAACCATATCTTCATCTAACAACACATTACTTGGCTTCATATCACAGTGAACCACCGATATTGAGCAACCATGGTGAAGATATTCCAAAGCACATGCCACATCCATCATTATGTCTAACCTTTGCAACTTATTTAAAAAATAGTTCTGAGAATACAACCACTTCTCAAGACTTCCATTGGGCATGTACTCTAGAAGAAAGGCTTTGAATCCAGGTGTGGAACAACTGCTGATAACTTTAGTTAAATTTCGATGACGAATATTGCGTAATATTTCACACTCCGTATCAAAACTCTTGAATGCACCATCCAATTGGAATTGAATACTTTTACAGCCAAGATCATTCCATCTGAAAATCTTGCTCTATAGACTGAACTAAAGCTCCCAATGCCAAGGACGTTGTTTTCACTAAACATTTCAGTTGCTTGTAAAATTTCACGGTATGCGACCCCTTCTGTAACTTATTGGTGTCAACAAATCAATTTCAGCTGGAATTTTTCTTTTTCTTCGATGTCTTATGAATGAAATTATAAATGTTACAACAAGGAATAGGAATTCGATTGGCAACAAAATAAATACAATAAGCAATTTTTTTTTCATCTTCCTCAATTTATGGTTATGGCATAGTGGGACATGAAACTGAGGAGCTCCGCACAAAGCTTTATTTGACATAAAAGATTGGTATGTAAAATTTGCAAAAGGTCCTTTATTTGGAATTTCTCCTATCAACATATTGAAAGATACATTAAAATACTCCAATTGTAAGAGTCCTTCTAATGATAAGAGAATCACACCCAAGAGTTTATTATGGGATAGATCTAAAAATTATAAGTTTATCATGCTTCCAAACAAGGGAGAAATATCTCCATGTAGACTATTATGATCTAACTAAAGACCAATTAAATTTTGTAGACCTCCAATAGCACTTGGTATTTCACCAGATAATTGATTCATGGACAAATTCAATTCGATTGCAATCTTTATCTTCCCAACTTCTGGTGATATGTATCCAATTAAAGAATTTGATGACAAGTCAATCTCCAAGATATCTGTAAGACTCCACAAGCTTGTAGGTATGGTAGAAGTTAAATGGTTGGAATTTAGTTTGAGATATCTTAGAGATGTGGTCATATTATCCCCTAAGCATGCTGGGATGGATCCAAAAAGCTTGTTTTCCTGCAAATATAAAGCACCCAGGTTCTCTAAATGACATAGATCAATTGGAACTGATCCTTGCAGATTATTATTGCTAAGGTTTAATTGTTGAAGTTTATCAACTTTTTGAGTGTGATCGGAATGAATCCGGTCAAATTATTGCCAGGAAGATTCAAGTATATCAAATTGGTTAAATTACCAAATTCACTAGGAATGTTTTCCCTGATTCCACATTCACTTGCTTCCATTTTTTCCATGGAAGCAGAGAGATTTCCAATTGAATTCGGTAGGATGCCATTTAAAGGATTACCTGCAATCCCTAATACTTTTAAATGTCTGCAATTTGTCAAGGAGGTGATGAAATTCAATTGTAGAGACAAAGAAGACTCATCCATAAAATTGTTTCTCGACAAGTCGAGACTTTGTAAGAGCTTTAAATTACCAAGGGAGTTGGGAATTGAACCACCAAACCTGTTAGGACTGAGGTTTAGGTGAGTGAGTTTAGAAGCATTTGAAATAGTGTCGGGGATCATCCCTTGGAGCATATTCATTCCAAGATAAAGTTCTCTAAGATTGGGTAAGCAAAAACCCATATCCATCGGAAGATTGCCTAATAACTGATTTCCCACAAGCGAAATTCCTACAATCCTTGACATATTAAATATTGTTGCCGGAATAGGACCCCTTAGGTTGTTCATGGCCATTGATAGGAGTTCCATATTTTGAAGTACACCAATTTCTTGGGGTATTATACCTGCCAAAAACATTGAAACCCACCAAATTGCAGCATAAGTTTGTAAGTAATGACTCTAAATTTGCATACAAATTAATAATTGAAAATAACAAATTAGTTTTATTCTTTATTTTTTCAATTCCTATAGAAAGTTCAGTATTGTAATTAAAAAAACAATGAATAGATCAACAATTATAAATAAATACAAAAATAAAAAATAATTTTTTGGATATATTAGTTAAAGATATGTACATTTTTATTTTTTTCATTTTAAATAAAATATTCATATACATTCAGATCAAGTTGAAGTGATTGGAGAATGAGCCGGTTTGGCTAAAGGGTTGGCTTCCAAAAATTGGAAAGCAAACTCTACTTATTTTTGTCAAAATCAATGTTAATCTTGTGGGTTATGGAATTCGAAGCTGGCTCAGGAATTTTTAAGACATACATACAAGATTAATTTTCGAACATTTGCTCGTGAAAAAGTAATGTGAACAACATTTGCTACAAAAATAAGCCTCCCAAATTCTTTGGGCCATAAATCTACCATTAATTAAAAAATATTGTTTCTAGTAGCAATGTTTGATACATATATACTCGGTGTTATAAATTTTCAATAATCGTAAAAATGCATGTATGGGCTTAAAGAGATTTCGAGTACTTTGAAAGTCTTTATATTAAATTTGATGAAATGTATAGCTTTCTTAACATCAATCAAATTGTTAAGTAATAAGCTTATCTTTCGTATAATTTTCAAATTAATTATGAAATATTTTATCATAATTTTTTTTTTTTAATTTTGCATAGGTTTACAGGTTTTTCCTAGTATTATAAGTAAAAATCTTGTCATTCATTGTAATACTCAAATTAATTCAATTATTTTTTAAATTTTTCTTGACTTTTCTGACATGATATCAAAGCCATTTGAGCCTACATAGGTTAGACTCGTCAAATTCGGGCTAGTAGCACTGTTACCTTTCTACTCCTGCTACTAGCCGCCGGCAACCCAACCCATTCAATCCGGCAACTTATCTCTGCGGTTTTCAATTCTCCCCCCTCACCACACCGCCCTCGCTAACTGCTCCACTGCCCTGCTGACTGCTCAGCTTTTCCGCCAAATCTCGTCGCTGTCCCAATTCTTTTCGAGACAGCCCAATCAGGCACCGAATTTGCAGCAGCAACTGTGTCTTCTTGATGAATCTATTCAGCTTCCACCATCATTACCACCGCAACATTCCAACCTCGTCGCCGGTCCTGAACGAGCAGTTTCAGGAGCCACCGCTTCCCGGCCGCGGTCTACCTTCCGCGATTCACCACCATCATCAACCAAATCACTCTACCCAGCCTCTATCCTCCCCAGTCATCGTCGTCCCTTGTCCCGAAACCACAGCGACCTTCGTCTCTCTAGTCTCTTCTAACAATGCAACAAAGAGAGTACTCGTATTACCCGTAAACTCCAAATCCCAGTTCAAATCCTAGCCCTAATCCAGTCGATCATCACCTCGATCATTGGCACGCCTCTGCACCACCGTTCTCCACCAATTACTCTCATTCTGATTACTCAGCTATCCTCCTTCATACTCTCCATATCCTCACCTTCCAGCGTCATCGCCGTTCACCGTAGCTTCAGTAACCGGCGGCTCTTGCAATTTCGGCGCCACTAAGCCCTATTCCGACGTTGCGGGTTTGATTGCCCTTTCAGCCCAGCCTCGGATTTGTGCTGCCATGGCTTCGATTGGAGGCAGCAAGGACCAACCGCCGCCGCCTGGTGATGTTTCCGACGCTGGTGCCGTCACTCAGACCAACGGCCTTCCTTCTGTAGTGATTTCCGAACATGAGGTGCCTTCTCCCTCACGCCCCGTCGCCGCCCAATTTGGCTCTCTGCCTCCCGGTTCAGCTCAATCCCTACCCGCCAAACGCTTATTCCAGCACTTTTCTTTTCCCAAAAGCCTCCAATAGCCTATTTTGATGAGTCAAAAGCCTCCAATAGTTAAAATAAAAAATAATAAAAATACAAACCACCAAATCACTCTTTTCTAAATTATTCTTTTCCAATTTACCATATTCCCTAAATATCTCAATTTTCACATAACCTTCTCCTAACTCGCTCGGCAAGTATTCCCCGTTAATCTCTCTTATTTAGTTCCATGCGACCATTATTTAATTTTCGTGAGCCTAATTTTATTTTCTTAATTTCTCATAATTAATTCCATGCAACTTGTACCCTTATTTAATTACCTGCAACTTTTCTTATTCCCTCCACCCATTAACATTATTTTCTTAATTCCAGTGATTTTCTTTCCCAAATTTTTAATCCATAATAATAATAATAATAATAATAATAATAAAACCTCAATTGCTCTTTTAGAGATCTATTGTGCTTCAGTCTCTCCTATGGAGACCCCATTCCATCTCAGTCTCTCTGTTGAAAATCCCATTACGCCTCAATCTCTTTATTGAAGGCCTTATTGTACCTCAGTCTCTATTTTGGAAACCTCATTGCTACTTCAATCTCTCTATTAGAGACCCAAGTCTCTTTGTTAGAGACCTCATTGTGCTTGACTAGCACTTCGGTTCTTTAACATACTTCTTTGTACCTTTACCTTTTCAACACGCTTTCTTGCGCCTTCAACCATTCAACGCGTTTTTTTTTTCTCATCTCGGATGCTTCCACACGCCTCCCATAGTTCCACATGCCATTGTGACTTGCACTCACTTTTGTGCTACTACTCCTTATCAAGATTCACCTTTAGTCAGTTCATTTGGTTCTTAATTTCCAAACTTAAGTTGGTTACTGCCTTACCTTATTGAATTTGAGAGGGGATTGATCATAAGAAATATTGCAACATATCATCCATGTAGTTTCTCTATAATTAAGAAATATTTGTTAAGGAATATTACAGCCTATTTTTCATATAATTTCCATATTAGTTAAGAAATATTTATTAATTTGTATTGGTTTTTTTTTATCTTGTATAGTTTATAGGTTTTCCCTAACAATATAAATAGGACTTTTGTCATTCATTGTAATACACCAAAATTAATTCAATTCTTTTTTGAAGCCTTTCTGGCCTTTCTAACACAAATCATTGAAAATGAGAAAATTCAAATTGTTATATGAAAAAATATTTAGAGAACATAAAGTAAGCTAATAATTTCTCATAGAATAGAATTTTACTAAGGAAAATGATTAAGTATTTACAAATTCAGTTGAAAAGGATATACTAAATATAAAAATTCATTGGAGTAGGGTTAGCTAAATTGGTGAAACATCACTCTTACCACCGGCAAAAATTAAGGTTTGAGTACCAAACCCCAATTCCAAATAAATGTATAAAACAAAGTTATTAAATATGCTAAGTATAGAATAATAGAACGTGTAATACTATTATTTCTAATTTTTCTCAGAGTTTCTTCCATAAATGAGGGATAAATTGTCTTGATTTTAACTTTAGTTGATGGCTCTATATGTAACACATTTTAATGTGATTCGAATAGTGACAAATTTAACTTTTAGATTTTACATTTGTAATGAATAAAACAATGAAATCAATCTTGCATTTAGGAGTGAGCATCGATCGGTACAATTTGAAAATGTTAACTTTTGTAACCGAATCGATTATTTTCAAAAATCAAAATAATATTCGAATCGACAAAAAAATATGCACTAATCTAACATTAACCAAACCAAGTTATATCGATTTGATTATGGTCAATTCAGTTATACACACTTATAAATTTAAATATATTTTTTATAATTTAATTATGGAAATAAGATAACAATTTTTTTGTAAGTGCTATTTGAGGCTTAGAATATATATTTAATATTATAATGATTTGTTAATTTTCTATAACCTTTGATATTTCAAAAGACAAAACATTGCTATGAGTGGATATTTAGGTTAACTATATTATATATATATATATTAAGTAAATTTAATTTAGTTAATTTAGTTTATTTCATTTTAAAATTTTAAAATCATATCCAAAACAGATTACTGTTATTTTTATAGAAAATAACCAAACTGACCGTTGCTAAATAAATAACCTAACCTAACTTCTTAAATTTGATCGATATGGTTCAAAAATCAAATTTTAACCAAATTGTACACACCCTTACGCATTCTCAGACATTGAGCTAAGATGTCATAGAATACAAATTTGACGTAATTTTTGAGTAAAAAAAAAAATATAGAACTAAAGTGTATCGACGTAGCCAAATGCGTATCGAAGAAGAATAGGAATTATACGAAATGGAGTTAGCTAGCAAATAAAATGATTTTAGTGTGCAAATTTTAAATGGTGAACTTATTAAGAAAACTTTAGTATTAATTTTCTTTATTATTGAATTTTTTGATGTTTAATTTTAGGAAAAAGTACTAGAAATACGGAGTATTGTGATACATAAGGGTTGAGAGTCTTGCAATTTGCACAAGGACAATTACACATATTCGGTAGATTAGTAACCTATAAAGTATGGTAGGTATTAGATTAGTTTGGTTTATCTAAGCTAAATCCCAGGTGGCGGACAAGAGATTCATGATGTTCGCACATATTGGCCAAGGTTGATGTGTAGCAAGCCCAAAAGGGGCACAGGTTGGTAGTTTATAACTGTAGACCTGTCCAACAAAATACCCATCAGCTATATTTTGATTTTGTTTATATATATTTTATTTAGATCATTGATAATGATAACGTTCATATGATAAATGTTTAAGGATTAAAGGAAATTTGTTGGGGTATGAGATAATGAATTCACAGACTGTGTTTAGCAAACGTTATTAAAATGTAAATACATTGTGTTATTGATGAGATATTTCACATGTTATAGTCCAATTGGGAAAGATAAAGAAGTTTAAGGATATTTAATAATAATACCATATGATGAAGTTGAGATAGTGAATGATGAAGTAATTGGGAAATAGAAAGGTTAAATAGATAAGATTGTTTACGATAATAATCCAGTTGGGGTAAATGATGAGATTAATGAAATGATTCCTATACATGTTTGGGTGTATATTCTTAATAAATTATATTGGGTTATTTATTGAGTATGGTATAGGTTGGTTAAATTGAAGGAAAAATTAAGCTAAATCCTAAATCCACATAGATGAAACTATCATTATGGATGACAAGCAAATCGGCTTAAATTATGTAAAGAATAGTAAATGAGATTACAGGATAAATAATTCAACTAATTTTGAGATTAGAATGTTGTGTCCAGTTAGTTTTGCCATGACAGGGTGTTAAGTTCATGAAAAATAATTAAAGAGAAAATATGTTTAGGTTTGTAATTGGATTAAATGCTAATAACATCTAAGAGACCTATGTAACGTGATTTGGATGATCCTGGCTAATGGATTAATCAACTGTTTAGAGTGGTCATTAGATAATCAATAATAATATAAGTATATGACAAAAAATGGGAGTTAATGATGACAATAATGGTAATGCGTTGAACATATTAACATCATTGAGTGTCAGTATAATTGGATTATTTGTTATGACTAGGACGTATAATTATGATATATAATAGTATGATAGTATATGATGCATACTTGTATGTTAAAGTAGGCACACGTGATATAATGCTTACTCTCCTACAGATTGTATTGCAAGTTCGAAGGTAATGTAGCATGATGGACCAATTGGTTGGAAAATGTAGTCTCATCTCATTAACTTAGGAATAGTCATAAAATCATGAAAAAATAATTATGATTTTGTTAATTTAAGTAAATGATTTTAAATCTGAAATTTGTATATACCAAAAAAAAAAAGTTAACTTATAAAGTACTACATTTTGAAGTTCTTAAAATTATAAATTAACTTTATTAGCTTCTAATATAAAAATTTCTAAGAGTCATGATATAATAAAATTTGAGAAATATTAATAAAAAATTTTAAAATTATCTATAAATTTGATTTTTTAATTTTTAATTTTTTTTTTTACATATCCATTACAAATTTATGAATTATGGGACGTAGAAGAATAATTACCATATTGGTCAAAGGATCAACAATTACATTTACTTAAAAATATTATAATTACATTTTAAATGAAATAATCAAATATATTTTGATATGCATATTGTTTTTTAATTAAGAAAAAAATGTTTGGTTAGCACATTTGAATCTCAAAGACATAATAGTAATATTATATATACACAATATAATACAATATATCAATCAAGTAGCCAATAGGCACCAAGCATTAGGCAGTGAGTTTTATACAAAAAATTTTCAAATTTGTCTCAAATCTTTCCAAGTAATTAGTTAGAGTTAATTGCCTCTATACTTACCATATGAAACGTGAAAATCACTAATATCCATTAAAGTTGAAAACTTTACCTTTGTAAGAGAATTTTTTTAATAAGATAATTAGGGTTAGTTAACTTTATATTCCCTGTAATAAAGTTAAAAACTACTAATATTTCTTGAACTTTAGAAACATATCTTTACACCATTTACACTTCATATTAATGTGAGAATGTTAAGAAAATATATCAAAGATAATAGTTTTGACTCTTAGTAACTCAAAAAAAAATGTTTTTATACCTTACATACAGTGAAACCTCAATTAAATAATGTTTTTGGCTAATCTTGATTGGGGACCAATATGGTAAATTAATTATTTGCTAAATTTATAATATAAAACATTTAAAATAAACACATAAGTCCCATTTGATATATAAATTACTAATCTCCTTATATATCAAAATTATATATACATGACTCAGTTTGGAGGCATTTGCAAGATATGACTCCAATGTTCTGGTATAGTGTTCTCATATTGCAAGAGAAAATTATGCAGTGTGATTGTTCCTTAGAGTGCATTTTTTGCGTGAGACAGGCTTTAGTACAAAATTGTTGTCTTTCAATTTTATCTTATTTGTCATTTTCCACGACTTAATGTAGAAATTAATAGATTATTAATTTATCGATTAAATAATATCTCAATTAATTGATAATTTTTATGGTCCCAAAAGTGTTAATTTATAGAGATTTAACTGCTATTTATATTCTCTGCACTTACATCTCCTAAGATATTTGATTTTCAATGATTATTTTTTGTCACGCCCCGAATTTTCATAACCGAATGCCCAGGGGTGACTTAGGATTTATTTGTTGGGTATAAAAATAAGATGATAATAACACGCTGTCACACTCCAAAATTTTCCTCCAAACTGAGGTTGACCCGCAAGAAAAATTTAAGATATTCAAAATCTCTTGTTTATCCCAAACAATATTTATAAGTCATTGGACTGAATCATTTGATGGGATTTCAACTTCAGGGCACAAAATAAAAATAGAGAAAATATTATAGAGCCATCTAAGTATCCCAACCACGCGATTAACATTACATACCAAATAAAGTAAATTAGGTCTAAACTTAATAATTACAATCATCCAACAATTATTATTACAGACCACAAAAATAAAGTTTTCCAGCTCTGTGCAGGAAAGAAAAAATAGATAACTCTTCTGATGGAATATTTAAGAGAAATTAATCTCTTTCCAGCTCATCTTCAGTATCCATGTGCTTAATATCCTGAAAAAAATATTTCCAAAAGGGGTGAGCTACTAAAGCCCAGTAATCAGAATCTCCTAGGTGCCTATATGTAGTGGTTGTAATGCTACACTATATTAAGTGACCCATACAATGAATGTGATTAGGTGGTATACTGTTTATGTAACAATTAATTTAATAGATCCTAACTGAATAATGTAAATTATACTTACAACGGTTAGATGAAACCATCACCGTAACTACTATTTTTCTTACATGTAAAAAATAGTTAAATATTGATGTGTGTACCACAATGAAGTCTGTGTCGCAGTGGTAGGGATCTCAGATTCAGATCTTCAAGGTCTCGGGATCAAACCCCGTAGCGATGCAAGTTTCATATATATATATATATATATATTTATAAAATATTCATCAAGAGAATTAAATATAATTAAATAATTCCAACACATCATTCATACATAAACAAGAGAGGTTGCTAGTCACAGTAAAATTTGGTAAAGAAGTTTAATCTAAATCCTCCTAGGATAATCATACTCCTATCCTCCTCTACCCCCAACCTTGGGAACCAGTGACTTTACGGGCTTAGCATCCACTGCATATCGACGGTGTCACCTACCAAAACCTAGACATCGCGATCGACTACCTAACTGGCCAGGTCAGAAGGGAGCATCTCCCAAATAAATGCATGTTCCCATCTTCATCTAAAAGACGATTTCTACCCACCCATCACCCAATTACCAAAAATAACTTTAGCACCGAGTGCCTTAATTTCTTCTTACCCTTTACATTCCCAAGGGTACCTTGCATAGAAATAAGACATTTTTAATAACAACCGGCAATGTTCCCGGGCGATGAATCAAAAGTGGATTATTCAGTCACATGTATTATATTTTTAAGTACTTTATCTAAATCCATAATTTAATAATAATTCTCAATAAATCAAAGATTTAACATAGTCACCAATATCATTATCACAAAGGTAGGTATTACATGTAAATTAACAAGTAGCAAGAAAAAATTTAAAATTCGAATTTGTATTTTAGTTAATTGTTTTGACAAGTGGGCCGTACCACCTTTGATAAGAATAAAATTATTTCTAATGGTATATTAATTAAGCCGAGGTTGGTAGCTTAGTGGGCGGGCGACCCTAATTGCGATTTGAAGTCGCAAGTTCGAACCCCATTGGCTGCGATCTCGGTTTTTGCCTCTTTTATTTTTTATTTTATTATTTTATGGAATATAAAGATAATAAATAACTCTTTGGACTTATATTTAATTTTAGAAAAATTTGATAAGCATAGTACATCACTTGAATAATTAAGTCAAAGTGAGATCACAAAGCTAATAAATTCTATCCTTTAGATTTGGTAGGAGAATAATATTATTCAAAATAATTTGAATAAATTTTCACTCATCATCTTATTTATAACCAAACCCTTATCATAGGTTTTTGGCTTCAAGATATTCATAAATGTCCACAGAATTCCAATGTTTAGGAAGGTATTAAATAAGTTTCATTAAATTCACTAATCATAAAAATATAGTTATATAACTTGCTAGGTTGACAAAATAATGCCTAAAAAAATCAATTCAATTAAGGAAGACCAAATGAGAAAAGAATAAGTCCATTGCTTCTTTTGGGCATTTTATCAAATACTTAGCATTTTAGTTTGAATAAGTCATCCAACTATCCATGATGAAACTGATTATCTAAGTCAATTATCCTAAATATTAGAGTGTCAAATAATACATAATATCCAGTTTAAAATAATTTCATATCAATAAAAATTATTAACATGACAATAACTAATAGAAGGTAATTGAAATTTAAATAAATCTTTAAACATAATATTCAAAAAAAATCCAAACAAGCATCAATTAAAGGCTAAGCAAAAATAACAGCTTGAAAGAAAATTCAGATAGAATAGAACAGAATTCCCATATCTATAAACTTTATATCTGTAGAAACTAGACTTCGAGACCTACAACTTTATGTTTTACACTTTTTAAAATTCTAAGGTCTAAAGGTACAAAAACAGCCTTGAATTCAGTTTGTTCAGAAAATATAGTTTTACACGTGCTCAGTATTTTGGACATAACTTTTGACTCACAAATCGGATTGATGCAATTATTTTTGTGTTGGAAAGAAAACTGAAAGGGCTACAACTTTTATGATTTAGCCGAAGCCTAATTCCACCATTTTAGGGGTCAGAAGCACATTAGAAATTATAAATAAAGAACTGTCAGTATACTGAGTTACATCAGTCAAAATTTTGGCTTTCCTACTCCCAATATATGGGTATTTATTTTTATCACAATCAAGTTTCATACTTCAAACCAGAAAAGGCATCAAATATATTTTAGGAGGCTCGTCATCCTACCTCAATGAAGATATTAATGATTAATTCTGAGAATGAAAAATGAGTTGAGCTTTGAACACCACCCAATTGAAAAGTTCCAAGCCTTTCTTCTTCCTCCAAGCAACACCAAATCTCCAACCACACTAAAATAATGTTTTATTTTTTTTTCTCTTATTTTCTTCTCTTTGAAGACACACAAATATATAGGGAGTGTAGAGAAAGTGTCGGTAGAGAAAACAAGCTCCACTACCTAGACTTGAAAACCACTAAAGTAGCATTATGTATTACGTAGTATAATCCAAATAATCTAGTTTAGCCTTTTTGACTATCTAGCCACATAATTTAAGATAGGTGTTGGAGGATGGATGAAGATGGGTGGCATGATCTGGGAATCATGCTAGCTTTTTGACAAATTAAACAAAATGCTTTAAATCATGCTAGTTTTTTGACAAAATACTTTAAATCATGCTAGCTAATTTATTTGGAAGAATGCTTTAAGGTCATCAATGTAGGGTCTTCTTTTTTAACTAATTAGCCAAATAATTTGTAAGATTGTGAGAGATACATGGAAGAAATGATGGATGTAAAGAAAGTTTGCCGGGAAATAATTTAGAGCTACTATTCATGAGTCAACTCAGTGAGTGATAAAGTGAGTTGAAGTGAGTTGAGGTGAGTCAAAGAAAATGGTTGACCCATGGGTTAATGGGTTTGGTTTGAACCAAATAGATAATTGAGCCAGGAAGTGTTTGGATAAAAATTTTAGAAATTCTACATTAAACTCCCACATAGAGTGAAATTCAATCCGAAAATCTTTCCAACTAATTTTATTATTCCAAAAATTTTCAAACCCTCAATTTTCTACATTTTTACTATAACAAATATCACCATCACACTTAAGCAAATTAATTAAGAAAAAAAATTTCAGAATATTACAATTTTTGTTTTTTCAGTTGCAAATTTTGTACCATCTATGACTTCACTTTAGTTTTAAGTGCAAATGGTATAAATGTAAGTTTTTTTTCTTTTTTTCTTTTCAGTTAAAGGGTTGTTAGTAATTTTTACCTTTAGTATAAAAGGGGCATATAGATATTTTACCTCAAAAAATTATATAAAACTGCTTGTCGGAAAAGTTACAAATGAGTTTAAAAAAATCTAAATTTTCAAATCATTTTATAGCTTTTCATATTTGTAAGTATTTTCCCTAAATTCTTTTTATAAAAGATGCAAACATTAAGTCTAAGGGCTACTAAAATAAAAAGAAAATCAAATTATAATTAAAAATACAATATCAAACGAAAAAAACAAGTTAGAAAAAATTAGCTTTTGATTTTTTGTCCAAACTAAGCATAAAAATTAAAAATAATACATAATCAATTATGATGACATTTTCTATACGTGTATAACTGAGTGACTGCAAAATACGAAACAATAAACCCAACGCAACACAACCAGCAAGTACTAAAAATATATTAATGTTTTGATTAATTATATATATATATATATATATATATCATTTCACATAATTAACATTGATATAATATCCTTAGGACATGTTTGGTAAGAGGTAAAAATTTTGAATGTAAAGATTACGGGAGTTATTGTTACCTTAATAATGGTTATTGGGGTAATAAGTTTATGATATTTATATTCGGAGTAAAAAAGTAAATATTACCCGGTAATAATTATATTATGTTTAGAATGTTAAAATTTTAAAGAGGTCAAAATTAATTTGCTTGGAATGAGAGTAAATTGAGTAAGGGATAAAAGTTAATTTTAATTTTTGCAAACTATTATAATTAAATAAATCATCATAATAATTTTTATTTTAATAATATTTAATTTTATAAATAAATATATTACTAAAACATATAATTTTAAATAAAAATATTAATTATAAAAATAATTTTATCCTAGATTAATATTTCAATAGTAATTAATTTTAATATTGAATTATTATTTGTTAAAAATTATTTTTATAATGATAAATAATTTAATAAAACCACTAATTTTTGTTTGTTTAATTAAATTATTAATTTTAATAATATATATTAATACAATACATAATCTAGTGAATTATTATTTATGATGTAAAATTTTTATTCATTAAAATATTTTAATAAATAAATCATTTTAATTAGTCGCTATTATTTATTAAAAATTATTTAATTCAATAAAATAAATAATTTGATCATAATTAATATTTTAATAGTATTAATTTAATAAAATAAAATAAATAATTTTAATAATATATTATTATTTATTAGATATTATTTTGTTAAAATAATTAATAATTAATTAATTTTAGTTTGATTAAATAAATTATTTTATAACATTTATTATAATTATTTATAGTAGAATGTTTTTTAAAATATTATAGGGGTGTAAACGAATATTTTACGGGATAATGAAAAAAGATAAATTTTTTCATTACTTCACATTACCCATCTCCTCGGTAGGTAACAATTTACTCTCATATGTCTTCCAAATTAATATAATAGAGATCAAAAATTACCTTAGTAAATTTTATTCGCTGTTGTCCCCAAAATAAATATGTTCTTAGTAGAGGAATTGTAAATTGTTATATATGCACATGTTAAAAATACTCAAAAAATGAATTTAAAATTTATCTTTTATTTTTTAGGAGTTTTAAAAATAAAAATTTACAATATGATACCTGAAAAGTTATTTCGGCCAAGATATAACTTTGTGAGTGAACTGCAGTTGCCAAGTTCTCTTGGAACTCGTCCCGTCAATTTATTGCGAGATAAATCGAGAAGTCGAAGTTGTTGAAGCTTCGACCACATATCCCCGGGCAAAGCACCTGCTAAATTATTTTAGTATTTAAAGCATAAAGACTCAACAATATTTTACTATTTTTCATCAAATATATTAATATGAATTCATTTTTACAACCGAAATATTTTTCACCCTTGAATTATGAAAAAAAAATCATAATTATTTCATATGAAACGTGTCAGTGATAAAGATTGACATTAATTATACTAACGTTGAGGGATTGAGTAAGGGAGGGCCCATCAATTTAAATAAAAACAAAAAAAGCAATAACGTAAAGCCCCAGTATTCATTTTTTTTTTCTTATTACTATTGTTATTAATTATTTTAGAAATAAAAATAAGGTAAATGGTAATTTTTACTTTTACCGTAGGGGTATCTTTTTTTTTTTTTTTAAATATATGAGTTAAAATAAACCTTACGTTCACCTTTTCCTAGAGATCCGTGCGACTGTTTGTCGGACCCAACCCAACCATTATTGAGAATTTGAGAGAGAACATTTGAGGCAGAGAGAGAGAGAGAGAGAGATACAAAAAGCTGAGGCCAATCTCGGAGAGGAACAGCAAAAATTAAGAATGGTAATCTTAATTTTTTTTTCTTTTTTTTTTTTTCCTTCTTCTCCATTGCAAAAGCAGGGATGATATCCTTACATTCAGTAGCAAAAACCCAACTTTTAATTTGCTATAGTTTTTTAACCTTCTCTTAAGTGATTAAAATTATTCTCCTATATTTTAAAATTTTTTTAAATTATAAGGACAAATATGTTAAATAAACAGAGAATTAAAATGTTAAATAGTAAAAAATTAACTTTTTTCTTTTTAAATACAAAAACTAATAATTATAATAATAAAAATAAACATACCCCCTCGAAAAAACTATACCAAGTACATAAAAAAACTTAACACACGTTATACCATCAACTTTTTATAAGTTTCTGTAATTTTTCTTTTAATTTTACAAATTTTTGCTAAATACATAATTTTTGCCAAAAATATCACATATTAAAATTAGAAAAATAATTATAAAAAATTTAATTTTTAGATTACCAACCCCACTCATAATAGTCCTTGCATGGAAGAGAGGTGTTCATCCTTTAAATGAAATATAGGTAAATTATATAGATCCCTTAAACTTTTGTATAAATATATATAAGCTCTTTCAACTTTTGAAATTTATAATTATCCTCTTATTTTAAAATGTTACTAACTTCCGATCCCCTATCATTACTATTTCATTAATATTTTAATTAAAATGATGACGTCAGCTAAAATATTTTTCCAATAATAAACCATACTCTTATTATTTTCTTGAATAATATAATTCTTTATTATTTAATGGTTCCATCTTCCTTGAAACATAAGAATCCATCCACACCTTTCTATTTTTTTTTGTTTTTTTAAGTCTAAAACTAAGACAAACACTTTAGTCAATATCGAAGGTATAAGAAGAATTAAATTAGAAAACTTTTAACTACAAAAGACGCTTCTAAAGCTATTTCGATCTTAGACGAATAAGGACTGAATTCTCTCAAATATAACTTTCAATATGTAAATTAATTTAAATTCTATTGGGCCCACGATACAATAAGAAAAAAATCAAATCCTAAGTGACTTCAATCCTGACAAATAATGACTAGGTTCTCATAAATAAAACTTTTAAATAAATTAATTAATCTAAATTCTCTTAGGATTATAACACAATAAATATAATTCAAATTCTATTAAATTCTATAATCATAAATCCAACTCTTTAAATTATTAAAATCTTATTTAGTCAAAAAAATTGCGAATACATGAATTCAATATTAACAAACAATTTGTTTATATTTTATTATATAAAAATAAAAAGAAAATAACTTCTCTTGTTAATTTTATAGAAAATATCAAGCACCAAATCATTAATTTGAGTGGACTTTACACGTTCAAATGGTATAGATACATTGGCTGCAATTAGGTAACTAATGCTAGCATTCCTCTATTTTTACCCAACAAAATATTGGCGCCGAATTCATTTTCTTTCGTTGGCCACATCAGCTGGTTAAAAAAAAAAAAGGCATTCAGTATTGGCTTGCTCTAAATATTTTTTTACAAAAATAAGGAATAATGTTATTCAATAAAAAATATTATTTTATTATTTTTATTAAATGATTGTGATTTCATTTTGGGTCTATTACTTAGACAAAAGAACCCACTAAATAATATTTTTTATTACAAAAATGGCATTTTCACATATTTATTATTAGCACCTTTTTTATAAAAAAAATCTGGTGGAATTATTTTCCAAAAATATATAACTTAGTATCTGCTATTTGTTTTACCTAAAAGTAAAAGATAAAGAGTATTGTTATTTTTTTTTTTTTTTTTGATAAAGAGTATTGTTATTCAAATATATATATATTAAAGAGAATTTAAAAAATCGATGAAAGAAAAAAAAATCTGGTTATTCTGTGAATAACTTGAAATCATATCATATGGAAGTTGAACTATATTCAAACTCTAATTTCCAAAAAAAAATGATTAGAGAGTATCATATGGAAGTTGAATCATAATCAAGCTTTAATTTTTAAATAGATTGTTTGATAGTAACCAAATTTGGAAATCATTTTCCAGTATTTTTCTAAAGTTCAATAATAATTTTGTTTTATAAATTTTATAAAGTTTTCCAAACAAACTAAACGATATACGATAATGTTTTACTCTTCAATAATTATATTTTCTTTTGTTTATATTCTACAAATAAAAAAAAAAGATAATCTTGAAATATTATCTTTTTTTTTTTTAACATCATCACACCAATAAAAATAGTTAAACTTTTTCCTTCCCAGTCTGTTTCGGCTGAAATATGTGTTCTCATTTTTTAAATATTTCAAGTGAAGATTTTTTTTACGAGGAATTCAGTAACTTTATGTTTTCATGAAGTGTAAAATAGATTAGAACCATAATAAACCCAAGCGTTTGAGGACGGAATTATCCTATAGCAAAAATTGTAAATTAATATGTACATATAATATGTTTATATATAATATTGGTATATTTATGGAGATATATTTTTTCAAATATGACCACCCTAACTGTATTTACTTTTGGTCATTAATAAGACATGGAACTTGATTTCACCCCATTAATAAAATATGAGATTTGATTTTTGAGTTAGGCCATTAATAAATTATGGGACTTTTGAGTTGGGCCATTAGTAGTCTAATTTAGTTAATTGAATAATTTTTAAGGGAGTTTATGAACGGGCTTCATCAACGCCGGTTCGAGGTGCTTTGAGGCTTTAAAGCGACAACCACAAATGAGGCCTTTACATTAAAAAAAAAAAATTGTAACTTTCTACATTTTTAGTTATGGTAAAGATATTATTTAAAATTTATTTTTCTTGCTTTTTGAGATGCAAAATTATTAATTAAATCTTTATATTCAAGTTTATCTAGTACAGGATCTACGATATGAATAAAAAATAATTAAATTAGTTATCTATCGAATAATACATTGAAATAAAAATAAAAAAATAAAAAATATTTCTTCACAGTATTCCCCAAATTAGATTTCCACCAAAGAAAGTCACACCAAAATTAATCGTCAAGTATCTCTTAATAGAGTTACAGAAACAAAACTAAACAAACAAGTCTTAAAGGAAAAAAAAAAAAGAAAAAAAGAAGAAAGAAAAAAAAGAAGGGCTATACCTTTTTCGAGCAAATCTGAGCCTTAAGAAAACTAATGATTTGTTATCGACGACGAGTTTTCGTTGATTGATAAAAGTCGTCTAAAAGTCGTATCTTAAAAAAAAAAAAATCAAACTACTACTCTGTTAAAAAAATAAAACAAAAATTAATCTATAAATTTTTTTAAAACATTACCTCAAAAATCCCTTTGATTGATGTTGCAATTATAAACTTTACCAATGTATTTTTTAGCTTCAAATTTTAAACTTTGAGAGAGATTGGGAGAGAGAGACTGAGAGGTAGAGAGGGAGAGAGAGTGTATTAGGGTTGGATTTCTACACGTTAGAGATGGTTTTATAAAATTTTTGATCTATAAAACTTTTGTTCTTCCTTCCTTATAAGACTTCTGATATTCTTTCTTTAAATATATTATTCTTTTCATTTATGTAGAGGCTTTCTTTTTTTTTTTTTTCCTTTTCTTACGAGCCCTTTCCTCATTTAAATTGAGGCATTCCTTTTTTTTCTTGTGATTTTTTTCTCATTTATATTGGGACTTCTTGTGATCATTTGTTTTCATTTAGTTTGAAACTTTCTACATTTTTTCTTGTAAACTCTTTTTTTTTTAATTTAGATTAGGCTTTTATTATGCAAACGTATGTTAAAAATATATTCAAAATATGTTAAAATTTAACTATAGTATAAAAGATTTTTAAAAATTGGGGCCCTCAAAATTTGGGGGCCTAAAGTAGTGGCTTTGATTGCTTTATGTTTGAGCCACCCCTGGGCTTCATACATTTGCTTGATTTTTAACTCATGACCTATGATTATATTTTTAAAATTGGGGAAGAAATATTAAAATTTATAAGAGTAGTTGGCTCCCCTCTATTAAATTATTGGTTCCGTTCCTGCAAATGTTATTACAACTTGAAACAAATTATGGGTTATATACGGGGAAGTAGTAGTAGGTTATACTCAATTTGATTGAAATCTTACAAAGTTTGAAATGTGTTTAAAACTTATTTAACTTGTTAAGTTTTCAAGATCATTTCAATAAATATTAATTAAACTGCGATTGAATCTCGATAATTTTTTAAGAATCTAAGTTTATTACGGTTGTGAGTTATATATCAAGTTCAGTTGTGAATTTATTTCAAGCTCAAAACATAGATGAATAGAAATTATGTTTAAATTGATTGATTTCATAAATATATACAAATTGAACTTATTTGATTGTTTAACTTCCAAGGATAAACAAATATATGCTAAGCATTTTATTTGATTTGTTTATAGGCTTCGGTTGTAGTTTGGGAAAGGAAATGGGTAGTCTAGGACTTGTGCACACCTGAGCATCTTTAGCCCAAGGCATGTGCTTTGATTTCTATACATTTCATTGTTTAACCTTTACCCATGGCCAAGTTACACCGGATCAAAGACCTAGTGGATTCTAAGCGAGCAACACTTATGTGTGCATGGAGTGGTCTTGTCTAGGTTGTGTGGTGTGATCCATTTCATGGCATTGGAACTTTTTGATATGAGCTATCCACTCGAACCTTCAATTCAATTCACTCACTTATTTGTGAGGTTGTGTGCAATAGGAGAGCATTTTATGCTCATAGGTATGAGTGAACCATTGATGAGTGAGTTTCTTTCTATGAGTGATCTACCTTGTGGCTTTTGAAGTCGAAACTTTGTTTCGATTATGCTCTCGAGACCTTGTGAATAAATGACACTGTTTTTGCACACATGCTCTTCCACTTTTGATAGTATATGCATTTAGGCTTAGCACTTGGGAATTACACATGATATTTAAGTTTTGTGACTTGTTGAGCTTGAGCTTAATTCGTTGTTGACCTTAATCACTCCTTGACACCTTGAGACCATACCATAGATGTTTGTGGTAGCATCACTGCAAACCCTCACGAGACCTTACTCGTTCTACTAGGGGGAGCCTAGGAGTTTAAAGGGCTTGCCTCACATGCTAAGTGTGGCCGTGTGTTCCTACCGAAAACGGACCTTACCTTAGTTTTTCATTTTGTTTTGGTTGATTTGAATAGAGCTTATATGTTGCGGGTGCCCCTTGCGTTGTTTTCGTACCCAGAGGTTTTAATTGCATGCATTGCTAGGGACTAGCAATGTCTGGTTGGGGGGTGTGATTGTGTATATTTTCTGTGTTATTATCATGGCTATATAGTTGTTTATATGTGAGTTATTTGTTAGAAATTCCATTTGTTACCGTTAAATTAGAATATTGATTCACTTATGGAATTTTGCAGGGTTATGTGACCGAATTGAGAAGGAAAAAAGCTAACATGAGTTAAATTAGGCAAGGAGATGAAGATAAAGTTGAGCATGGACTTGATAGGCGCCCCACAAAGGCCACGGGCACCCCACCCTAACTCAGGTGGGCACCCGCTAAGAGGCATTTTTGAAGGCAAAGTCAAGGTTTTAGAGGATTTTTGTCAAACAACTGGAGGAAGCTTCCCACGAGCACCCCTCATCAATCACGGGCGCCCCTCAATGGTCACAGGCGTCCCACCCTAAATTGGATGGGCGCCTACTGAGAGGGGATTTTGGAGCTGTTTTCATTGAAGACTTCATCAAACACCTTGGACAGCTAGGCCATGGGCGCCCCACGTCAACCATGGGCGCCCATCACCTTTGACCTTTGATTTTCTTTATGTAATGTGATGTACCCTTTATGCCCTTCATGGTAGTCATATATAAAAGGGATTTTCAGATTAGGGTTGAGGAGTTCAGGATTATGTTTCAAAAAGTTTGCAAGTACTTGTAATTGACGTTCCAAGCTTTCATCTTTCCTAGGGTTTTGATTACTCAACTTTTGTAAGTGCATTTGTTTTCAATTAATTTCGCGTTGAATTGATTTTGAGAATCTTACGTTTTGGTGTTTCATTTTTAATGTTCAAATTGATTATAGTTGAGTTTATCTTGTTAGAAGACATGTTAGGCTAAAACCACTTTCTTGGCTTCGAGCCATCACAGGTGGTGACGTGGAACGAAATTCTGGAACAACCAATTAAAGAAAAGGGTTTTTAAAATCAAAAGCTGAGATTTTTACAACTGAGAATTTTGCAATATTCAGGTTACTTTCGAAACTATTTTACCTGTGTTAAATTGGTGGTTGAATGCAATAATCTCTTGTCGTTTCAATTACCAGTTCCCTAACTCGATAAAATTGCTAATCCAATTCAATAGAAACCCTAACCAGATTTACTTTCGGCATCAGCTTACCTGTGACATCATTGACATTTCCAAACTTTTAAATCTAAAATTCGTATATACAAAACAAAAAGCAACTTAAAAAAGTACTACATTTTAAAGTTCTTACAATTATAAATTAACTTTATTAGCTTCTAATATAAAAATTTTTAAGAGTCATGATATAATAAAATTAGAGAAAAATTAATAAAAAAATTTTAAATGATCTATAAATTCAATTTTTTAATTTTTAATTTTTTTTTTTACATATGCATTACAAATTTATAAATTATGGGACTTAGAAGAATAATTACCATATTGGTCAAATGATCAACAATTACATTTACTTAAAAATATTATACTTACATTTTAAATGAAATAATCAAATATATTTTGATATGCATATTGTTTTTTCTAATTAAGTCAAAAAATGATTGGTTAGCACATTGAATAGGCACCAAGCATTAGGTAGTGAGTTTTATACAAAAATTTTCAAATTTGTCCCAAATCTTTCCAAGTAATTAGTTAGAGTTAATTGCCTTTGTACTTATTGTATGAAATGTGAAAATCACTAATATCTATTAAAGTTGACAAACTTTAACTTTGTAGCAGAATTTTTTTAATAAGATAATTAAGGTTAGTTATTTTTATATTCCCTGTAATAAAGTTAAAAACCACTAATATTTCTTGAACTTTAAAAACATATCTTTACGCCATTTACATTTCATATTAATGTGAAAATGTTAAGAAAATATATCAAAGATAATAGTTTTGACTCTTAGTAACTAAAAAAAAATGTATTTATACCTTACATACAGTGAAACCTCGATTAAATAATGTTTTTGGCTAGTCTTGATTTGGGACCAATATAGTAAATTAATTATTTGCTAAATTTATAATATAAAACATTTAAAATAAACACATAAGTCCCATTTGATATATAAATTTCTAATCTCCTATATATCAAAATTATATGTTCATGACTCAGTTAGGAGGCGTTTGCAAGATATGACTCCAATGTTCTGGTGTAGTGTTCTCATATTGCAAGAGAAAATTATGCAGTGTGATTGTTCCTTAGAGTGTATTTTTGCGTGAGACAGGCTTTAGTACAAAATTGTTGTCTTCAATTTTATTTTATTTGTCATTTTCCACGAATTAATGTAGAAATTAATAGATTATTAATTTATCGATTAAATAATATCTCAATTAATTGATAAATTTTTATAGTCCCAAAAGTGTTAGTTTATAGAGATTTAACTGCTATTTATATTCTCTGCACTTACATCTCTTAAGATTATTTGATTTTCAATGATTATTTTTGTTTTTTCAATTGCAAATTTTGTACCATCTATGACTTCACTTTAGTTTTAAGTACAAATGGTATAAATGTAAATTTTTTTTCTTTTTTTCTTTTTAGTTAAAAGGTTGTTAGTAATTTTTACCTTTAGTATAAAAGGGGCATATAGACAATTTACCTCAAAAAATTATATAAAAACTGCTTGTCGAAAAAGTTACAAATGAGTTTAAAAAAATCTAAATTTTCAAATCATTTTATAGCTTTTCATATTTGTAAGTATTTTTCCCTAAATTCTTTTTATAAAAAGATGCAAACATTAAGTCTAAGAGCTACTAAAATAAAAAGAAAATCAAATTATAATTAAAAATACAATATCAAACGAAAAAAACAAGTTAGAAAAAATTAGCTTTTGATTTTTTGTCCAAACTAAGCATAAAAATTAAAAATAATACATAATCAATTATGATGACATTTTTTATACGTGTATAACTGAGTAACTGTAAAATACGAAACAATAAACCCAACGCAACACAACCAGCAAGTACTAAAAATTTATTAATGTTTTGATTAATTTTATATATATATATATATATATATATATATCATTTCACATAATTAACATTGATATAATATCAGTTACCCAAAAAAAAAAACATTGATATAATATCCTTAGGACATGTTTGGTAAGAGGTAAAAATTTTGAATGTAAAAGATTACGGAAGTTATTGTTACCTTGGTAATGGTTATTAGGGTAATAAGTTCATGATATTTATATTTGGAGTAAAAAATTAAATATTATCCGGTAATAATTATATTATGTTTAAAATGTTAAAAATTTTAAAGAGGTCAAAATTAATTTGCTTGGAATGAGAGTAAATTGAGGAAGGGATAAAAGTTAATTTTAATTTTTGTAAACTATTATAATTAAATAAATCATCATAATATTTTTTATTTTAATAATAATTAATTTTTATAAATATATATATTACTAAAACAATAAATTTTAAATAAAAATATTAATTATAAAAATAATTTTATCCTAGATTAATATTTCAATAGTAATTAATTTTAATATTGAATTATTATTTGTTAAAAATTATTTTTATAATGATAAATAATTTAATTAAACCACTAATTTTTGTTTGTTTAAATAAATTATTAATTTTAATAATATATATTAATACAATACATAATCTAGTAAATTATTATTTATGATGTAAAATTTTTATTCATTAAAATATTTTAATAAATAAATCATTTTAATTAGTCGCTATTATTTATTAAAAATTATTTTAATTCAATAAAATAAATAATTTGATCATAAATTAATATTTTAATAGTATTAATTTAATAAAATAAAATAAATAATTTTAATAATAAATTATATTTATTAGATATTATTTTGATAAAATAATTAATAATTAATTAATTTTAGTTTGATTAAATAAATTGTTTTATAACATTTATTATAATTATTTATAGTAGAATATTATTTAAAATATTATAGGGGTGTAAACGAATATTTTACGGGATAATGAAAAAAAGATAAATTTTTTCATTACTTCACGTTACCCATCTCCTCCGTAGGTAACAATTTACCCTCATATGTCTTCCAAATTAATATAATAGAGATCAAAAATTACTTTAGTAAATTTCATTTTCTGTTGTCCCCAAAATAAATATGTTCTTAGTAGAGGAATTGTAAATTGTTATACATGCACATGTTAAAAATACCCAAAAAATTGAATTTAAAATTTATCTTTTATTTTTTTAGGAGTTCTAAAAATAAAAATTTACAATATGATACCTGAAAAGTTATTTTCGCCAAGATATAACTCTGTGAGTGAACTGCAGTTGCCAAGTTCTCTTGGAACTCGTCCCGTCAATTTATTGCGAAATAAATCGAGAAGTCGAAGTTGTTGAAGTTTCGAGCACATATCCCCTGGCAAAGCACCTGCTAAATTATTTTAGTATTTAAAGCATAAAGACTCAACAATATTTTACTATTTTTTATCAAATATATTAATATGAATTCATTTTTACAACCGAAATATTTTTCACCCTTGAATTATGAAAAAAAAAATCATAATTATTTCATATAAAACGTGTCAGTGATAAAGATTGAAAGTAATTATACTAACGTTGAGAGATTTAGTAAGGGAGGGCCCATCAATTTAAATAAAAACAAAAAAAGCAATAATGTAAAGCCCCCGGTATTCATTTTTTTTATTACTATTGTTATTAATTATATTAGAAATAAAAATAAGGTAAATGGTAATTTTTGCATTTACTGTAGGGGTATTTTTTTTTAATAAATATATGAGTTAAAATAAACCTTGCGTCACCTTTTCTTAGAGATCCGTGCGACTGTTTGTCGGACCCAACCCAACCATTATTGAGAATTTGAGAGAGGATATTTGTAATAACCTGAATTTTTTTTCTTAATTAAATTGCTTAAGTGTGGTGGTGATACTTATTATAGTAAAAATCAAAAAAATTGAGGATTTGAAAATTTTTGGAATTGGTTGGAAAGATTTTCGGATTTAATTTCACCCTATGTGGGAGTTTAATGTAAAATTTCTAAATTTTTATCCAAACACTTCCTAGCCCAATTACTTATTTGGTTCAAACCAAGCCCATTAACCCATGGGTCAACCCTTTTCTTTGACTCACCTCAACTCACTTCAACTCACTTTATCACTCAATGAGTTGACTCATGAATAGTTGCTCTAAATTATTTCCCGACAACTTCATTTTCCATCTTCCATACACTCACCATCTTTCAAATTTAGGTGGCTAATTAGTAAAAAAGAAGACCCTGCATTGATGACTTTAAAGCATTTTTTCAAATTACTTACCTAGCATGATTTAAACACTTAAAAGTATCTTTTAAACAATTTTGTTTAATTTGTCAAAAAGCTAACATGATTCCTGGAGCATGCCACCTCCATACATCTTCCTCAATGCTTTTCTTAAATGATATGGTTAGATAGTAAAAAAGTAAGCATGATTCTTGGATCATGCTACCAATTGTATAGGCATGATCTTACCATAGTTGATTTTTTTTCCACCAATAATTTTCTCTACACTCCCATGATTCCTATAAATTGTGTGTCTTCAAATAGAAGAAAATAAGAGAGAAATAATAATAAATTATTAATTAGTGAGGCTGAAGATTTGGTGTTGCTTGGAGGAAGAAGAAAGGCTTGGAATTCTT
The DNA here is from genome assembly GCA_019916065.1 of Vitellaria paradoxa. Taxonomy (NCBI): domain Eukaryota; kingdom Viridiplantae; phylum Streptophyta; class Magnoliopsida; order Ericales; family Sapotaceae; genus Vitellaria; species Vitellaria paradoxa. The sequence continues at coordinate 509,980 of CM034237.1, forward strand.
TTTCAATTTGGTGGTGTTCAAAGCTCAACTCATTTTTCCTTCACAAGCTTGGTCACTAATATTTTCATTGAGGTATGATGACGAACCTCCTAAAATATATTTAATGCATTTTCTGGTTTGAAGTATGAAACTTGATTGTGATAAAAATAAATACCCGTATATTGGGGGTAGGGAAGCTAAAATTTTGACTGATGTAACTCAGTATGCTGACAGCTCTTTATTTGTAACTTCTTATGTGCTTCTGACCTCTAAAACGGTGGAATTAGGCTTCGGCTAAAACATACAAGTTGTAGCCCTTTCAGTTTTCTTTTCAACCCAAAAAGAATTGCATCAATCCGATTTGTGAGTCAAAAGTTATGCCCAAAATACTGAGCACGTGTAAAACTGTATTTTCTGAACAAACTGAATTCAAAGCTGTTTTTGTACCTTTAGACCTTAGAATTTTAAAAAGTGTAAAACATGAAAGTTGTAGGTCTTGAAGTCTAGTTTCTACAGATATAAAGTTTATAGATATTGGAGTTCTGCTCTATTTTATATGAATTTTCTTTCAAGCTGCTATTCTGCTTAGCTTTAATTGATGCTTGTTTGGATTTGTTTAGAATATTATGTTTAAAGATTTATTTAAATTTCCAATTTCCTTCTGTTAGTTATTGTCATGTTAATAATTTCTATTGATATGAAATTATTTTAAACTAGATATTATGTATTATTTGACACTCTAATATTGATGATAAGTGACTTAGATAATCAGTTTCATCATGGATAGTTGGATGACTTATTCAAACTAAAATGTTAGTATTTGATAAAATGCCCAAAACAAACAATGGACTTGTTCTTTTTCATTTGGTCTTTCTTAAATGAATTTGATTTATTTTTAGGCATTATTTTGTCAACCTAACAAGTTATATAACTATATTTTTATGATTAAGTGAATTTAATGAAACTCATTTAATACCTTCCTAAACATTGAAATAATTCTGTGGACATTTGTGGATATCTTGAAGCCAAAAACCTATGATAAGGGTTTGGTTATAAATAAGATGATGATTGGAAATTTATTTAGATTATTTTGAATAAAATAAAACTTATCAATTTTGCTAAAAATTAAATATAAGTCAAAGAGCTATTTATTTTTTTATATTCCATAAAATAATAAAATAAAAGGTAAAAGAAGCAAAAACCGAGATTTGCAGCCAATGAGGTTCGAACTTGCGACTTTAAATCGCAATTAGGGTCGCCCACCCACTAAGCTACCAACCTCGGCCTAATTAATATACCATTAGAAATAATTTTATTCTTATCAAATTTGGTACGGTAAACTTGTCAAAACAATTAACTAAAATACTAATTGTATTCTAAAATTTTTTTTTACTTGCTACTTGTTAATTTACATATAGTACTTACCTTTGTGATAATAATATTGATGACTATGTTAAATCTTTGATTTATTGAGAATTTCTATTAAATCATGGATTTAGATAAAGTGCTTAAAAATATATATATATATATACTGCTTGTGACTGAATAATCCCACTTTTGATTCATCACCCGGGAACATTGCCAGTTGTTATTAAAAATGTCTAATTTCCATACAAAGTACCCTTGGAATGTAAAAAGGTGAGAAGAAATTATGGCACTCGGTGCTAAAGTTATTTTTGGCAATGGGGTGATGGGTGGATAGAAATGGCCTTTTAGATGAAGATGGGAACATGCATTTTATTAGGGAGATGCTCCCTTTTGACCTGGCCAGTCAGATAGCCGGTCGCGACGGCTAGGTTTTTGGTAGGTGACACCATCGATATGCATTGGATGCTAAGCCCATAAAGTCACTGGTTCCCAAGGCTGGGGGTAGAGGAGGATATGAGTATGATTATCTTAGGAGGATTTAGATTAAACTCCTTTACAAAATTTTACTATGACTAGCAACCTCTCTTGTTATGTATGAATGATGTGTTGGAATTATTTAATTATATTTAATTCCTCTCGATTAATATTTTATAATATATATATATATATATATATATATGTATGTATGAAACCTGTATTGCTACGGAGTTTGATCCCGAGACTTTGAAGATCTAAATCTGAGATCCCTACCACTGCGACACAGACTTTATTGTGGTACACACATCAGTATTTAACTATTTTACATGTAAGTAAAATAGCAGTTACGGTGACGGTTTCATCGAACCGTTGTAAGTATAATTTACATTATTCAGTTGAAATCTATTGAATTAATTGTTGCATAAATAGTATGCCACCTAAACACATTCACTTAATACAGTGTAGTATTACAACCACTGCATATAGGCACCTAGGAGATTCTAATTACTGGGCTTTAGTAGCTCACCCCTTGTGGGAATATTTTTTTCAGGATATTAAGCACAGGGATACAGAAGATGAGCTGGAAAGAGATTTTCCAGCGATTAATTTCTCTTAAATATTCCATCAGAAGAGTTATCTATTTCTTTCTTCTTTCCTGCACAGAGCTGGAGGACTTTATTTTGGTCTGTAAAAAAAATTGTTGGATGATTGTAATTATTAAGCATAGACCTAATTTGCTTTTATTTGGTATGTAATGTTAATTACATTGTTGGGACACTTAGACGGCTCTGTAATATTTTTCTCTGTCTTTATTTTGTGCCCTGTAGTTGAAATCCAATCAAATGGTTCAGTCCAATGACTTATAAATATTGTTTGGGATAAACATGAGATTTTGACTATCTTAAATTTTTCTTACGGGTCAACCCCAATTTGGAGGAAAACTCTGGGGTGTGACAGCGTGTTATTATCCTCTTATTTTTATACCTAACAAATAAATCCCAAATCACCCCTGGGCATTCGGTTATGAAAATCCGGGGCGTGACAATATTTGAGGCAGAGAGAGAGAGAGAGTGAGAGACATACAAAAAGCTGAGGCCAATCTCGGAGAGGAACAGCAAAAATTAAGAATGGTAATCTTAATTTTTTTTTCTTTTTTTTTTTCCTTCATCTCCATTGCAAAAGCAGGGATGATATCCTTACATTCAGTAGCAAAAACCCAACTTTTAATTTGCTATAGTTTTTTAACCTTTTCTTAAGTGATTAAAATTATTCTCCTATATTTTAAAATTTTTTTAAATTATAAAGGACAAATATGTTAAATAAACAGAGAATTAAAATGTTAAATAGTAAAAAATTAACTTTTTTCTTTTTAAATACAAAAACTAATAATTATAATAATAAAAATAAACATACCCCCTCGAAAAAACTATACCAAGTACGTAAAAAAACTTAACACACGTTATACCATCAACTTTTTATAAGTTTCTCTAATTTTTCTTTTAATTTTTACAAATTTTTGCTAAATACATAATTTTTGCCAAAAATATCACATATTAAAATTAGAAAAATAATTATAAAAAAATTTAATTTTTAGATTTACCAACCCCACTCATAATAGTCCTTGCATGGAAGAGAGGTGTTCATCCTTTAAATGAAATATAGGTAAATTATATATAGATCCCTTAAACTTTTGTATAAATATATATAGGCTCTTTCAACTTTTGAAATTTATAATTATCCTCTTATTTTAAAATGTTACTAACTTCTGACTCCCTATCCATGGTATTTCATTAAGATTTTAATTGAAATGATGACGTCAGGTAAAATATTTTTCTAATAATGAAACCATACTCTTATTATTTTCTTGAATAATATAATTCTTTATTATTTAATGTTTCCATCTTCCTTGAGACATAAGAATCCATCCACACCTTTTTTTTTTTTTTTTTAAGTCTAAAACTAAGACAAACACTTTAGTCAATATCGAAGGTATAAGAAGAATTAAATTAGAAAACTTTTAAACTACAAAAGAAACTTCTAAAGCTATTTCAATCTTAGACAAACAAGAACTGAATTCTCCCAAATATAACTTTCAATATATAAATTAATTTAAATTCTATTGGGCCCACGATACAATAAGAAAAAAAAATCAAATCCAAAGTGGCTTCAATCCTAGACAAATAATGACTAGGTTCTCATAAATAAAACTTTTAAATAAATAAATTAATCTAAATTCTCTTAGGATTATAACACAATAAAAAAATAAATATAATTCAAATCCTATTAAATTCTATAATCATAAATCCAACTCTTTAAATTATTAAAATCTTATTTAGTCAAAAAAAATTGCGAATACATGAATTCAATATTAACAAACAATTTGTTTATATTTTATTATATAAAAAAATAAAAAGAAAATAACTTCTCTTGTTAATTTTATAAAAAATATCAACCACCAAATCATTAATTTGAGTGGGTTTCACACGGACTTTACACGTTACAAATGGTATAGATACATTGGCTGCAATTAGGTAACTAATGCTAGCATTCCTCTATTTTCACCCAACATAATATTGGCGCCGAATTCATTTTCTTTCGTTGGCCACATCAGCTGGTTAAAAAAAAAAAAGGCATTCAGTATTGGCTTGCTCTAAATATTTTTTTACAAAAATAAGGAATAATGTTATTCAATAAAAAATATTATTTTATTATTTTTTATTAAAATGATGCGATTTCATTTTGGGTCTATTACCTAGACAAAAGAACCCACTAAATAATATTTTTATTACAAAAATGGCATTTTCACATATTTTTTATTAGCACCTTTTTATAAAAAAAATCTGGTGGAAAATATTTTTCAAAAATGTATAACTTAGTATCTGCTATTTGTTTTACCTAAAAAGTAAAAGATAAAGAGTATTGTTATTCAAATATATATATATATTGAAGAGAATTTAAAAAATAGATGAAAGAAAAAAATCTGGTTATTCTGTGAATAACTTGAAATCATATCATATGGAAGTTGAACTATATTCAAACACTAATTTCAAAAAAAAAAAAAAAATGATCCAGAGAGTATCATATGGAAGTTGAATCATAATCAAGCTTTAATTTTTAAATAGATTGTTTAATAGTAACCAAATTTGGAAATCGTTTTCCAGTATTTATCTGAAGTTCAATAATAATTTTGTTTTATAAATTTTTAAAGTTTTCCAAACAAACTAAACGATATATGATAATGTTTTACTCTTCAATAATTATATTTTCTTTTGTTTATATTCTACAAATAAAAAAAAATGTCGCGGTATCTTGAAATATTATCTTTTTTTTTTTTAAGCATCACCACACCAATAAAAATGGTTAAACTTTTTCCTTCCCAGTCTGTTTCAGCTGATATATTTTTTCAGCTGAAATTGTAAATTAATATGTACATATAATATGTTTATATATAATATTGGTATATTTATAGAGATATATTTTTTCAAATAAGACCACCCTAACTGTATTTACTTTTGGTCATTAATAAGACATGGAACTTGATTTTGCCCCATTAATAAAATATGAGATTTGATTTTTGAGTTAGGCCATTAATAAATTATGGAACTTTTGAGTTGGGCCATTAGTAGTCTAATTTAGTTAATTGAATAATTTTTAAGGGAGTTTATGAATGGACTTCATACATTTGCTTGATTTTTTTAACTCATGACCTATGATTATATTTTTAAGATTGGGGAAGAAATATTAAAATTTATAAGAATAGTTGGCTCCCCTCTATTAAATTATTGGTTCCGTCCTTGCAAATGTTATTACAAACTTTGAAACAAATTATGAGTTGTAGATGAGAAAGTAGTAGTAGGTTGTACTCAAATTTGATTGAGAAATCTTACGAAAGTTTGAAATGTGTTTAAAACTTATTTAACTTGTTAAGTTTTCAAGATAATTTCAAATAAATATTAATTAAATTGAGATTGAATCTCGATAATTTTTTAAGAATCTATGTTTATTAAGTTGTGAGTTATATATCAAGTTCAAGTCGTGAATTTATTTCAAGCTCAAAACATAGATGATTAGAAATTATGTTTAAATTGATTTGATATCATGAATATATATACAAATCAAACTTATTTGATTTGTTTAACTTCCAAGGATAAACAAATATATGCTAAGCATTTTATTCTTAACAATTCTTATGTATAAAATATAATCATGGCATATAGCACTTAAATAAAAACAATATTCTTGCACTCTTACCAATCTAAAAAATAAATAAAAATTACTAATTAAATGAAGAGGAGAGAATCGTACCTTGGAGATTGTTGGATCCAAGAGACAACTTCTTAAGCATGGTTAAGTTCCCAATTCCTTTAGGAATTATCCCAGTGAAATTATTTGCATACAACCATAACTTTTGAAACTGTTTGCATTCACCTATAGTTGATGGAATTTGGCCATACAGTTCATTGTCAATAAGATAGAGATGTTCGAGTTTTGGAAGTCGAAGGCACATATCGTCTGGGAGACTTCCAGATAGTTTATTGTGTGAGAAAGCAATGAATTGTAGTGATGAGATATTGAAAATTGTAGATGGTATAGAACCTGAGAACTGGTTTGATCCAATCCGTAGTATCTTCAGTCTTTGAAGATTGCTAATCCTCTCTGGGATACCTCCCGTTAAAAGATTGTGGCTTAACCTAAGGAACTCCAACTCAGAAATGTTACAGAGGGAAAGTGGGAAAGAGCCAGAGAAGGTGTTGCTTTTAGATTCAAATATTGAAGTTTAGGTAACATTCCGAACCACGATGGAACATCGCCACTGAAGTTGTTTACTGCAAAACTGAGATTCTTCAAGCGATGCAATTGAGACAACTCGCTTGGAAGATGACCATGGAAGTAGTTGTGGCTGAGGTCGAGTAGGATCAGAAATGAGAGGTTTCCCAAGTGTGGAGCCACAGTGCCTCCAAGACCCATGTTTGTGAGATTCAAGGCTGTCACCCGGTCCCTGTGACGGCGAGAACCACAAGAGACCCCAGCCCAATTGCAAACAGAGGTGGTTGTGGTCCAATTATCTTTCAATACGTGGAAAGGGTCATGGGTAATATGTGCTTTGAAGGCCAAAAGAGATGCAGATTGGTCATCGGTGGTGGTGAAGTTGGTAGCACTCAAAGCCAAGCAGCTAGGTAATACGAAACAATGGATGCACAGCACTATAGTGAAAAATTGAAAGCAGCAAGTTTTCTCCATGGAGCCTTGAAGTAGGAATGGAGGGATCGATGCAAGTGCAGTGAGTCACCAACAATTTATAAAGGACATCAACATTTTGGAGCCGTTGGTAAAATTTATTTCCAATTGTCGTTTTTACTCTAAAATAAAAATAATAATATTTTTAGTAATACAACTTTATTTACAATAATTAATTTTATTTTAATAAAATATTTAATTTTACAAATTTTTATAAAATTAATTTAAAATATTAAAATACATTTCATATTAAACTAATTAATTAGTTTAATAAATATATTTAAATTAGTTAATTTAATATTACGAACATTTATTTTTTAAGAAAATTAATTTTAATAAATTTTTATTAATGAATAACATAATTTAATAAAATATTATTATTTTATCTATGAAAATTAATTAATTTATTAAAATAAATATCTTATGAGGAAATTAATGCTTATTAAAAATTGTAAATTAATAAAATAAATTATTTTTTAATTTTAATAAATAAATTATTTTAACATGTAACTTCATTATATTTAATTTTAATAAAATAAAATATTTTAATACATAATTATTTTTAATGAAAAATATTTTAATATAATAAAATAAACTGTCTTAATAGCAAATTATTATTATAGTTTTAATATGTAATTAATAACTTTAAATAATAATTTAAGTTAAATAAAATAAATCAAATTGGTCATAAATTATTATTTTAATTTTAATAAATAAATAATTATAATAATATTATTTGTTAAAAATAATTTTAGTTTAATAAAATAATTTATTTTAATATGATGCAATAAAATGAACAAAAGGCATAATATTTATAATAGAAAAAAGAAGTGAAAACATGATTTTTCTATTTATATTTTTTATTTATGTTTTATTTTTTCAAAAAACAAAAAAAATAAAAAGAGTTACACCACACACATAATTATAGCCAGTTTTCAAAAATTTATACATATAAAAAAGAAAAAATCAATAAATATAAAAGTTATTGAGCATGCTATTTATAAAAGATAAATTATGACATACTTTTAAGCGTTTAGTTAAATACAAATAGACACCAAATTACTAAAATATTACAAATATTAATAGCACTAAAATCTAATCATTAGTTTAAAAAAAAGGGATTTGATCTGAATATCTACCTAATATATATTTTTATTGTTTCATAAATTAGCAAAAAGTTAAAGAATGGTATTTTTTTTTATAGTTTACTGTGATTATGATGTTTTTTTATTGTTTCATATTAAATATGAAAAGGTTCAAAAATAATTGAAAAATAATTTTACAATTTAGCTCTGTTAAAATTTTTATCTTAGGGCTTGTTGGAAGGCCAAAATTTATAAAAAGTTACAAACTTTTACCTATTTTATTTTTCATGTATTCATTTTAAAATTTTGAATTTTACAAATTTTTATCAATTTCTATCAATTTTATGATATTTATTCTGACTAAAACTTTTAAAACGAGTCATTTAAAACAATTCTAACAGAAAAAATGTTGGAACGAGTTATTCAATCTCGTTCTAATGAGTTTTGACAATAAGTTTTTAGTTTGATCTTCTAACGACACATTACATTTTTCTAATGTTTTCTAACCCTTGGCCCTTCAAACATATCCTTAAATAAGTTATAGAAAATAAGTCGATTTCATTCTAAATTACATTTATAAAATAACAAATATTACTATTATATTCATCTAGTGTAATGTTTTTATGTATTTAATTATCGAAAAGAGATAAATATAATTTAATATTTATTACGATTTTTATGTATTTAATTATTGAAAAAAAAAATATAATTTAACTATTTATATTACAATATAGATCAGTTAATTCGACATTTGTCTACTTGGCATTGGGCAGAATGGGGGCTGAAGTTAAATACTAAATTAGATCGCCGTGTTTTGATTGAAAACGCCATCATCTGATGATTTGTTTCTTTTTTCCTTTGTTTTTTTTTAGGTAACCTGAAAACATCATTTTTTTATAAATAAAAATAATAAATTTTTTATATGATTAAGTTCAAAATAAAATAAAATAATATTTTAAATATAATTAAGTAACTTTTAAAAACTATTAAGTGTGTAGTAAAATAAATAGAAATAAATAAATAAGAATAATTAATTTTTATAAACAAATCTACTATATAATGAAGAATGTCATAATTTGACATTTATATATTTTCAATAGTTAGGTTTATTCTAGTTAAGA